>JAOTQP010000251.1:20956000-20978612 GCA_026413545.1 Cichladusa arquata | reverse complement strand
CGGGGCGCTCTCGGTGCCGGGATAGTCCCGGGGCAGCCCCGGGCCGAGGGGCGGCACAGCAGCGGGGGCGCGGCCCTGGAGCACCGTTACAGCCCCGCGCGGGAAGCGGCTCCGGCCAACGGCGCCTTCCCGCACCCCTCGCAGCCGCCGGTAACGGCGGAGCCGCTGTCCCGAGCACAAGGCCGGCGTTAAATGCTAACAAGCGCCGTGGGGCCACACGCTGAACCCTTCAATTTAAAGGACGAAATTTTTGTCTGGAACATTTGCCGAGGGAACGAGTTTGTGCCCAGCGTAAGCCAAGGCGTACCTGCAGCCATGCACACTCAGTTAATGCCAGCCCTCCCAGGAGCTGGGTGAGGAGAGCTCTGAAGGACACACCGCGCCTTTCCCCTTCTAATGCTTCTCAAAACACAGCAAAACCGGAACTTTTCCTTTCCTGTTCTAGTTGACAGTAAATACCAACCCAGCAGCGAGAGCCTGTATCCCCAGTACCGAGAGAAATCTAAAAGCTGCCACGTTCAAATTTTGTTCTGTACGATCTTTCTGCACTCCTGCTTCTTGGGAATATCAAACTTCCCAGCACTCATTAAACAGCAAGATTTGCTCGCAAGTCAAACTCACTAAGTAGAAACAAGAACAAGTTTGCAAATAGTGTGTCAGTGGTTCAAGCGATTTGGTTTCTACCAGCCTAGAGAAAATACCGCACAAGTATGATAGTTCCTTACTGTGGCCAGATTTCAAATCAGGCATATTACAGATTCCACAAAATAGCGTAGGCTGCCGTTCCAAATGGCTCTTGCTCTATCGTGTCAGGAAAATGCACAAACGCCAGAGGTTTATGTCTAAAGAGGAGACAGAGGAGTCCTGCAACTTCATCCGAATAAAGGGAGAGCGTTCACCGGGGCACACGCCCGCGGGGGTTTTCTCTCTCGGGGTTTTGGAGGGCGCAGCCTCCTTTTATCCTGAACTCCCGGCCGCATGTCGTCTCTTCCTTTCCTCACTGACTGAGGGACAGGGAAGGCACAGCCTTCCCGAACCCCCTACCACATATTCCCCCCTTGAACCTACCATTTTACCCCAAAGCTCAGACACTCGGGCTCTGCAGACCCTTGTCTGTTTCAGGAGCTTGTCTGGGCTCTGAAACAAAACTGCTGCCCAAAGTTAGGAGAGACATTGGGACCCATTTCAAAGTGTTAAGACCCATCAAATTGTTTGTAGACATTAGCTTACCTCTCATAAAGTACTAACAAACTGTATCACACTGTCAACATCGAGGAGTTTGAGTAAGACAATGACTGGACTCCTTTTCACCGAATTTCCAAATAAGATGTGTAACATGCAGCTTTTGCTGAATATTTAAATTCCTCATCAAAATTCTGCATTTGAAAGTTGAATTACTTAAAATTTGAAACACTTAATACAGTCTTATTATTCCTTAGTGGCAAACAGCCTTCTGCATCTACAGCAATCTAAGGAGTAACTCAACTACAACAAAAAGGTACCACAGAACCTCTTTTACTAAGGTGACATAATGCTGCAGAGTAACTGTGAAGCAATGAGCCAAACAAAATTACAAAATGAATTTATTCCAAAACTGTAAGGGAACATTTACAATTCAACAAGATGGCAAACAGGTGTTTCCACAAGAACTCACTGTGTTAAAATTAGATAGGAAACTGGGAAAAACTAACTACTTCTGAGGCCACAAGAACGTTGCACATCACCTCTGAAATACAGGAGTCACACAAAGAAAACTCACTCAAAATTCAGTGAGAAAAGAAGCTGCTAGTACCTAGTTACTAGTCTAAATACAAGCTATGTTTAGGCTTTGGGATTACATTATTAAATCCCCTCAAAATACCAATAATAGCTGCAAGTGCAAAATGTTTTTTATTTTTTCTTTTTTTTCCTCCCAATAGAAGCCTATTACATGTTTAGTGCCTATTTTCAGAGTGACATTTTGACCTCTCAAATTTCTCCTTCAAAGCTTTTAGCCAATTTTCATGGTTTTAATGCCAAATCAGAGTTTAGCGGCTGGCATGTAATGAGAAATACAAAGTCAGCTCCTATGTTCTGGAATGTCCAAAGTTTCCTACCTACTGTTCTAGAGTTAAGCAAAAACAGAATTAAATTTGAATTTAGCATCATCAACAATATCTCTAACTTTGACATAATTTTGGTATTCTGCCCTTCTGATTGTAGTGATAAATATCAAAGAGTGTTAATGAAAACACCTGAATCAGATTCACAAGCAAATACAAATGGAACTAGGGTGGGGAGACATCATCTTCTGTGGATATAACTGAGCAAAAAAAAAAAGAGGATAAGAAGTATTATTCACTCTTCTAAAGCCTAAGGTATTTTACATTAACATGCTCTGGAACACTTAATTAAAATTCTTTTCCTGTTGTGACTTCTTTTTACTATATACTAATTCCTTTACAATGTTGAATGACCTGAGAAGTTAAAATTTTGAGTGGTGAGAATGAAAAAAAAAAAAGCATTGTGCTCTTACATTGTATTTTCTGGGTGCACACCAGTAACTAAAAATCTCAAGTTGCTATGGGAAAAAATAGCATGGAATTGTTACTTTTCCACCTGAATCGAACTACATAGCTGGATTTTTCAATGTTACCCAAAATACAATTTTATTTATATATTTTTAAATGCAACTATTGGTTAAAAAAAAGAACCAAAACACACACACACACAAAAATCACAAAACAAGAAAAACCAACCAACCAACCAACCAACCAACCAACCAACCCACCCTCAAGTGCCAACTAATCCAGAAATCTGCATAAAACAGAAAAGAGCCAGAAACTCCTATGGTCCAGCTCCAGCCTATGAAGCTTAATCACTGCATCAGTCTTTACCCATTCCTGAAATAATTTGTCATTTATTGTTTTGGTTTTTATGCTATTCATTAACTGAGATTTCACGGCATTAACTATATGCACATATTCATATTAAACATTAAAAATTAATCTTCAAAACATCACTTTTGTATTACAATGCACGGAGAAGAGTAAGATGTGCAAACCAAAAAATGCCACATTCTCCACATCTCTAAGTAAGAAGATTGCATCATGCTACAAGCAGAATAGATTTCCAGCCATGTTGCAAACTTTAAAAAAACAGCGTGTATTTCATTCAATTCCATTAAAGAAAGGAAATCAAAACAAATTTAACAATGGTACTCTTCTCCACATATTGCAAGATATGGTTACAGATGAGGAAAGGATTACTTCAGCTGCTAAGCTTATCTAACACATATCTTTGTTGTCATGCCTTTCCTGTCCATTACTTAATACATAAACTCAATTATATAGTTTCAGTTATTCAGTAGCTGACTTTTAGGTTAATATACAAACTGTCAAGATGCAGCTTTTGATGAAACATCTATGCTCTTTTCCAATTTTGAATCCTGAAGACACTTCAAAAGTAAGAACCCAGAACTGCTGACTGTAAGCATCCAAAAATACAGTTGTAGTTTCACTATGGACAAGTTGTAGTCCGTTAGAAAAGTTGATCATACATACAAAGGTATAAAGAACATTTAAGTCAGTCTCAATGGAAGGCAGTCCTTGAAGAAAACAATGCTCCAAGCAAACTTGCTGAGTAGCACTTTCACTTTAGCCCTTCAGGGGCATGGAAGATTTAGCAGTCTTCTCAGTAGATTCTTCCTCGGCTGCGATTGCCACGTCCTCCCCAGCCTCTTCCTCGTCCACCCCGGAAACCACCTCTTTGCTCTGAAATAAGAGTCAAAACTTTTCAGGCACATTTTACACTGTATACAGATCCAAACTGAATAGCAAGATCTGGAGGTACTGAAGGGTAACTTCAGTCTCTCAGGCTATGCCTGCTTATAGACCATGAGATTGCTGATGGAAATGGACCCCATTTAATCTTAAAAGGAGGTCAGGAGAACGAGCCCATCTAAATTAAGTGCAGTCTTTCTGCATACTAATAATGTGATATATAACTGTCCCTGTAATTTAGGACTATATTTAGGCCAGTCCATCACCACATTGAAAACTGGCTGCCTAGCTCTTCCTCCTGTTCAATAACACAATCTTGAGGTGTCAGTCTGACTTGCTACTAGTGATTTTATAAAATGATGGAAAACCAGAACTTTGTCTATCTCTCCTTTCCTATCCTTAGTGTTATCACCAGCATACTATTCTTTTTTTCTGGGGCTGATATCATCATTCAATTAAAAATCCTAGCTAGAGGTGGATACTACACAAACTATTTGTATACTGTAGAAAGTGTTTCTCTTTGTTAAGAACAAATCCAATCACAGCAAAAAAATCCCCAACAACACAAACCCTAATAGTTTATACAGTTTCTTTGGATTTGTTTGATAATGTACCAAACTCTCATTTGCCTTTCATGATTTCTCTTCATGTACAGTCTTAAAATACAGTTTATATTAATCTACAGAGGGAACTGCACGCTGGTTTTAAAGGCTACAGAAATCAGAAGCTGACTGACGAGGCTGAAGCATCTCACTAACAAGAAGCAGTAGCAAGAAATAAAACATTCCTGGCTGAAAGCTTCCCAATCTTTAGACCTGTAGGATTACAGTCTTATCTTAAAAGACACAGGTGTCTCACCTGAAGTCTAGAATAAGAAATTTGCAGATGGTGTTATATCTTCTCTTTGCTTTATGTATCTGCCAATGCTTTATATTAGTTTTTCAACTCATGGGTGTGGGTGACAATTTGTCATAGCAGACTACTTGCCAGAGGTAAGTGCCTACAGGCACACAGGGATGGACTGTTGCCATTGCCAGGCCTACTCATCCAGTCTTGTGCTTCACCCAAAAATATGACTTGCAGAAGGGCAGATTCAGTGTGACTGGGAGCATGAGGATGTAATTGTGTGCGTGCACAGTGAACCTGGCAATTCCCAGAACTTCTGGATCAGGTCTGCAACATCAGCAGTGGCTGTAATAGGAATGCAGCACAGGTCCAGTCGTATGACAGGAGGTGACCCAGCTCTGCCACCTTCTGCAAGTGGCCTGTTCAATGGGAAATTGGCGCACTGTGTGTTGTATCAGAGAACACAACAGTTCAACTACTAACTCCTGGTAATTTAACCACTACTAAAACTAACTTGAAAATAACTTAAGTCATAGGCTGGTAACATTCAAATACTGCAACATATTAGCAGCTAGGAAGAGACCATCACAAACAAAAATTCATGACAGTACAATCTGATCTTCCCTGAATGGGATATCTATTCGCCCCACCCCAAGACACAACTGTCATTAGACACAGTTTTTCCAAGCTGCCTAACTCACCGTAAGAAAAACTACCCAGGTTACTGCTGTATTTTCCACTGGGAGGATTATATATTTGCCTGGCATCCCTTTTTGGTCCTGCTGAAGGTTTCTTTGGGGGTGAACTTGAGGTTGTATCTTCACTTGCTCTTTTTTGACTGAGAGAAGAAAACAAAAACATATCATTACACCCCTGTGGAGACAAGTACAGTAACAGTAGTTCAGCCACAAAAATTAATCACTGGAAGTCAGCAGCAACCAATGACAACGCCCTGAATAATAGTATTTCAGAAGATCCTCCAGTTGATTCAGTCTTTAGTATCCCTAAAGCAAGACTAAGAGAATCTCTCCACAGCCACAGGATGGGTGTTATTTTTGATGTGAAACTTTTAGCTCATATGCTGTCTGTATTATATAGATACAGCCTGGGAGGTTGATTTTTACTGTTTACAAAATAAACCCTACTGTTTGCTTTTATTATACGAAGAACTCTTACCTTGCATCTGCCTTCTGTACTGGCTTCCAGGACAATGTAACTGTACTTTTGTAAGAAGGAGGAATGTGGAAGAGATCCTATGAGGCAGAAATGGACAGTTTATTCTACAGTTAAATTCATGTTGATTGCACTTCAAAATTTTAGCTACTTACTGAGACTCTAGAATAACCACTACTTTCCAATAATTTTAAATCCTTTAATCCCATGGCAGAGAGAGAAGGCAGTGGCTTACTGCCTTATCTGGCGGCCTTTACTAGGAAATTCAAGTAGGATTCATCTTAGCAAAATAGCATCTTACACTGACCTAACACAGAATCATAGACTAGTTTGGGTTGGAAGGGATGTTTAAATACTGTCTATTTCAATGATCCTGCAATAAACAGGGACATCTTCCACTAGATCAGGTTGCTCAGACCCCAGTCTAATCCAGCCTTGAATGTTTCAAGGAATGGGGCATCTATAGAGAAAGCACAGGCTTTGTCTCCTTGCCTGTGCACATCAAGCACCTTGCAGTGAACTACAGTGGCTCCTGCTGGAAGACATCTGATATCCCTGTGATGGTACAAGACAGGCTTCTCAATATGGTGGGCCAAGTTTTTGGTTTTTTGTGGGGAGTGAAAGTGAGAGTGAAGAAAGTAAAAGGGGGTTAGAAGAAATCAGAATGGTTTCATGGGCTCCAGATGAAAGTCTCTTTCTTGCAGCCCACCTCTTCTAGGTTCTGTACAGAAGAAACAGGTTCTGTACAGAGCTTTGCTTTGCCTCCTCCCTCCTTTACATCTCCTTGCACCTCTTTGAACTCTTCTGTACTCCTCACTGACACTACAGGAAAGGCAAATGGTAAGAAAATCCAGAGACCCCTAAAGAAGCAAGGTGGTCTTTCCCTGGGGACAACTAGTGCTCCAAGAAAGTGTGTCCACACCCTATCCCAAGAGCAGTAGCAGCAAAAGCTAAGCTGCTTGCAGGATCAGCAAGATCCACACTCCTCAGAAAAAGTAAAGCAGGACCAACGCTGAGGTAGCTACCATCAACTAATACAACATGCAGTAACACAATACACTTGGTTTAAATCTATTCCTTTCTTCTGCAGAGGTTACTCTGCTGTGAGAGTTCAGTCCTACATAATGTGAGGACTTACCTTGATTAAAACATTAATGTTATTGGTTATTTTCAAGGCAACCACTTTAATCTTGTTCTGCAAAAAAAAAACATAGACACCACTGAGCATCTAGTAGCTTTATACCAACCTCATTTCATGAAGTCTTAACATTAAACTGACTGCTCTTCCTAGAGAATTGCTATAGTAACAGTGATAGTGAAAGGCGTGTACACTTCCAAGTTTCATACTAACTAGTTGCTTTTAATGTTCCAGTGTAGTTCCCACTGGGATTTTTTTTGCTCAACATATGAAAATTTCCCCTTCAAAACAAAGCACAGAGCACAATTAAACCAAATACATGTGGCTGCAGAGAGCAGCTAACAGTTGAAACTCTATCATCATCATCACTTAGAAAATGTAGCAAAAGGTAACATGCACTTGCAATAATGTTAGCACTATTATTCCCTTAATCTATTTGCATACTTAAAACTTACTGCAGCCTATTAATATGTGCCAATGGTTATTTCAGAAGGCTCAGTTAGAAAAATCAGAATTTCTGAACAATTCTTACCTCCTCTGTTTTCAAAGCTTCTCCTGTTTTTCCTTGAAGTGCCAGACGAAGCTGCCGAATATACACCTGCAACCCTCGAGCAAAATATTGTAGCCTAAAACAGTTAAAAGCAAACCCTTAGTAAAATTTACATAGTCCTGTAGAAATAAAAGCATAAGAAAAAGGGAAGCTGCAAGCTTGTTTCTTCCCCTTCAAGAAAAATGCTCAAAATAAGTCTTCCAACAATCTGATTTGTGCTTCTTTAGTGTCCAGATAATAATCCACTTTTTCATAGAGTCAGAGAATTATAAAGCTTAGAAGAGACCTACAGGATCAGCTAGTCCAACTGTCACACCTAAACAACACCCCCAAGTGCCACATCCAGATGCCTCTTGAACACTTCCTGAGACAGTGATTCCAGTAACTCCCTGGGCAACTTATTCCAGTGACCAACCACTCTATCAGTAAAACTTTTTTCTCTAGTATCTAATCTGGCCCTTTCCTGGTGCAACGTAAGGCCATTTCCTTGTCCTTTCAGTTGAGACATGGCAGAAGAGACTGAACCCCCACCTCACTACAACCTTCAGTCAGGCAGTTGTAGAGGGCAATGAGGTCCCCCTACCTTCCTTTTCTCCAGACTAAACAGCCCCTAGTCCCTCAGCCACTCCTCATCAGACTTGTGCTCCAGATCCTTCCTCAGCTCCACTGCCCTTCTCTGGACACACTCCAGCCCCTCAGTGTCAAGGTGAGGCCTCACCAGTGCTGAGTACAGGAGGACAATTACTGTTCTAGTCCTGCAGGCTATGTTATTCTTGAGACAGGCCTAGATGCCATTGGCCTTCTTGGCCACCTGGGTACACTGCTGGTTCATACCCAGCTGGCTGTCAACCAGCACCCCCAACCCCTTTCTGCTGATCAGCTCTCAAGCCACTCTGGCCCAAGGCTGCAGTGCTACATGGGGTTGTTGTGACCCAACTGCAGGACCCAGCACTCCACCTTATTAAGTCTCATGCAGTTTTCCTCAGCCCATTGATTCAGCCTGTCTAAAACCCTCTGCAGAGCCTTCCCACCTTTCAGCTGATCAACACTCCCACACAACTTGGTGCTGCCCACAAACTTACTCAGGATGCAGCCAATCTCCTCATTCAAACCATTGATAAAGACGGTGAACAGGACAGGCCCCAGTACTGAGCCCTGGGGAACTCCACTAATACCTTTAAATAAACACCTTCTAACAGAACATTAACACTTGCCTCTAAATCATTACCTGATTTTGAAGTCTTTCAATTTCTCTGCATTCAGCTTGGCTGTGAGGAAGTCTGGAAGTTTGCGACCCAGCTGATGGAAGCTATACAATAAACACTCCACATAACTGAACTGCAACTTGGGCTCTTCATTGCCAGCATTTTCCCCATTTTCTGCTTCCTCTGGAGGAAGGGGCATATACTCCTGAAGAACAGAAAGGAAAACAAATGCATGAGACATTTATGACTGCTCTTTCACAGTGTTTGAATTGGATGGTTTATCTGTGCTGACAATTTGAGAAGTCTCCACCATCTCTATACTAATGGATGAACCACTGAATAAAGTAGTGGTGCAGGTGGTTTGCCTACACTTCTGTGACTCGATTCAGGGGAAATACTATGGTGGCACTACTACCACAGGAAGTAACAATGTACTGCACCAATGCTTCTGAAATAGTGCTGGATTTGCTTAGAATTGTACAGTGTTTAAAGCGAGCAATGTGAGTCTCTGATGACTGAAATTTAAACACAAGAAACACACTTGAGTTTACTGGATTAAGAACATTACTCAGGTAAGAGCTCTCTATCTACAGAGGCTTTAAATTGCAAAATTACATTCAACTTCCTATCTAGTGGACAGGACTTCAGAAAAAGGATAAAGAGATTAATACATAAAAATAACTTGTTTTGATGAAAACTTAATTTCTTAGTGTTTTACATGAATAAAAATTGAATTCGTCTTACCAGTAATTTATCAAACAGCTTCTTCAAATTTGATTCAAGCTTTTCCATATCACCACAAAATGAACTCATTTCAGCAAGAAGCTTCAAAACCTACATAAAAATAGCCAGGTTTTTGTGTGTTAACTGAAAGTACACAAGCTTAATATTCAACTTAAAATCAATTATCACATCACTACGGCTGGCACTGTTGAGGCCAGCCATTACAACTAAACCCCTCTCAAAGAGCAGGAAGGAATACAAGGAAGAACATGCCTAATTTGTTTTTCCTGTCTGTAAAAAGAAACACAGGTTTGTGTGTCTAATTCCAACACGCCTTAGTCAACAAGTAAACAAAACTTCATTTCCCACATCTGCAGCACAGCTCACCTTCAAGTGAGAGCCACAGAGATCTAACTGAAGCTGCAGCACTGATTAATGTAAACAAAATGACAGACATTAAGCCACTCCCTCAGGAGGCTAAATTAGCACAAACTATGCAACCATCATTTCAGTAAATGCTACGTGCTTAAAAAAAAATTGAGAGCAATATAAAAATGATTACACCAATCTATTTATTCTACCTTGCTTCAAAACTTGGGACAGACAACACATGCTTTAAAAGGCAATGCTCAGTCATGCCTCAATAGAGCAAATGTTTTTTCTAGTGCAGCTACTTTTCCTACAAGCCAAGAAATGAAAACGACTTGAGCAAAGAGTTTGTGGTTTTTAAAATAGCTGTCTTTATCTAGGATAGATATTTTTCACTATTTGGAAGATGTTTTAACTTTTGCTTACCTCTAACTGGATATCAAGACCCTCCACTAGAGTAGTCAAAGAGCTGAGGTTTGGCAGAACATGCTCACAGAAATAAGTAACGAATTTTGTGGAATGAACATTTTTCTGGAAAAAAAAAACAAAACCAAAACACAAACAAACCATCACACATTATTCATGTTAATCGAGTCTGAAGGAGCTAAATGTTTTTCTCCCATCACCCCTCCACCCTTATAAATGCCTGCCTCACAGCTGTACCTTAAAGCTTTATTAAACTTCCCTCTTATTCCTAAGACACAAACCTCCTTGCAGGTAGCCTAAATTCAGAAGATGTCCACAATAGCAGCTGAAAAGATTGCTTGCAACCCAAGAATAGGCCTTTAAGTGCTGCAATTGCCTGGTACTAAACTTGAAATAACCAAATTAATACAAAATAATGTGTGAATCTTGTAATAATTCACTGTAACATCTCAAATTTGAGAAAAGAAGAGAAAAACACAAGGTATCTTTGCATTTGGAGGCTTCAAGGATGTTTTCCAACATTTGGATACATTAGAGAAAAAGGTGGAGAAGTGCTGATTTGTGGTCTTTCAAACATAATCATTGAGAATGCCAAAGCCAAGCTCCAGCCATTAACTTTCCTCAATACTCCTCATGCAAAGCAAACAAATACTTACTGAGAACAATGGCACTGCCTGCCGAGTGCACTGCAGAAGTCTGTCCACACAGTCCGTATCTGATGGATTGAATGTTTGTTCCAGGTCAGCCTGTTCTGCTACCAGCTCCACCAGTTGTTGCCTCCCACTGACTGTCTGTAAGCTTTTTAATCCAGACAATATTTTCATGAACAGAACAAATTCCTCGCCTGTCACATCTTCCAGAACCTTAACAGAAAAACAGAAAACATATTTCTGTGGAGGTAGTTTGCAAACCTCCACATCAAACCTACGGGATTTGAAAAGGTAAAGTATGCAAACATTTAGCATTTAAATTTAGCATTTAATTATTTAAAGACACAAGTTTGAAGGAACACAGGAAAACATTCAGTATAATTGAATGCACCTACAAATTAATGCAACTGTCATCAAGTTGTGCAAAGGAAACAAGTTTTTTTAACTCTAAACTTAAGAACGAACTCCTATCTAACAAAAATCAGATGTTTCAGGCAGAATAAATGTTAAACAAGTATCTACTCATTACTGGTTGTTTTAAAAGTTTTTGCATCTTTCTCAGCTAAGGGAATGCATGGAAATCTCATAAGATTTCACAAAGACAAATGCCAAGTCCTGCACCTGGGATGAACCAGCTTCCCTGCATCAGTACATGTAGGGGACTGACTGGCTGTGGAACTGCTCTGCTGAGAAGACTGAGGGTTCTGGGGGACAGCAGGCTAAACACAAGTGACACCACCATTCCTTGGGTGACAAGCAGTGTTCTGGGCTAAGGACAAGAGTACAGACTAAGGGAAACAAAGGGACAGAGGACTGACAGATCCTTGGCTGGGTCCTCATCTGACCAAATGTGGAATACTGCACCTACTGTTGGGCTCTCCTGTATGAGGAAGTGCTTGATAAGCTTTAAGAAGGCAAATCAACAAAGTGATCTGTGTCTAGAGCACATGAGCTGTAAGGAGAACCTAAAGCAATCGGGTTTTTCCAGCCTAAAGGAAGAGAGCCATATCTGGGTGTGGGAAAGTAACTGATCTTCCAACACTTCAGAGCAGGACACAACCCACAGCAGTCAGGTCCTTTGATGAGGTGGACATGGTCAGACTGAAACAAGGACACGAAACTAAAATGTGAGGTTTCAACTGGATAGAGGGAAAAAAATTCTGTTGAGGACAATTGAACACTGAAGCTTCTTGCCCAGCGAGTATAGGAACTTTCCTTCGTTAGAGGTTTTCAACAGCCAACTGGAAAAAGAACCAAGAAGTCTGATTCAGCTGAGCATGATTCACTGAGCTGATCAATCTCTTAAAGACCCTTTCCAATGTGAATGATTGGGCCCAATTCTAACCAAAGGCACTCTTGCAAAATTAGAAGAGCCATGATTTTAACATTACCACAAAAAAATGCTGCAAACTTTAGGGTGTGTCAGAATAGGTAAGTATAAGATCACATTTGTACAATGCTCAAACAGACCTCCAGAGCAACACCAGCGATAAGGGATGGTTGAACAATGCTTGAGTTTGAACTGAGATCAGACACTTACCTTCTTTGATTCAGTCAATATGAACTCTTCCACCTCCTTTGTCATCACTTCCTCTGGTAAGGTTTTCAGTTTTGTAGAAAGGAACTTAATGGCTCTCTCTCTCACAATATCCTCTCCCTGAAGAATTTGACTGAATAAACCTCCCAAAGTCCCTGAATGGAGAATAAATCAGGTAACACAAATTATTTTAGAAGTTAGGTAGCCTGGACCATAAAAACCTGCCTGGACCTTTTATGCAGAAAGAATAAGTTTCCTCTTAAGATTCCGTGACACATTTTAAAATAACTGCTTTAAACTGCTTAAAAATGAGAATTTTCATGTATCTTGACATAAAAATCCACACTCTTTTATTAGTCTGCATAACTCAGATCCACAATTATTAAGTTCAGTACTGTTTGCAAAACCTAACAATTAGTGTGTGTCTCACTTTTGCACTGTACTAAGACAATACAAAATTGAGTCTTGTTCTCAACCTACTACAGATTGGGAAATATTAATAAAAGCTATGTATAGAAAAACGTGTCCTTTACCTTTAGCATCCATCTTAAATATACTGAGCAAGGCATTGTTCACCAAATTGAATTCTGCAGAATCATCTGGAAAGGGAAAAAAATTAATATGCATACACTTGAAATGGAAAGGTAAAAGTAGAAAAACAAAGATTGCTAATACTACACAAGAAGTGTTCTGTTCTCAGCATTTAGCTATAAACAACATAATCTATATTTTTAAAAACTATTAGACTGAGGAAGTTCAAAGCCATGATTATGGAAGTTGGAAGCAAAAAAAAATAGCTATTTGTCACTTTAGTCCCCCTGCCAAAACTAAACCTTAAAACTTGATAGGACTGAAAACTTGAAGGGAAGCTATTAATCTATATATTTAGTTATTTTAATAAGCTAACTTTCACTTATTGATGTAAAATACATAGTTATTTATTTTTAAACTTTTAATTAATCTACAGTAATTCTATGTGGCAAGAACTATTTCTTTCTTAAACTAAATGGAGAAACGTGTAAATCTCAAAAAACCCAAACCAAAACCTATCTTCTGAGAAGGCCAGAGTCTTAACCATGCAGTTTTAATGGAAGTTTGAACACCTAATATTTAGCACTTTATAACTTACTGAGATTAAATCCATATTAAATTCTGAATTTATACCCCCGAAGTATTTATTTTGCACCAAAAATGCAACTGTATGGAGCAAAATGCCCTTAGGCTTTTTCAGGTTCTAGAAACTGGATCAGAAATTCAGTAACTCTTTTTCAGGAAGCAATTTGCTGCAGTCTATGCTTTCAGAGAACTCAAATTAAAAAATTGTTTTATTTAAAAGAAAAATTTTCAGTTTAGATTAGAATAATTAGTGATCTTTCAGCAGAACCAGCAGTCTAACTGTATAGCATATAAATATAAAACAGGAGAAAAATATGAATCAATGGAAAACGTTATACAGAACCAAAATTGTATACATATTTAGGTGTGCCATGAGATCAGCCAGGATGTGTCTCCTACCTGACTGCAGAAGCTGGGTCAGTATGTCTGCTACCCGAGGAAGATTATCTCCAGTGGCAAACTGAGGCAATTCCTTGATTGCTTGCCGTCGGATCTGTTGAAATTGTCAGTAACGTAGAAATTAAAAACTGTTTAAAATTTCAGGAATTACATAACACCCCAAATCCCCCTATTTTGACATATTTATGAAGAAAAGAAAATATTTTTCTTAGATCTAGGCAGGACTGGAGAAAAATCAAATTGAACCAGCGCTTCTGTTCACAAAATCATTCACATGATCAACAAAATAAAGGCTGGAATGTGTATTATTAAGGAGTTATATTTGCTAACAGGAAGGACAGTTCTACAGTTGTACATATGGCAGGGATAAACTCTAGGAGTTGCTCCCAGCACTGAAAAAAATCCTTGAACGATCTGTCCAAATCCCTTAAGACCTGATAAACAGAGATGCTTCAAAGGTACAGGTTCTACCAGCACCACAGAAGCAGCATGAAGCACCTCAAGAAGCCAAACAGACAGAATCACATCCCTGTGGGTCTCAGGTGCAAACAAGATTCTGTCTCCCAGCAGTATTTATCAGAATCAATTACCACAAAGTGCCTTTTGATAGGAAAATATGTAAACGCTATTCAAATAAACTGTAAGTTTCTGCAGAGCTATTCCTTTAATCAGTGGTGGAAGCTAAAAAAGATAAATGAAAACTGATGCATCTTCCCAAGCACAATTAATTAAATGCAATAATACAATTAAATTTTTGTTTTCCAAAGACCAACCCTCCCCTCCTAAAAGACACAGTCCATTAAATAAAAAGAGGAAACAATAACAAAGTATAAATTCAAAGTATCAGCTTGCTACAAGGTTCTTATTCTTACAGAAACATCTTCATCCTCGCAGAGGTCCAACTGGGCATTGATAGCTGAGTCAGCTAGCTCAGGAAAATGCTTGAAGAACTTAGGAATAAACTGGGCTGCAAGTCTCTTCTCCTTTGCACCTCCTTTCACACCATCCAAGATCACCTGGTAGGCATCCTTATGCTGAAAGAACAAAACCGGAATACATAAATGGAAAAATCCTGGGTTATTCTCAAGACAAGGAAGGACTTTTTTCTTCTGTTCTCCTAAACTATTTAAGTGAACTATATTATACAAACTTGTTACAAAGGAATATATTTTTCTCTTAGATTGATATAACCATGCCAATTTGGTAATATTTGTCTCTAGTGTGTGGTTTTTACTGTTATTCTGGATCCTGTCTGTTCAAGTGTGTACCACTTCAGCTGCTGGCCTTAAGGGTAACACCTCTTGCACACTGTGACTAGATTAGTGCAAGGAATTCTATGATCACTACCACTGAATTTTGCCAACTCTTCAAGGAGTTTCTGCCTTCTGTATGCTCATGTATTGTCTTTGAAGTAGAGATTACCTTTCCCAGTAACTGTGCTACTGCAGTGGATAGCAAATTCTTGTTAACATATATGGTGCTAAAGTATCTCTGGCATCTATTCAGCTAGTTAACTTCACCTGGAATCTCTGGTATCTATTCAGGTAGTTGGGATGAAATACAGTGCTTGAAGAACTGTTAAGGGAAACTAGATTAAAAACAAAATCCCAGAAACCTCCAGGGTCAAATACAGAAATATATATTCCAAATATAGGAAAAAACACTCTAGCAACAGTAAAATATTCTCTAGCTGCTCCAACTAGAATCACACAGGTGCTTCTGATTCTGTGCCTGCAGGACTGAAACTTTAAATTAATTTAAGTTTTTTTGTGGTTAGCTGTGTGTTTGTGAAATAGAAGTCAGCATTATTAGGATACTAGTGAAAATCAGGACCTTCTAAGATGAATTTTCCTCATGGTTGTGAAAAAGAATGCTTAAAACAGCTTATCCTACTTTGAAGAGCAACCCTGACAGCACAGGACACTTTCTTTCTTATTTACATTAAATTTCCCAGAGCCACATATATTATCACCACTACTCCACATGAAAATTGTCCCATAGCAAATACAGATACTAATTTACAGAGCAGTATACTGCATTAATGCCCTCTAAAGCAAGCTGCATTTTAAAATTTAGTGCCCATGCCTCTGAAGCACTCCCTACAGCTTGTTGATAGCTCTATGTTGCCAGAATCTGGAGTGGCATACAGATCTGGATGAAAAATAAGCAGTGAAAGAATCAGTTGCCTTTCAGCTGAACCACATCACCACCCAGTTCACTCTGTAGCTGGGCCAATGCAGTGCACTCAGCAGCAAAGGCAGGAATGAGCCAGCACAAACTAGCAATAAAAACACACATCATTACAGACATGCGTTCTCAGCTGCACGTTAAGACCAAGTTCTGTTGTAGAACACATAATATAAAACTTATCACACATGAAAAAGCATCCACACAGCAATGGAACAGAGTAGCCTTTGTTCCCTGCATTTGTGTTCCTGCATGCTAATTATTCCTACCATGTAGGCAAAATACAGCTCAGACAAGAGTTTGTTTTACTTGCACCTGGCAGCATGGAACGATCTAGAAAAACCACAGGCAACTGCAGAAGCAGTGTGATTCTTCTCTTTTGTGCAGTCCCTTCCCATCTGTAACAAAGGAATGTCCTAACCTGGAGACAGTGTCCAGACCTTTGTTTTTAATAACTGTTAATTGACCAATCATCCACTAACTTCTCTAGGTTAGTTCTTGAGCCAATTCACACCCTACAGTGCCCTGTGACAAGTCTCACAATGCATTATGAAGAAATGTTTGTCTTCCTCTTTATTTTCAACCAGCTTCCTAACAGTTTTTTTCAACTTCTCACCTTCATTCCACTTGTGGACACCTCACACCTGGGCCCCTTTCTCAACTGAAACACTCTTACAAGCTCAGTACTTTCAAGACTTCTAAACTACATTTCTTGATGTCATAACTTTTGGTAGTCCCCATACCCATGCTCAATGTTTCTTCATTTGAGACAGGGTGACCATGACTTTTTGCAGTAAGAGATCATGTTCATAAAATTAAGAGATAATAAAGCACTAAGTGGGATAAAACTGATGAGCACGGAACAATTACTCACGGCTTCTCAGAATGCAGAAATTTGAGCCACCAAGCAAGATTATGAAATGACAAATTCAAAGAGGTAACTCCTTCCAAAGGTTAACAAAACCATGAAACATTTTAGCACAGAACTTTTATATGCCAGAAGCACATTCAGTTCAATAAAGCATCAGAAAAGTTCACTGAAGAATAACCTCACAAGCTAAGCTTGTTACAGACACTCTGTCTCTGGGAACCCAAAAGCTAGAGGGGGACAAAGCTGGGAGAGTGTTTCAGGAATCACCATTCTATATTAACCTTCAGAGATCCTTACACACCTACCCTGTCACAGGCTACATTTCTTAACTATGCTGGAGTTTACCTAAGATGGCTATTCCTTCCTCCACAAAAGCTACTCACAAGAATCAAAGTGAGACGAACTGTGCATTTCCAAAGTGGCAAGGTAACAGCATCTTTTACTCTGCACCTCTCCCCACAGTTCCCTACATTTTGTTTGCACTTTATTTTTGGTTCTGAGGTGATGCTTTTGTTGGACTGTCTGCAAGGATGCTTCATTTCCCGAGGGCATAACACACAAACAAACTGAACGAACCTGAATTACAATGAAAAAAAACTTCAACACCTTCCCCCTGCCCCCAGCCAACGACCAAATTATTGGTTCTCTTAAAGAACTTTCTAAGTGACTTTGTATAGGAGTGTTCTCGTTTAGTTTAAAATTCATAGTTAGATACAGATATGGCAAAACTATTTTCCTACTTACTGACATAATGACCAAAAGGAAAAAAAAATACCTTCTGCTTTTTCAGGGAGCCATTTGGGAAAATGAGGGACTAATGCAATTCCAAAACTACTTGTAACTAACCACAATATTTTCCACTGGCAATATTCTAAGTAGTACTCTAATATTCAATAAGTCTATTGAATAATTCAGTACTGATATAAACAAATGGCAGATCTTGCCAAGTTTCTACAGAAAAAATCAGTCAAGAGGGCTGACCTTACGTTCCTGCCTCAAGGAAGAAAACACCAAAGGGCTGCGGGCAACTTTCAACCCACAATAGATTTCACCTTCCCTCAGCAAGCCTTTTAGCAAAACAGCCTGCCAGACGTCCTCCCGATCTGCAAGTGCGCTGGATCTGCAAGTGCAGTGTAAAGACTCCAAGGTCTGAATTCGCCAGGCGAAACTCCCCACCCGCTTGCAAAAAACAACCTGACTCCAGCTAAGAACCGGTTAAAATCCGCGTTAATAGCCTCATTTCAAGGAGAGCTGCCGACACGACGCGGATGCCGCCAAAGCGACGGGAGCTGCTGCGCTCCGTGCAGATCTGCGGGCGCGCCGCTCATTTCCACCCGCCCCGCGCCGCCGCGGGGCTGAGGAACCCACCCCGAGCGCAGCCCTGGCGGCTCGCCGGCTGTGCGGCGAGGCGAGCAGCCCCTCCGACGGCACCGCGGCCTGCCCCGCCCGCCCCGCCTCGGCCCGGAACTGCCCGCGGCGGCGCTACGCGAGCCCGAGGCCTAGCGAGGCCTTGCAGGCCGCAGCCACGCCGCACCTGGCCCGCCGTCTCCGTGGCGTCCGCCAGGATGCCGTAGTTGCGGTAGAGCTCCTCCACGGTGGGCATGGCGCGGCGGGGAAGGGGCAGAGCCGCCGAAACACCGAACCCGCCACTGACGCCGCCGCCGCTTCGGCCGCCGCTCCTGCTCGGGCCGCGTCGTCAGCACCAGCGAGGCCTCAGTGCCAGAGCGGCCGGGCGCCGCCGCCCGCGCGTCCCCCCTGGCGGTGGGCGGTGGCACTGCAGGGCCGGGACCGCGGGCAACGAAGGCGGGAGCGGGGCGGGAGCGGGGCGGGAGCGGGACCGCGCCCAACGCGCCGCGCTCGGCACCGCCCGGCCCCGCGCGATCCGCCCCGCCCCGCGCGATCCGCCCGGCCGCGGGTGCGTTCTTGTGCTCGGAGATGCGCCATGGCCTTCGCCTCTTGCAGGGTTTATTTTTTTTCCTCCCCTCTGGGTTCTTCTTCGCACTCCTCCTTCCCTTGATTGATGCTTCCCCCCAGCGCCTCATTTCTGTATCCCTTTTTGTGTGTCATATACAACTACAATGGAAGATGCTCGGGAAGTGCCTGTTGCACGCTGAGCTCCTAGTAGGAGACGGAGACTGCTTTCCTGTGATTAGGTGACTTGCATCTTTTCTTGCAGAGGAAGATGCTCCCTAATTCCAGAAACCGAAGTATCTCCAATCATGCCAATGAGGGCAGCATGTGTTCATTGGGCTCTAATCACCAAATATAAATTGTGGCAAAAGTTTTAAGGCTGTAGCAACGTCTTCTCATATCTCAATATGCTTTAGCATCCTGCAAATTTCACAAGCACTTAAAATGAGAGGAATCCCCTTATGTGAATTTGAGGCTGAACTAAGCAAGGCACTGGACCTTAAACATGCTCCCCAGCAGCATGAAGGATGCTGTTGGAGGCATTTGAAGACTAGAAGTTACCGGTAGACTGCATGCAGCAGGGATGTACAGCAGCATTGATCATTTACCTTCTTCCACTTCTCTTCTATTCAGTGTTTCAGCCAGTAGCAGCAGTGACAGCATCAGTCACCATTCTCCCCTTCCTTGAGCTGAGTGCCTTTACCTGTCCCCCGGAGGATTCATGTCATTCTGCACACTCTGATGGGGTCTGAGGGTGTGGAAGCTTGTGGCTGCTGTCAGATCCAAGAGTGCTCTAACCACATCCTGCCCCTCTGTGTGCTTGTGGCCATCATATTTACCCAAAGTAATCTTAAAAGAATATGCTGGGTAATCCTGGGTAAGTAGTGGGAACAAAATGTAACATGAGAGAAGAAATATTTTAAATGTAACAAAAGAGCTGCATGCTTAGGATAACCTCTCATTTTCTAGGAAGGGAGAGGTTCCTCGGGCAGCCTGGCGTATATTAAGAGATGTCAATCTCTTGTCCTCCAGCAGTTTCCAGCCAGCACTGCATCTGAATGCAGATTTTAAAATTTACTATAATCATCTTTATCAGCAGTACCATGGCAAGCTTTTACAACTCTGTCAGAAAGGAGGAAAGATGAATATCTCATTTAAGTGCTTTTTACTCTCCCCTGCTGAAGTGTTTATGTAGATGGAGCTGCCTTGTTATCTCCTTTTCTTGCTTTTTTTTCCTCAAGAAGACTCTATCAAACTGTTCCATAGGAAGCATGGATAAATATGTAGCATTTATGCATTGTTGTACATATGAATTTTGGAGAATAAAAGAAGTAAGCATGAATGAAAATGGTTGTGAGAGGGGCTGTGTACTTTCTGGGAAAACTGAAAGGGTGCTTCAGACACTGGAGAGTGATGGGAGATGAGCTCCAATGCTGGACTTGTGGCTGCATAGCAGGGAGATTAACTGGTAGGGTGGGATGGTAAGCAACTTCAAAATACTATGATAGCATTATATAATTTGTTACAACTAACTATTTAAATTACATTTTTATAGTATCTGTTATAGGCCTTGGAACGATACTTTTCTACTTTCTGTAGCAGTGATACATTCAGCTGCTCTCAGTGTCTTTCTAACAGACAACACACAAAATGAAAAGGGATATTCAGAGCCACATTAAAGAATTTTTTTTCTCTGAGGTTTGTTTGGTTTCCGTCCTTTGATCTTGGAATTTTATTTCCTCAACTACTTCCTTGTTTCTTTACATCATTAACTTCATTTTTTCTCTCCTTACAACAATTTCCATTTTCTCATCTTTAGTTTTCACCTATTTATGAAATAAATATAATATTTTTAAAAATGAATCTGTTTAAAACTAATCACCATTCCTCTGTAGCTTTTATATGGAAGGAATATAAATGAAGACCTGATAGTGTTACATATTCTGAAGAAATTGTTTGAAATTATTTTTCAAAGTTAGTCTTAGATCTCTTTGTTAAAGTTATGATATTTTTGAAAATGCATCTTTAGGAACTCAGAAGCTTGAAATGCACATTTGAGAATGACACACAGCTTTTTCAGACTCTGCAGTGCAAGTCTCATAGTTCCCCAAAACAGGGTTAATCTGGCCATCAATCGGGATTTTCCTCTCTTTTTTCTTCTCAATGTCTGCAAACCCAAGCATGTGGAGATAACCCTGTGGTAAATTTGAAAATGAAGTGGTATAATTATACATTTGATTCCCATTCCTGTGCACTGCCCATAAATCAAGTACTCTGGAATCACTGCAGGTTCTCCAGAGGAAAAATAATTTACTTGTGAAATTAATGAAATTTTCTGTTTTCCTCAGAGGAAAAATATTACTATTCCTATCCCACAAGTGGCCCCGTCTTCGGTGGAGGACCTGCTTCACGCAAAGCCCATAGATGGGGCAAGAAAAGACTGCTATTATGACAGAAGGAGAAGAGATGTTTAATGAAAACTTCACACTGGAACAGTGGTCTAATCCCATAAACCAAACCTGGAAAGTTTCTGTGAATAATAAAGTGACTGAAATTTGTTATCATTTGTTGTCAAAAAGCATCCATTTGTTGGCTTATGCTGCATGAGCAATTGATCCTGAATTCTTGTAATCTCACTTTCTAGAACTGAGCTTGAGTCACTAACAGAGGTTTTACATGTGAAGGGGTGCAGCAATTACCCCATCCATCTTAAAAATCTGTGGAGAGTTTTTCAGAAAATGGTGTCCAGATATCCCAGGGGAATACAATGAGTGCATAACTATGTTCACAGATGTAAAGCCTTTTATTGGCTCGCACTAAAGGTATCTTGCATGGCTATAAGCACCTAGCTGCTGTCTTCAGACAATCGCAGATTTTCCACTGATTCCTTCTGGTGTGATCGGGTTTTCTTGCAGAATTTCTCCCTGGCAAGAGGAGCACTTTTTCCCGTGGGAGCGGCAATCCCAGCGGTGCTGCGCGGGCGCGCTCCCAGGCCGTGCCAGCAGGCGGCGCTCGGCCCCCGCGGAGGAGCCGCTCCCGGCCGCGGGACGGCGCCCGGCCCTGGAACTACTTCCCCCTGCAAAAAACCTTACGCCTAGTCTGCTTCAAGCCACATGTCCAAGTTCTGCCGAAAAAAGGGATTAGAGAAATACAGCCTGGTTTTTCTTTCCCCCTGTATTTTTTTTTTTCAGGTTGCTGCCTTTGTACAGAGTTTGCTTTTACCCCTATTAGTGCTCGCTCTGCCGCAGTGTGTAGGAAATTTAGAATATCCTTTTAAATGGTTTGTGAATGTGTTAGTAATGCTCCTCTCTTCTACAGTTCGGAAGCTCCCACAGCCCCGACAAAGCCTGTGCCATGTGCATTAACTGTGGTCAATCAGTGCTCTAGTTGGGAGACTAAAATGCTGCATGTCATTCCCCACGGGCAAGGCTGGGTAAAGATTGAAAACCCAGCCCTCTTCAGAGTCTTTGATTGTCTTGTTTGTGTGGAACAGCAACCTTCATACAATATTAGAGACAAAGCATCTTGAAGAATAAGAAAATGAGACTGTAAAATATGATATTTGGGAAGATGACTTAAAAGCAGACATTACATCCACTAATTGTTTAGCTCAAAGGGCATCTGTAGAAGAGGGACAGATGACTGGTTTATACTAAGTTTATTCTACTTTCACTGAAAAATTCCACATGTATACAATGCTGGCTAGGACAAATTAATAGGACAGGTAATGGGTAGTCCGTCCTTCATTGA
>JAOTQP010000251.1:20897158-20955980 GCA_026413545.1 Cichladusa arquata | reverse complement strand
ATGTTATTTTTCTACAGGCTGAAGTTTGCATGCTTTGTGCCTCTCTGCAATGATGGTCATCACTGTCTTGCCATGCCATGATTCCTACCTCCTGGGACATTATAATGTCAGTCTGCTGCTTCTCTGGGCTCATTCAGGAAAAGCTTCATCTCTGAATTTTGCCTCCAAGCTCTTGCATTTTCACGCTTCCAGTTCATGGTCCCCCACAGCATCCTTCTCCTCAAACTGGAGAGTGAAGGATTTGGTGGGTGGACTGTTAGATGGATTAGGAATTGCCTGGTGTGATTGCCTCTAGAGGGTAGTGGTCAATGCCTCAGAGTCCCAATGGGCATCAGTGATGAGTGGTGTTCCTCAGGGGTCTGTATTAGGATGAGTGTTATTATCTTCATTAATGACATAGAAGATGGGATCAAGAGCAGCCTCAGCAGATGACATCAAGCTGAGTGGTGCAGTGGACACGCATGAAGGGCAGAATGCCATCCAAAGGGAGCTGGACAAACTTGAGATATGGGCCCATGGGAATATCATGAGGTTTAATAAGACCAAGTACAAGGTGCTGCAGCTAGATTGGGGCAATCCTCAGTATCAGTACAGTTTGGGGGATGAACAGAGATTAGCCCTGCTGAGAAGGACTTAGGGGTGTTGGGGGGTAGGAAGATGGATATGACCCACCCATGTGCACTTGCAGCCCAGAAAGCCAAATGTGTCCTGGCTGCATCCAAAGCAGCATGGCCAGCAGGGCAAGGGAGGGGATTCTGCCTCTCTGCTCTGCTCTTGTGAGGTCTCACCTGGGGCTCTGGGGTCCTCAACACAAGAAGTACATTGATCTATTGGAGTGAGTTCAGAGGAGGGTTACCAATCTGGTCAGAAGTTGAAGCATGGTCTCTTGTGGCAGGAGACTGAGAGAGCTGTGGTTGTTCAGCATGTGAAAGGCTTTGGGGTAAGATAATTGCAGCCTTAGAGTACTTGAAGGGAACTTACTGGAAAGATGAGACAAGAGTTTACAAGAGTGTGTAGTGACAAGACAAGGGTGAACCGAGTTCAGATTGAAAGAGTATAGGTTTAGATTAGATATTAGAAAAAATTCTTAATCATGAGGGTGATGAGATACTGGAGCAGGTTGCTCAGGGATGTTGATCCCCCATCCCTGGAGGTGTTCAAGGCCAGGTTGGATGAGGCTCTGAGCAACCTGGTCTGCTTAAAGGTGTTCGTGATGTTGGCAGGGGGGTTGGGAATTATATGGTCTTCAAGGTCCCCTTCCAACCCATTCTATGACTCTATGAAATTCCCCACCACTTGCCTCTTGCTTGATCAATTCAGCCATGGATGCTGACCCAGCTCCCACACTGAGCAGCTTGACATCCTGTACCTTCCACTGCTCCTGAGGCTGCTGCTGGTGAGACAGCTGTTGCTGCTGCTTCTGAGAACACGTGAGAGCTGCTCTGCAGCACAGTGACAGATTGGAAGTGCTAAAGCCACATGGCAGCAAGCTGTGAAAAGTTTTCCACAGCTTCTGTGTATTTGCAGTGGCATTTGCAATGGCATGGAGCGCTGTTTTCATCTGTGCTGGCTGATAAGAGTATGAAAATGACAGTGGCTATGCAGAAGGAACTAGACGGTGACAAAAGCAACAGAAGAATTTTGAGGACTGAGGTTTGTTTTTAGTTGGTTCTGGCAATGCTATCCAGGCATACTTCAGAAAAATCATGGCAGTGTGGATGAAATACCTGGAATACTTGTAATATATGCTCAAGTAGCACTAAATAATGGTCTGTGCCACCTGGATGATGTACTGTGGGCTGTAGCAAACTGTGTAAACATGGCTATGGAAACCATAGCGTGCAGCACTTGCTGTGCGCCAAGTCATAGTTGAAATAGCATCTCTAAGCAGATGATTCTTTTTGACATGGAACTTGAATAGATTAGAATGAAATAGTATTCCTCCAGCACTTTGAGCCACTCTAATGTGAAAAATCATCCTAAGTAGATGCAGGCCTTTGTTGTAATAGAAAAAATTTGATGGCAAGTTGAATCTCCAATTACTCTGAAAAAGAAACAAAATATTATTTTTCCTTCTCCCATTTCTTGAACTAGAGAAATTGGATTGCCAAAGAGTTTTCTTTTCTGGCATAGCTCTAAGACTTCTGTTGTCATGGGGATGTCAATTAATGGGGTTGTTTTTTATGTTCTTAACCTAGCTGTGCCAACTAAGCTTTTGCATGCAGACGAGGTCTTATACCAGTCTGAAAAATCATAATAGGAACTGGGCTTTCTGTTTAACAAATTCTCTTCTGAAGACTTTACTGCATGCCTTAATGTGTTTTTTTTCTCCTCAATACTGTACTTTATTAAGTAAATGAATGTATGGGCATGTATTGCATATATACAAATTGGAAGATGTTGTAAACCCAGGTTTTGTTAATACACACAGATATAAGTAATCTGAACCTTATTGGCAATGTCTGGCTGCGTGCAGGTCCTGCAGGTGTAAGGTGTTGTAGGGTGCAGGCTGTTCCTGTGCTTTGTATGGTCTGCAAAGACACTTGTATGACATAATGCACAAATATGTGCATATGCACAATGTCTGGCGTCATGCATGTGTCAAATATATAGGCATGTGTGTAGTGCATGCCTGAGTGCATGATTACATCTTTTGTTGGGTAAATACAAAATGTTTTATGCTTTGTATACTCGTCATAAATGTGTGGGAGAATATAGAATTCAATGAAGAGATTTCAGAGTGTGCAGTGTGACACGTGCATTAGACTTAAAGCCTGGAAAGCACCTTTTTGAGCATGTCTATATTGCATAGGCAACTCTGCCTCTCCTGTGAAAAATACTTAAAAATTATTTGTATTTTCAGTTGAGCTCTGTCTACCATGATTGCTAAAAATGATGAACAGGAATAGATATTACAACAGTTTCCTAGATGTTTTGCACCGGAGCTCTTCAGTGTCTCCTCTACCTCAAGAATCTGTGTTTCTTGGAGAACATGAATATTCTGTGCTGTCTGCCAGCAAAATGTTGGTAGTGCCCTTTGTTGGCTTGCCTGGGGAGTTCATGCAAATCCCTTTGAAATATAATGAACAATAAGATCCCTAAATGCTTTTAAACAAGACCAAATTAGAAAAAGCCTTCACATTGAAAACATAATTTTCAATTAGTATCTATTCAGTGGGAATGCGAATGAGGTGGGGGAGAGCTGGCATGTGAGATAAACTGGATTTGTTAACATGCCTTGAAAACACTTGCTGACTAGTATGTTTTTTTCCCCTTGTGAATACCTTGCTGTAATTTGGTGACATTTCCATTGTCTCTCTACTCTTGTACGACAGATAGAAATGAACTCTATCCAGCAGGAGGTAGAGTTGAGACAACCACCAGCCTACTGTGTTTATACACCATGTGGAGAGCTGACTGTTGCTGCACAGGCTCAAAGCAGGGGAAGGAGCAAGTATTTTCTCTTCTTAGTCCCTTTCTATTACTATCCACCAGTTCATATAGGAGAGCACTGAACAGGGAAGAGGACGACTGAATGGCCAGAGACCAAAGTGACACCTCATTCCCTCAGGGGCAGCTCAATGTGTCTTTGGTAGCACTGATGTGGGAGGTGTTTTTACATGGATAGAGACTGCTAGTCTGCAGGAAAGGCTCTGGGGATCCTTCACTACCTGTGTGCATTTTGTCAGTATCTCTCTCCTAACAGAAGGAAAGCAGAAAGTTATTTCTGCTGCTGCAGTTGCTAGCTACTAGAAGAGAGGCATGAAATACACCAGAATTAGTGGCTGTTTCTTTTGCCCTTGATTAATTTATTAATTTAGTCTCCCTACCCTCCAACATGTGGCAGCATCGACTGTTTTTCCTTGGTTTTTGCATAAGGTGAGTGTACCTGGTCCTTTTCTTCCTGCTTTGGTTTGTTTACATTACTTTGGCTTGGACCTTTTTTAGATGACCTCCTCACCTTATCTCATTTTCTCTTTCCATTCTCACTTTCTTTTGTTTCTTGTTGTTGCTCTTGTTAGAATTATCATATTCTTGCCTCTGATCTCAGGAAATATCAGCCCTGCCACGTCTTGGCATGGCTATGCCATGTTGTTTTGTCCAATGTTTGGAGTGGTCCATGCCTGTGTTCATTTGTATGTGTTGTGTAGTTACCTGCCCTCTCTCTTGCACTTCAAGGCCCTATGCTAGAGATGCTCTTTCATAGCTGTTTATGTATCCCTGGGACCACAGGAACTCCTCGGACCAGTGCCTCATCAGCTGAGCAGCTGCTCAGTCCCTGCTCAGCTCAGAACAGACCCTGGGATGAGCAGTGCTGCCTTAGGTCCATAGGACTTATTTCCTCACCTTCATTTTCCGTTTTGGCAGTAGGGACTGATGGTATTTGTAATGGTCAGAAGAATCAGCACAACACCTACAGGAAAGAGGAGTCTAAAAATTCCTTTATCAAAGCGAAGGTGTGTAGCATCTGGTATTTTAAGGGGTTTTCTGTCAGGACTTGGAAATTCTAGGGCACTCATTTCCCTTGTTGCACCTGCTGTGGTGAAAGTGTGAAGATTTTTTCACAGTGTTATGAACACTGTACCTAGCTGCGTTTCCCTGCTTTTTTGAAGAGAAAGAATTAATTAAAATATGCACCTAAGCAAGTGACAGAGAATATGCATATCATGTTTGTCAGGGAGTGAAAGTACTTTTTTGGGATTGTGTGATGAATACACTTCAGTGAAGACAAGGGGATGTCCTAATTTCTAATAGTGGAAGTAAGAACAAAAGAACCTTATAATAAAAACCTTCTAAGAAAGTACTTTTAACATTTTAGAGCTAAAGCTAGCATGTGGTTGTGTTTTGAGTTAGTGTTGGGAAGGATGTTGATAATGGGGAGTTATCAACAGTGCTCTGTTGAGCAGTGCTCAAGGCCTTTTTTTGCTCCTCACTCCACCGCACCAGTGGGGAAGCTGGGGGTGCACAAGGAGTTGGGCAGGGATACAGTCAGCACACCTGACCCCAAGTGACCAAAGGGACATTCCGTACCTTATGGCAACATGCTCAGCTTATAAACCTGGGGGAAGAAGATTAAGGAAGGAGAGGGATGTTCAGAGTGGTTTTTTTTTACCCCACTAACCAGGGTGTGATGGCCCCCTGCTCTCCTGGAGATGGCTGAACACCTGCCTTCCCATGAGAAGCAGTGTATGAATTCCTTGCTTTTCTCTGCTTACATGTCTTTACCCTTTAAACTGTCTTTATCTCAACCCATGGGTTTTCTCACTTTTACCCTTCCAATTCCTTCCCATCCCATGGTGGGCAGTGAGTGAGCAGGTGTGTGGGGCCTTGGTTGCTAGCTATGGTTAAAGCAGAGAATTCTCACATTCCTTCTTTGTTTCTCTCATCTCTTTTCCCAGGCTCTGAAGCCAGAGATGTTTATTATGTACATCCTTTTGTTATTCTCTGACAAATTGTCCCTCAACTCTACAAACTGGCCATTTTCCTCTCTCCCAACATCTCATCTGTAACATATTCTGAATGAGGACCAGTGCCTTGATTCGTCAACGCCATCTCTGCATCGTTTAGAGAATCCCAAGCAAAGGGTTATCTGGTATAATTATATCTTCTCATGATGGAAATCTGCAGTTGCAGTACAATCTTACACATACTATGGAAAGCTGAATATAATATATAGTAAAAGTGAAAAACAAATTCACTCTAGAATGATGTTGTAGACATCATGTAATCTCATGACAGTTTGGAAGAGGCATAGGCTTGGTCTCAATTTGTATTTTTTTTTAAATGGTGTGAAACAGTGACTAGAGAAGATATGCAAGGGTCAGCAGAGTTTGTGGCAGTTTGTGGTCTGGCTAAACTTTCTCCCTTACCAACTCATTCCTCTTTCCATTCTGAATTTGTGACAACAGGAGACCACTGAAACACTTTCTCGGCTTTGACCTGATAATTGCCCAAAACGTCTATTTTTCAGTCCAAACTGAACAAACTTGGTAACAAGATCCTCTGAAGCTATGCATTGCTTCCTGTTTTGTTTGATGCAGCACTGAGAACTGTCTCCTGTAGGGGACAAGCAGGGAACAGCCTGTTTCCCTTTAGCTTAAGAGACCGTCGGGACTTTTTCTTCTCGCATGGGTTCAATTTTCTTGATTATTTACTGCTTATAGTTTGGGTAATAATACAGGCTGCAGCATGAAGAGCTCTGAAAGAGGGACCTATGATTCCCCTGTTAAGATACAGACAGAAATATCAGCCACTGTCAAGGAATCAGCAAAAAGTTCAACTTCTGGACATGCACTCTGTAGAAGTTAACAATATGAACTGTTTCCTCATTAATCTTATTAGTCCCAGTGAAGCATTCCAACTACTCCCTTTCTCTTGCCATTGAATTTGTCCCTTTGGGCAGCCATCTCAACTAGCAATTGATTATTTATACGAAACTTACCAAAGAACAAGGCAAAATTAAGTGTCTGAATCACAAATGGAGCAGAGACAAGTTTCTTGGAAACACCGGTTGTTTTCTCAGAACTCTTCATGTCATAGATGAGTGAGACTGATATCCCATATAAAAGAGGAATTAAGTTGGGCTGTTCTCTCTTCTGGATTTATTTAGCTGCTCCTGGAGTCAACAGGCAACTTGCTCAAATGTCATCCTTAATATACATCAAGTGATAGATAAAGGGGAATTTTGAACCAGTCTTGATTATCCAAGAGATCTGTGGGCACTTTTTGATGATGCTGATGCTCAAATCAAAACTCAGAACTCAAAGTATCGCTTTATACATGAAAGAGGTATGTGAATCTCTTGCATGAGATATTCACATGTAACCCTTTCCCACCTGCACACCAGAATATTTTGGAGTAGAGCTGAACTAACCCACATTTTTTGATTCATCCCTATGAAAAGCCTATATAACTTCAATTGTACTTTTAATTGTAAACAGGCTGTGAGTTTTCCTGTGCTCTTCTGAACAGCTGCAGTGTTCTCCCATATGTTTCCTGTGTTTTATTGGCAAGTCACAGGATTTATGAAAGGGATTAGATGATATTGTTGCCTGTGGTAGCAGAGGACCAGACTCAATGACCCAGGCAGTCTCTGCCAATCCTATGTCCCTATTTTCCTGTAGACGGCGTAAATTATATTAGGATTGCTGGCATGAAAGCCACAATGCTAATCTTTTTTATTATTGCTTTATCCATTTTGAGCTAGCATATCCAAATCACAGTGCTTGATTTTCTGTTGTCTTGCTGCTTATGCTGTCATTTGAACTAACCCATATAGGATGTCAGAACTCATCTGAATCAGACTGAAAAGGCTTGAAGTTCATTTTACACAGATGTAAAATGATTACCTAGGCAGGGGGAGATCACCGCCCACGTATATTTTGATATACCAAAACTCCAAAGCCATTTTTGTACTGTTGATCTGTGAACATTTTTCAATGATTTAACACTTCAAAGTATAGACACGCCTGTGCAAACAGAGGATTAGGACGTTCCAGGCAGAGGATTATGAATGCAAGAGAACTTCCATGCAATGAAAGGCTTCTTTACAAAAGAATTACCGTCATACATAAACATGTAGTTCTGAGACCAAATGAACTAATGAAGTCTGATTTCCTATGGTTTTGTATATTGTAGTTGGATTTCCCAGTATCCTGTAATGTACACACTGCAGGTGAGGCATTTCAGGAAAGTTTCTTCATCAGAACTCTAATGCTGAGTGAAGATGATCATATCTCAAAAATCTTCAGTTTCTCAGACAGAAGAAATACTAGGTAAGACCAAGACATTTCCCAGCATTGTCGCTAGGGCATACAAACCATCAGAAAGAAGCTGCAACCTTTCCTCTCATCTGTCCATTTATATGACCTGGTACAGTGCACTACTGGGAGATTCGGGAAGAAATGTGTTGCTCTGCAGCCCATCTGCCTCATGGGCCACATCCAGTACTGCAGCTGCTTAGCTGTGAGAAGCTAATATCTCAGAGGCAGGGCTGCATATACTTTCTGTGAGATGTTGGCTGCTCCTACAAGAGCCTCTGCCTGCTTTCTGTCACCCTGGAACTCATTACAAAATAAGCTTTTTTTTTTTTTTTTTTTTGTAATGAGAAGCACATAATAAAGCACTCACGACCCATTCAAACACACGAATCTTCAGTTTGGCTCTAAATAACTCTGCAGCTCTTTTATTTTATTAAGGCCCCAAAGTGGGCATTTTGTTGGCCTCTGTGAGGTAGGGAAAATTAGATTGCTTTGCACTGCATAGCTCTTTTATTATAATAAATGCATTGAGGACTGAGCTCTTTAATTAATATCTGGAAAAGAAAGGGAAGGATCTACTACTGAAGCCCTTGGGCCATCTCAAGGAGAGGGTGAGGGTTAGAATTAGCTGGAGAAAAAGAAATGAAGCAGCTTTCTGAAAAGAATCCTCCTTGATACTCGCTTAATGTCCAAATACCATGGGAAACAGAATGTTTTTTTAGTGGAGGAGACATTCCAGAACCAATGCAGAGAGCAAATCATGGTACCATTTGGGTCAGCATCGCATTTTATCTTTCCTGAGTCACTTTCTCTTAAGGTTCTCAAAGTAACTGAGCAATGACAGTTTGGACTTCTGCCCTCTGGAAATCTATGTGAAAAGGTTGTGTTTTCCTTTTTCTACCTGGCAAAGTGCAGCAGTGGAAAATGACAGAGCAAGGTACATAGCAAGGAGGTCAAGAGCCTTTGAAAGCAGTGTTCCTCTACCCTCTCCCCTTCTGTCTTTGGTTTGCGTGCAGTTTTGCCAGTTAGTTGTATTTTCAAATTTAGGAAAAAACCCTGCCTTTTTCTTGCTGGACAACCAGAAGGCTGGACTGGCAGCTTTCACAGTTTCAAGTAAAGACACTGGGAGGGGGTACGCTTCTGACACATAAAACTGCTCTCCCAGACTGAGTGGCCAGGACTGGAATGTGTTACAGATGTAACACACACAGCTCAAACACACAAAAAAGTGGGAAGATTAAATACTTCCCAATGGAAACTTTGACAGGCAATACATCTCTCATAAATAGTGAATTTGCATGTAAAATAAAAGTGTAACAAAAGGAAGAACAAAGCCAGTCTTTGGCAAAATACGACAAATCATGTATTTTTCAAAGAATGGCAAGAGCATGTGACTGGTAAGTACAAAATGAACTCTACAGTCTCTTTGGCAGCTGTTGCTCATTCTGCCTCCTAACTTGCCAGCTTAAATATTTAACATTTAAGGGACCCATTTTTTCACTGAACTGGAAGAATCCACTTAGAATCATAGAACGTTAAGGGTTGGAAGAGATCTTAAAGATCATCAATTTCCACCCCTGCCACTATGGGTAGGGACATCTCCCACTAGACTAGATTGCTCAAGGCCTTATCCAGCCTGGCTTTGAACATGGCCAGAGTTGGGACATCCACAACCTCCCTGGGTAACCAGTTCCAGTGTCTCACTACTCTCACAGTAAGAATTTCTTCCTAACATCTAGCCTAATTTCCTCTGTTTCAATTTGTACCCATTTCTCCTTCTCCTATCACTACAGTTCCTGATAAAGAGTTCCTCCTCAGCTTCCCTGCAGGCCCCTTCAGACACTGGAAGGTTACTATGAGGTCTGCACACAACCTTTTCTTTTCCAGCTTTCTCAGTCTGGCTTCGTAGGGGAGGTGCTCCAGTCCTCTTACCAACTTCATGGTGTCCTCTGGAATTGCTCCAACAGTTCCATTTCCTTCTTATGCTGGGGACATTAGAACTGGATGCAGCATTCCAAGTGGAGTCTCACAAGAGCATAGCAGGGGGAGAATCCCCTCCTTTGACCTGCTGGTCACGCTCTTTTGGATGCAGCCCAGGATTGGTTTGGCTTTCTCGGCTGTGGGTGCTGGCTCATGGTGGGTTTTTCATCAAACATTGCCCCTCAGTGCTCTGCAGGGCTGCTCTCAAGCACTTCTCCACACAGCCTGTAGGTGTTTCTGAGATTGCTGCTATCCAGGTGTAGTTCCTTGCACCTTGCTTTGTTGAACTTCATGACATTTGCCTTAGCCCAACTCTCAAGTGTGCTAAGGTCCCTTCTTCATCACTGACTCCAGAAGTATCTTCCCCTTGGCTCAAGAGGTATTTTGCTTACCATCATTCACAGTGGTTCAGCTCCAGTAGCTGTTGGATGGTACTGCAAAAAAGTGGCTTTTAATTTTTGTATGTGTTTCATTTTTAACTTATGCCATTATGACAGAGCAGCTATACTGCTTCTGGATTTGGTGCCAGCCAGGTTGGCATTAGTGGGAGTCAATGCACAAAACCAGCATTGGGCAATACAGACAGAATTAAGTCATTCTCATTCTTACATCCATGGAATCTGAAGGAGCTGTTTTGGCTTGGCTGCATTTAAAACAGAATCAACCAAAAATGTTCATGTTACCAGGCTGGGTGAAGTTTAAAAGGGCTCTGGTCTGGCCCCACAAGTTTGATTCAGATGAGCTACTACAAGGAATCACTCACCCTTGGGAAAGAAGACTTGTGGCTACACCGTGGAAAGTTGACTAGAATGGCACAACAGCTTCTACTTGCCTCTTTTTCCAAACCTGTTTTAGAAAGGCATAAGGAGAGGCTGGATACACAGGACTGACTTGAAGTAGCATCCTTTGGTAATTAAAATCTGACTGGCTGAATGACTTTGACGAATTTCTGAAGCACTGAACTGAAAAAACAGGAGCAGATTCTCTTTTGGCATGCTAATACAAGCCTCTGCTATGAGCAGCTCCAAGGAACCATGTAAATATAAATGAAGTCAGAAGATGAGTTTATGAAACAAATACCAAGTTTGTCTTTCATTCTCTTTACTTTGATCTCTGCTACCAATTAAAAGATAAAAAAAAATTTACAGCACATATAAGTCCAATTAGATCTTGTAATGAAATCCTCAAGTACTACTGAGGTGGAACTTGCAATAATTAGTTTTGATACATAAATAAATTTTCCAAATGCAATTTTTTTCTTTTAAGACCATGTTCCACTTTGAGTTCATAGTGTTTTATTATTTCACTGATGTGTGAGAAATAGCTTCCAAACTTTCTGTTCCCTTGGTTCTTACAGCTTCTATGCTAATGCATTAAAAAGAACTAGAATTAATGACAAATCTAATAAGTAATTATTCTCGTGGCAATGCTATGAACTGGAATTCTAACTTTAGGAATAGGTGAAAAGTATTCATAGTCCCTTAGTTTCATATCCTCATCCATCCAGAGTAGGACAAAAAAACTGAATTATCAAGGCACTGAAGGCTTAACATAGATTTTACAAGTGAACAGTCAAAGTCATGGCTAAGATGCTGTGCTTGAAGTTATGATGAGTTTTGTAAGCAGCTAGTAATTTCACAAGCTGCAGTGAGGATTGTCTCGTTAGTGAGGTTATTTGAATAAAACCCCAAATATCTTTCCCACATCCCCTTTTTTGGTAAAGATTTAATGAATTTACACAGGTAGAGCTCAAGCCATACATAGGTAGAACTTTTCATTTGCTGCTTTACTATGCTCCTCTAAGACTTGTTTTCATTTAAACAAAGTAAGGTACAGTCTCATAGTTTATACTAGGACAATACACAGGAAGGATTGTTATCTGGCTAAAAACTGTTACAAAAAGTGAAGATCATGAAAGCCCTCTTCTCCATACTGCACATTTCTGAGTTGATATAGGCCTTCATGTATAGTGAGTTTTTGGGGAATTAACCTACACCTTCAGAGTGTCAGAGCCTGTCCCCTTTTTGCTGGCAGTTTATGTTGTTCAGGTGCTTAAATCCCTGCTTTGAAGGAGTAATAAGGGTGTTGTAAAAATAAATACATGAATATTTATAAGAAACATATGGAAATGCAGATAAAAGTTGATTTAGTAATTCTTAAACAGCAATGTTTTCAGGTGTTTGTACCATGGCAGTGGGAACAGAGTTACTGCATACAAAAGATAGGCAGATGCTAATTACAATTGCTCATGTCCAGCTTATCTTCAACAGCCATAGACGTTCAAATGACAGGGGCTTTCTGAGTCTTGCAGGATTCAAGGCATTGTGTTGCAGCTGCTATGAGGTCTACCTCTTCTAAAATGCTCTAAGCCCAGTCTACTGACTTTTCACCTCAAAAGACTCTTCTCTGGACTGCAGTCTCTGCTGCCTTATCGGTGGACTTCTCATGCTGTCTTCTTGCCTTCTTCTGACTGACTCTCTGGGCAAGTAATCCTAGCTCTGTCAAAATAATTTAATGTTACATCCTTGCTGCATGTCTTAGGGTTTATCTTTGCTGCCATTGAGGGAAACTCAGGTAAAGCTTGGGCATATACATTTCAGACCTAAGTCAGTGCAGACAGTAGAAGGGGGAAGGGCCAGGCTTGTGGTCCCACAACACAGTTTGTGGTCAAAAGAAGCCTTTCTGAGAAGAATATGTCAAGCTGCAAGGGGCTGGGAGTTGGTGAACATGGTAGAATAATGTGCTTTATACTCCCTGATTGCTCCTGTTGATTAAAACACCTTCCTGCTCCAAGTACCATCCATGAAAAGGACATCTCACCTGATTTACTCTTGATAGATATTTACAGTTAACATAAGCAGACCATGCCATCTCTGTCTGGCTACAATGCTTATTCTGATGGGAATATTTTCAGCATCACAAATTGTGGATCCAGCCTGATGTACGCTGCCTGCTTTAGGAATCTTGCTAAAAATCTCACAGTCTTTATATATCTGACATCAGGATTACGTAAATTTCTATGGCTTTCAGTGGGGGATGCACAGGCTGGCTTAATTCCATCTAGTCTGGGATGTTTAAGTCAAGAACTTCAGTGGAGATCAAGGCATAAAGATATCTGTAATCAAGGGAAAGAGATACACCTCCAGAGGATTACTCAGATTTAGCTAGTGAGAGGTTGTTTTGTAGTAACATCCCTTAGATTAACAGAACATGACAACCAACTGAAGTAATACCTGTAGTCTGGAAGCCTTATAGTTGTATTAACATGGCTCTGTATCTCAAATTTACAACAAAAGTACATCTCTGAAATGTGGGTTTGAATGAAATATACTGTTCATGCACTCCTTCCAAAGTACAGCTGGAGCCAAGCCAATTTACAATGTTGTTTCAGTACCTTACAAATAACTGTCAGTGAACTCACAGCTCAAAATACAGCTAATGGCAACATGGCTACACAAGTCTGCTTTTCTCTCTGCTAGCAGACAGCAGGCACTTTTCATCCCATGTCTGTTTAGGCATTGAAGATATCAGCCATTTGATGGGGAGGTCCTTCATGTAATTTGAAATAAATTAGTGAAAACAAAAGAAAAAGCTTGCTTGTTATGACTCTCAGCAATCGTGACCATAATAAAATACAATTTTATACAATGAGTCAATTAAAATCTTGTTTCTTAGATGGCAAAATAAATATCTGTGTATCAAGGATACTAAATCCCACAAAAAACGTGCTAAGGACATGTTGCAAACTACCACTTATGAGGATAAGAAAGTTTAATTATCTCAAGAATCATGGGGAATCTGAATATTCATCGCATGTCATCCTCAATGAATCATTTTAATTGAGCAAAAAGAGGTGAAATGTCTTTTTCAGAACATCTGTCAGGAGCCAGGCAGCAGAGCAATCCAAGGTGTCTGGTGTTTATTATGAAGTCTGTAAAATAAGCCAATGTGTGTGGGAGCACACAGGAGGCCATCAGCATCTATTCAGTCCATGCACACCCCTGGCAGTCAGCAGGGACACAGTGGAGGGATTGTGACCCCTGATCTGCCAAATCAGAGCAGGCCATTCCTCAGCTTGAAAGAGGAGCTACATCAGTGGTGGCATTTCCAGTGTTTCCAAAGAGGAAAAGGGAACTGGATGATAATATTCCAGAGCAGAAATATTTTTTTAACATTTTTAAAAAATGGTCAGAACTGTAGTGAGACATAGTTTCCCTGAGTTCATTCCTCCCTAGGCATGCCCTTAGAGAATGATGAGATGGTGACAGGATCAAGGAAAACAGTGTGTTCAGTCCTCATGTAATGAACAATGGCAAAACTTCCAGTTCACACTCCATTTCCCCATGTCCTTAGCAGGGTGCTGTGAACACTGTTCTGGAGAGGAGGGGGGTGTCACACCTCCACCCAATGTCAATGTGCTGTGGTGCCTTGTCCCCTTGGTCAAATAATGAGTGAATTAAAACAGGAATAGTGATGCTACTAGGCAGAGAAAATAGGGCTTTCTACTTCACAAAGAGCTCTCCCTTCTCCTTCATCCCAAAGACTTCCTCAAACCTGCAAACATGCTTTTAATTGAAAAGTTTAAACCATCAATCATATAAAAGAGCTTGCCACATTCTGCACTGCCTACCACATGCTTATGAGGAATAAAATAGAAAGCACCAAAGGAGCATATGAATTGAATTGTACTGAAAATTTACTCAGTCAATCTTTCGGGACCAGGTCTTGTCTCTCAAACTGATTTCACTGCACTATTTGTCTTGGTAATATAACCAGAAGTGTTTTCTTCCTTCTGGGAATTGAAATGCCTCTTGCTATAACCTGCTAGGCATCTGAAAACATTGAGGCTCTTTTACCTACTGAGCAAAGTCCAAGCTGTTAAAACTTTTCTATTCTCCATTGTGGCCCACTCTCAGGTATGCTCTGTTCTGAACAGAAAACACAGCTGTTGGGCCCAGTAAAGCATTCCTTCAGAGATGCCCAGTCAGGTGCATGCCAGAACTAGCCTGCCCTGCTGTGCAGCAGTGAAAAGAGAAGATCATGATAGACCATGAAATAGCAACCTTTACACAGGGTTTGAGCACACCACAGCACTTATATATTCCTGATGTTTTACTCTGTTTCTGAAAAAAAAACTGATTTTCATGTAGAAAAAGCCTTTAACAAGAAATGTAATTCCGAAGCTGCAGATTTTTGGTGTAGACACCAAGAATGAGGCATTAGAAACATAGAACCACAGATAGGTTTGAATTGGAAGGGATCTTAAAGATCACCTAGTTCCAACCTCTTGGACGCTGTAAGGGACACCTTCCACTAGACCAGGCTGCTCAGGGCCCTATCCAGCCTGCCCTTGAACACTTTGAGGGATGGAGCATTTGCAGCTGCCGTGGGCAACTTTTTCCAGTATCTCATCAACCTCACTGTAAAGAATTTCGTCCTCAGAACCAATCTAAACTTGCTCTTTTTCAGTTTAAACCCATCCCACTTGCCCTATCACTACATGACCTTGTAGTGGCAGTCAAAAAGTGCCTCTTTGGCTGTTCTGTAGGCTTCCTTTTGGTACTGGAAAGCAAGTGAAAGCCTAGCGTGCAGGCAGGTGACACTGCAGTTAGCTCTCAGCTGTCAGTACTGTTGCAAAGACATACCTCTAACATGTTTGTATTGATTTTTGAAGTACAAGAAAACCCTTTTGACAAGAACCAGGCTTTTTTCCTGTGTTAAATATTCCTCACAAAGGATCTGTTCCCAAACATCCTTGGTATAATTTCTTGCCTTTTCTTGATCCTTCTTTCAAGTCTTATTCTAGAAGATTGATTTTTCTGTAGTGTGGATGGGAAATCCTCACATGTCCACTCTACACAAGCCTCTGCTCCAAGCAATTTCTCACCTGCTGCTACTGTGATCTATGGGAACAATATATATTGACTAGTGGCTGGACATGAAACTGTGCAAAGCTGAAGGACACTTCTTTTATTGAGAACCAATTCCCTGCTTGCTCCATTTTCCTGTTATGAGCTCCAGAAGCAGAGATTAATGACAGCCATTCCACTTGTTTAAACAGCTGATGTCTCAGACCTAGATCCCACCTGGGGCTCCTGTCTGGACAATAACAACATGCTATTTCTGAGCTAAGCAAAAAAATACTGTAAAAAACAGCAAAGTTTTAGATTCCAAGTTGGCAAAGAAAATAATTTCTTCAGGAACAGAAAACTAGTTGCAGGAGAGAAAATGAGAATCACTATGGGCAGCCACAGAATTTTTACTATAGTCCATTACTACTGAATTTTCATAAACATAGATTGCAAAATGCAGACATTGCTGGGGTGAGATGCAGCTGTTGGATATGAAGAGACACAATTGACATAACTGTATGATGGATGTGTTCATGGTGAATGAAATGTAGAAGATGACAGGGTCAATGATAATAAATGTGTAGATACCGAGGGAGTAGCTGGAGGAATGTAACAACAAAGAAGAATAGGAAAAAGCATATGGAGCTATTTTGGGCCCCTACAACAAGCTTTTTGACACAGAGAAAAAAGATGATAAAGACAAAAGATCAGCAAAGCTGGACCATGGATTAAAATCAGTGCTTTAAAGAGAAAACCTAGGAACTAGGCATTTGTAGTTCCACACCAAAAGACCTGGATGAAGATATATATGGCCCAAAAAAAAAGATGCAGGTTGCTTTGCTTCTTCTTTGGTTACAAGAAAAAAAGGCTGGCAATATTAATGAAACATAGAGAGATTATGTTGCTGCTTCATGTGCTACAGTTATTCTTTGTTAAAAGGACTTTGGATACCAAGGTCCTTGTTCTAGTACAAAAATAAAATTATTGGAAAAAGTGGCCGAGAATAATAGCTAGATAAAAGGACTACTTGAAATACTCCTACAGGAAAGTACTAAGGGTTCATTGCTTTCTATTTCTTCAAAAGCTCCATAGTCAGGCAATGTGTTGTTTTTTTGGGTTTTTTTTTTGTTTGGGTTTTTTTTTTGTTTGTTTTTTTTTTTGTTTTTTTTTTTTGTTTTTTTTTTTACTGTAACATATATACATATTTTTAAGTGCAAAATTTCACACTTAGCTCTCAGGTGCAACCAGAGAAATAAAGAAATAGCTATCATGCAGCCATCAAGTTTTCCAATTATATTTTCTTTTCTCATCCCATTTGAAAACAGCTGAGCCTAGAGTTCCATTGCATACCATTGTTACATGCTGTAGCTGCCCTTAACTTGCAGAGGTGGAGGAGTTTGGAGGGTGTTATTTGGCTGCCATTTATTTGACTAAGAAACAAATAGGGAAAGGGAACACTCAACCCTCCACCCCTGTCATCATCACTTTGTCTATCTCCATCTGTCACCCGCACAGGCTCTTAGTGATTAAATTTATAAGCATTTTCAGACACATTGAGTGAGTACTGCTGAATCAGGAGAATCACAGTCTGGTCTCAGTGATGAGTTAATATTTTAAGCCTCATGTAAGTGAGAGGACTTTTACAGCTCCTTGAAAAAAATCCAGCTATTTTCAGAGAACCTGAGCCAGAGGAGAGGTCTTAGATACCAGTTTCTGCACTCTGAGACTTTGGGGAGGAAGGGTGAAGCAAATATTATTTATCTGTGATGACCTGCTTTGCCTCCTTTTCCTTGTTTTGGGCATAGAAAAGCTACTAAACCTCACCAACATGGTGAGGAGGCTGGGCTGGCCTGGCATAAGCTGCTCTGAGGTGTTCAAAAGGACAAACAAAAAAGTCTGAAGGGGGCTTACTCTGCAAGCTGCCTTGGCCTCAGTGAGCTGCAGAGCAGCCTGGCTGAGCTGCTGCTGCCATGATGGAACCAGGTGCTCTTGTCTGCTGACCTGATTGCACTGCTCTGCAGTGATGGTCCAAAATGACAGAGTGCTATTCTTGGTATTGACAACTTGATGAAGGTTGCCATTGCCTGGGCTGCTTGGGAGGTAAATAAAGATGAGAACTTCTCCCTGAAATTTTTGTAGTTTTCATTGATATGTCAAAGAAAACCTTGACTTTTGAGCTTACTTTGAACTGTTGCTTTGGGCTTTTGTGTAACTATCAGGCTTCCCTGTGCCTTCTGATGAATCAAAGAGGTTGCTATGTAAAAGTTGAATAATGCATCCTAAAAGGCTGGAATTTTGAGATGTCACAGAAATGATTTTAAGGAGAGAAGATGGTGGCAAGCTACATAAACCCTTTATTTCTGCTGAGAAACAGCTTGACAGCAATTTCAGGCAAAGGAATCCTGGCTCTCAAGTTAGGACTATATGAAATAAAGCTCCATTGATCCCTCCTGAACTGTCTCACTAAATCTAGTTTGACTCTTCAAACAGCATTCTTCAAATAGCTCCTGATAAAACGAAGATTCAACTACCAATGTAAGTCTTTAGCCACTCCCTTTCTTTTGCAAACAACACATAAATGTCAGAGTGGTTTTACTGACCTCAATAAATGCTTGCAGACAAGCAGGGATGATCCCAGACACTGCCAATAGGAGGTCGTTATGATTGATGTTATGTTTCCACAGACTCTGTCAGCTGAGAGAACCTTCGCAGTTTTACAGTCTGGTGGGAAGCTTGAGTCTGGTGCTGTTCAGGCAAGAGACCAGGACTGGCTCAAGCATGGGGGGAAAAGCCAGGAGATTCCATGTCCATTCCATGTCTGGTAAGGGCTGAGCAGCACACGACAGGCAGCTCCCATAGAGTCAGGTGGGATGGTAATTGGAAAAAAAGCAAAGTGAAAGGGAGAAGCTGCAGAGATATTGTTCTGCTTCCTACTCGGTACCAGCCAGTAGAGTTTGCTCATTGTGTGGGTGAGAATACATTCTGCCTGAGGATGGATTTTAGGAGCAGGAGTGATTCTTTGCATGCCAGAATGCTCTGACTGCTTTCTTTAGAGTCCTGAGGGGCAAATTTATCTCTAACATGAGTCAATGGATTTTCACAAGAGCTGAATAAACTCCACTCCCTTTTGTAAGAAGAATAAGAATGTTTTCAGCAGCTAGGAAAAAAAAACCTGACATGGTAGCTCTGCAATCAGGCTCACACGTGTATATTGTTTCTGAGTGGCAGATACAAGTGTCTTTCCCCTGCTCTCTCCAACAGTTCCCCCCGAGCATGTTGGAGGTGTGCAGCTCCCAATATTACAGGAATGCTCCCCCGGAACGAATTGGGGTCGCAGAATAGCACGTGCACACTGACCAGGTAAGGGCTGTGCCATGGGACATTTGGCTGCTGTGCAACTGCAAATTCTCCCAGGCATTTAAGAGACAATTAGGCTCTGGAGTGAGGAATCCAGTGCATTGTGGCCGTGTTTCTTTCAACCTTAGAGACAGAACACTGTAACATTTATTACTTGCTCAGTTTCCTGGCTCTCACTTCCAAAGCCTCCACAGGAGAATTTTGCTTCGTTAATATGTTTCTAGCATTGCCCTCTCATTTTGGATTTTCTACTGTGCTTTACACAGATTAACAGAGGGAAGATGGAGCAGAAGGTGAGAAAACAGGATGCTGGCTCACATTTATTCGTGAAAAGAAGAAGTCTGACCTCAGCTGGAGAACAATGACTCCTGTAGTGGGAGAGCATATGAATGTTGATGCTTCAGAAGCCTCAGATTATTTTTAGTTTTCCATCTCAAGGACAGGAATCCCATAGTGCAGGTAGAGTCTGTCTCTGAAGTTGCTAGACCACACAAAATGGGCACACACATTTATAATAAAGGAATTTTGGCCAGAGCTCAGTAAAGTTAGATTCTACTCTCAGTTACAGCAGCAAAAACTGAATAGGAGTTCTGATGCCAGTGACATATTTTTGGATTTGTTCCTGAACACTGAGCAAATCTCCAGCCCTCAGTCTTCCCTCCTTTATGTTCACACTAACTTTCTACTGAGAGTATGCATTAGTTTGTATCTCTCTTCTCATCTTTCTTTCAGCATGTAAAATCCCAGGCTTGAAGTAGAACATGGAAGTAGTAGTCAAGAAACAGATGGATCCAAAGAAGATGTAGCACTCAAAGGATGATTTTTTCTATACAGAACTCAGCATACAATTGTTAGTGAACTTGGTGAATATCTTTTCCCAGTTTATTTCAAAGGCTTCCAGTACTCTGAGGAAAGCTGGCTGTGGTCATCTCTTCCCTCTTACATTGTATTCCCTTGTCATCCTTTGAAATACTTCACTGTTTCACAGGAGCTTTTCTCTGTCTAAGACATTGTATCTCTGAACAGAGCATGGACCAAGTAGAAACAATTGCCGCTTCTTCTTTTGGTACCAGAGTGAAACTTACTTTCCAAGCCACTTCATTTGCTACCCAGACTGTGGGTTTGACAGTCCTGAGGAGTTAAGTCTCCTGTGGAACCGAGTTCTGTGTTGAAAAGCTGTGAGTCTTCAGAAATCTGGAAAGAAAGCTTTCCCAGAGAAGCTTCCTCTTGCTGCATCGCGTCTTTCAGGGAACTCCAGCTATTCAATGTTTTATCCTTTCTCAATTTTTTTTTTCTCATTTCAATGACCAGCTACTTTGGAGGAAGCACTTACTTCTTTGTGTTTTAATCTAGTTTAAGTCAATTCCCTGAACACAACATACCAATGATATCATATTTAGTGTGTGCTCATTGCAGGTTGTTTTCAAAGACTTCCGATATTTGTGAATCTTCTTTTTCAGCTATATCCTCTTTCCTATTCTTTTTCTTCATACCTTATTTCCATTGGTTTTCTATCATACCAAAATGCCATATTTTAATCTCTTTTGCATTGTCCCTTTCTCTAATAGTGCCCCAACAGCTGCTGTTGTCAAATCCCATATTAATTTTCGGTTTATTTTTAAACTCTCTGGAGATCTTGAACTTCAACATTTCTGGCCCTAATTAAATGACTTTGATAAAGCCATCCACATATGAAAATGCACAAAATGATTTATCTCAGGAGCATTATGCAGCTGCAGCACTTCCTCTTTTTCTCCAGACAGAGTCCTAAACCAACAGCCCCAAGAGGGCTACAGCCCTCTGACAGCCAAAATATAAATCCACATTCTGGGGAATGTGAATGGATGGAATTTTGTGAGCACAATACTTGTAGGGAATGTTTTTGAGATTTTGGGATATATCTGTATTTTAATTAACATAGTTGTCCTACATTCTCTTCTGGGAGAAGGGCAAAAAAGCACAATTTTAATAAGCTCCCATAGGTTCTTTTCCAGGTAAGTGATAATGTCCAGAGACAAAATTCACCAGATTAAGTTAAGGGAATCATAAGAAAATGTCTGATTAATGGATCTGACTTTGTGTAACAGGGTACCACAGTTGATATATGTGAAGAAACTGTAAAAGAGACTTAAAGATAGAACACTGCATTATTGAGGGTTGAAAGCCACTCTGACAGTAGTAGGGAAACAGGAAAGAGGTATCAAGCTGAGTTTAGGACATGCGTGTGAATGGACAGGTAAGAGAGTTTCCAATGATGAGATGAGAAGTGAAGTACTGGAAGAGGAATGGTGATGTGTTTGAAGAAGCTTTCACTAAGATCTGAAGATGAGGAAAACAAGAGTGAAGTTGAGGGGAAAGAGAATTAAGGTTGATGAAAAGCACCATCTGTCTTTTTGTATGTTGGTTTATTTGGAACACATATTTTCACTTAAATATTGTTTTATGTTTTCCTCAGATTTTCCAAGGTAAAGTATTCTTCAACAGAAATTGGAACAGAATTATATTCTTTAAAAAATATACTCTTTTTTAGCTGAAAAAAGGAGAAAGTTTTGTAAATATTGTTACTGAAAACAGTATGTGTATATTTTCCCAACAGAAAAAAAATGGTTTGAAATCCAGAAATAATTAAACCATCTCAAAGAGTGAAGAAAAGTGCCTTAGCTACACAAGGGAAGAAAGTAACTGGAGCACTAGGAGTAGAACTTTGGTCTGGATGCTGGCCATAGGTATATGGTCCTCTTGCTGGCTGCGACCCAGCATTCAAAAGTCCTTGTTCTCCTGCAGCAAGAGGACAGAGGTGACTTTGTTACATTGCTAATAACTGGAAACTTATCTGTAGTTCACTTGGGAGAAGCTTTTAGTTTTGAACCAAATGCCTGTCTGAGCATTCTTCAGTCACAAAGGGGTTAATGTGCCTGACCAGCAGGATTGACACACCTAAGGACAGATCACAGCACTTGTGGTTTGCAATGTCAAGTTCAATGGTGGCATGCATAAAGTATTATTACCAGGCAGCTGCTTGCTGATGTGGCTAATTGTCTGACTAACAAATTGTTTGCTAACAGCAAAGCACAGAAATCAGAAGCAAGAGATAGAAGGATCCCAGTGGCAAAGTAATAATTTATCCAAATCAGTCAGCTGGGTCTACGTGAAGAATCAAGATCATAATTCATATTTTTATTTGTTGTGTCTTCTTGAAATACTCCTCTATTTTAATATATAAATTTCTGTATAAAACATATTTTACATTTTGAAGTCAGCTTTCCTTTGCTTTTCATTGCTGTTTATCATATCTGAACAATATATTTCTGATTCTAGTTCAATGAAAATCTCAGGTGTGTCAGTCTAAACAAAGAAATTTAGCCTAAACACAGGAGTAAAACTTAACAAAATTGTGGCTGGAAAACAGGGTGTTAACATTGTCCACCTGCTGACAAGCTCCTGCCATAGGTGAAAAATAGATTTTCCCTCAGTCCTCTCAGTTCTGATTAACCTTAGTTTGTCTGGGGCATCTCTATTCACTTGAAAAACAGAGAGGCAATATCTGCAAAATCCAAGGTGTTCAGAGCCTGGGGATTGAAGCTAAGGTCTATTGTTCCAGAGAGCAACAGAGGAACATAGAGGTCTCTGTCAGCATCTTCTTCTCTTACCCTTTACCTGTCTTCCTAATGTTTAACCAGAGTTTCAGGATTTAAAAAAAAATTAATGATCAAGCATGATGTTTCTGAAGCAAACTGCCTGGAAGATTCATAATGCCGCCAATTCAGGCCCAAAACATATAACATAGATTCTTATAAAGCTTTTTTCAACAAATTATAGAAAGCATCTGATGGGTCAAAATCTTCAGAACTTAAATATTGTTGCTTGTTCCTTGCTTTTCTTCTGAGTAGAATGATTTTTTAATTCCCACTTGCTGACCTTCATTCCTCTATCTACTTCTATAATTTCTACAGGAGTTATGATTTGTTTTGTGAACTGTCTTTGTCTGGGCTGCTTCTGTCTTGAGTGCATTTTGTTTTGGCTTGCTGTGTTGCCTAAACCATTCCTTGTTCTTTGATGATATTAACAAATTGAGCTGCCTCACTGGATTGACTTTTGTCCTCACTTATTTCAGAGAGCCTTTTGGATTGAAATCTCTAAGCCCATCACAACTGCCATTGTAAATCAAGCTGACAGTCAATTACAAGATGGACTATGTATTCGAACAAGGCCAGCTTTGAAAGCCCAGCTATTTCTAATAGACTTACAGATCTGCAAATGCTCTTTGTTTGCAGGGATGCAGGGCGTAGGGGGTGCCCACCACATGTGAATGGCTGGTTCTGGGGTGTGGTGTAAAAAATCAGCAGCACTTAAAGAGAACTTAGAGGAGTTTAGTCAAAACAATTAGAAAAGTGTTACCTGCCTCCCAAGGAATATATCTTAATTGCTGAGATACTATTTTTTATGAAGCTTTATTGTATCTGATGCATTAACACTTGCACTACTGAGACAGGGCAGACAGGCTGGGTTTTACCAAGGTGTTTCAGAAACAGCCAGGCACATTGGAGTACATTGGAAACTTGTGATCCATGAAGATCCACAATAATGCACCTTGAACCACTTTTAGTAGAAAAATATTGCAACAAGACAGTTTGTGTTACGGGTGTATGTGTCTGTGAGTAAATTCCAGTTAGCACTTGGCATAGTTTAATTCCTCTCCATTTGGCAATTCATCTGGTGTTCTCCCTTCTGTTGCATTTCTCAGAATAAAGTTGAAGGGGGTGTCTTCAAGTATGCAAAAAAGAGGCAGCTTAGGCTGAATCATGGCCATGTTCCTAATTCATAAGAAATGAAAGTAGTTCTGTTAAATTTACCATTCTGTTAGGAATGAGCATGAAAAATCTGCAGAAATATGGAAACAGCACTGGCTGGATAATCCTGCAGAAAGCATACCATGGTATTCAGTATGGGCTTTCCTCATGAGAGCTGCTCATACCACTGGGGTGGCATGTATAACTCTATAAAATCTTGTTGAAAAAGGTCTGACAAAACCAAAACAAAACAGCTTCTGGGAGGATGCACTGAGTCTGGCCCAGGTGTGGTGGGACATAGGAAATGAGTACTCTGTGTGAGTCTCTCTGTCAGTCGACCAGTTTATGGTGCCAATAAATCTGCTGGCTTGATTTGAACAATGATAAGGATAATATACAATAATCTAAACAGAGAATGGTTTTGTGAGCTGATGAGGGAAAGACAAGATTTATTTTTTAAAAATGTGACAGTTGAAGCAGTTGAGGAATATCTTCTTGCCTTGGGAATCAACATGTATTCTAAGACCTGGACTAGCAATAAAGACAGAAGTCACAACTCATACGCTGCACTTATGTTACAAGCAATCCCCTCTCCCTTGGTTGCAGGAACTTTAGCAGCACAAGACAAAGCACAGGAAATAATGTTGTGAAGAGTGTACCAGGATTAGTAGGGAACAGCCCTGCCCCATCTGCTTCTATGGCCCCTGCTGCTCTCCAGGAGCATCCTGTCTCTCTATTGGCTTAGTCTGGGGCAGAACAAAAAGGAAAAAACAACACTGTGTTCAAACTTGATAAACTGCAGTAGGTGCAGATAGTGAAATGGCCAAGTGCTGCTCTTCAGGTGCTCTACCACTGACCTGCCTACCCTCTCCAGGTAGGAGAGGGATTAATTGAGTTCCTGTCTCGCATCAGCTCTTTAGAAGCCGTCTTCACCATCTTGGCAAGCCTATGCCTGAAGATGCTGTTCCTTTTCTGTCACAGGTGGACCCCATCTGTCCCCTCAGTGGACCAGGTTTCCCAGAGCAATTCCCATGCTCTCGGTAGGCAAATATCCCAGTAGGCTGTTGCACAGTCCTGTAACCCTTTGTCAAATTTCGAGACCTGACTGACCCTTTCCAACTCCTTTCCTTTGATTGGCAGGATTGATGAAAAAACTACCTGTGCTCCAGAGTCCTTTGTGGCCACTCTCAGAGCTCTGTAATCCTTGACACACCTCAGACTGCTCCTGGCTGTATCACTGGCACCCACAAGAAGCAAGAGCAGTGGGTAATAGTCTGGACTGTACAAGGCTCAGTAGTTTCTCAGTGATAACCCTGACAGGAACATCTGCATGACACCTGTGACCTGTGACCTGTCGGGTCAGCAAACAGGTGCCTATGTAGCTCTCAGAGGACAGTTGCCTACTTCTTCCACCTGCTGCCTTTTCTCAGTTTTGCTGGTTGTTACATGGGGAGAAGATCGCACTGCCTTACTCAGCTCTAGTCTCTTCTGATATGATGAGTCGTTCCTCGTCTGTCTGTAGAGCCATCAAATGATTCTTCAAGGGCACCTCCAGCCTCAGGGGAAGTCTTTTCCTCCTGCAGGTCCTTGCTGTTGCAAGCTTCCATTCTTGGGTGTTATTGGCTACCCTCCCTTCTGTGTATGCCTGTGAAGGAGTTTTTGGTGGTAGGCTGAGTCCACTGTGAGACTGTGCTTGGAACCAGCTAACCAGTTCCTTCTCAGCCTTCCTGATGCTGTGCAGCTCTCTCACTGCCTCCTGCAGCTCAACCACTTGCCACACAAAGTGGGAGACAGAGAGTTTCTCCTGCCTCCACTTTCTTGGCAGCTGGCAGCTTTGTCTGTTGATGAGATTGTCACCAAAACTGCATAAAAACAAAAACTCCCCAACAACATTTTTAATGTTAGAGAATTAAGACATTACTTTATTCTGGCTAGAATGTTGTTCTGGCCAGGAAGTGCAACAGAAATAATTTAATTTGCACATTGCCTGGGTTGTGCGGAGAAAGTCGTTCCATCACAAATGCTCTTTACTAGATTTTTCACATACTTATTCAGTCAAAACCCAGAGAAATTAATTGGTTCAATGTTCATTGGTCCCAAGTTACACAGGTCTTAGTACTTGGTTTCCTATTGATCCCTGACCCCTTCACCTTCAATGTTAATTAGGTTCTCATTCTTGGATCTCTTATCTCTTTTCCAGGTGTCTCCATGCTGACGTTTGATGTTCATTAATGGTTGTTATATTTTGTGTATCTTCTGTGCTACTCCCAGTCTGTTGAGAGGTTAAGCTCATCAGGCCTGGAGTGGTGAAACGTTCCTTTGAAAAGAAACTTCAATTCCTTCGCCCCTGACCGAAGTTATATAAAAATTTTAATCTCTGTGTGATTCCCAACAAGATGAGGCTGAAGTGAGAATGACCAGTTTGTTGCTACTAGTTACAAGAGGCATGATAACAAACTGCCCCTGCCAGCTGCTCAGGATCACCCACCTATTGTGTGTAGTTTTTTGTCTTTCACTCAGCTGTAACTTGAATTTGGGCCATATGTTCTCTCGTGGATGAAAGAAAGACTCACCCTTCTTGGACCAAGTATTTATTTCAAACTTGCCTCACGTAGAAGTTGCACATTGCACATTTTAGTCCTGCAAGGTTACTGCAGGCAGTGCAGTCTGGTTATCAGAGTCAATTCTGAGAACAGGTGTCTACTCCATGCTATGATTGTGTCAACATCTCACCTAAAAGCTCTCAATGAGTTGTGGCAGGGCTGGGGTTGCATCCATAAATCCCCCCAGAACAGGAGACAGTCTCCTGCTACTGCAATTCCAGCAATGCTGCAAAGAGCTGTAGTGGCCCTAGGTCTGTCTCAGGTGTTGAAATACCCCTAGTGAAGAAATGCCCATCACTCCAGAGGTCATACAATATGCTTTAAGCAACTTTGAGGACCTATTCACTCCTCTTTTGACACTGTTTTAGAAAAGAAATATCAGACCTGTGTCGTGGGTGATAGTGGGGACTTCAGACAAAGTTTATTAGAGAAGCCCTGTTGCACCATGAGGTGCAGAGAGGACTCCCTGCATTGTGAACTCCTCAGAGAGGAGTCTGGGGACGGCTTAACCCAATCTTAGGCCTAGAGTGTCAATGGGTTAAGTAACCTTGTCCTGCAGGATTAAAGATGGCAAATCAGATATATTTCTATAAAATGAATTATTTATTATGACAAATTATTAGACCAAATTATTAATCTAAATTAATTACTAGACAGTGTAAAAGCTAAAACTACTTTTAGTGTATAGTATAATGCTGTATTTCAGAGCAATAATATTAAAGCTATCAAAAAGAAACAATTATTAAGCAGTGATTGATGCTTGTGTGCAGATCTCTTTCACTCAGCCTCAAGGATTATCCTTGAAGGGCTGTCCCCGCTTTGAGGGAGAAAACTTCATACACACTTTCCAGGAAGGAGTATGTCAAAAGAACCTATCATAAGAAAGTCGACTGGACTTTTATAGTGTGAAGTGATATGACTGCCAGTCATATTGATTTTGTTTATCCCACAGCTTTGATGACAATTTGTCTCCAACTCAGACTGGCAGTTTATTGGCCAAATCTTTGTTTCATTATCAGGATGTTAATTGGAAGTTAATGCATCAGATGGATTTTAGTAAAATTCAACACCAAACTCAGTATGACACCCCCTGTCAGTCCATCATTGATAGCCTTGCAAATAGGGTATTGTCTGAGTTGTTTGATCCCTTTCTTAGATATGGGAGATATGTAGATATGGAAAGTCATGTCCCAAAAGGGTGGACACACAATATTTGTGTTTTGAAATCTGTTCATCTTTTCTACAACACTGCTTTTAAGATTCAGGCACTTAAAGTGACAAACGGTGAAGGCACCAGTTTTTCTATGTATGAACTGGTAAAGAATGTGAAGTGTTGGGTGGACAGCATCTGGAGAGGCAAAAGAGAGCTGCACTAAGCCAGTCTGTGTTTACACAGTTCACTTTGCACAAAAGCTGTGACTCACATGCCTTACAAATGCTTTTCATTGAGATCCTGAACAACAGAAATCTCACCTACACAGCACTGGAGCATGGGACTGAGGTCTCTGCACACGCCCACTAAGTAGGTTGTTACACATAGGTAGGGCGGTTACTCTGCCTGGAGATATGGTTTTTGTCTTGAAAGCAGTGTGATCAGCTTAGCAAGAAGCTCTGTGCAAGTTGTAGGTAATTGTCTATGGACCTGAGCTGGACTGAAGTGCCTGGGGAGCTCTTTGCATGTGTGTATCTGATGTATGGTGCAATACAGTCATGATGGAAAGCTGTTGTAGGAATGAACAAAATCTTCCACCCTGTGCTCAGAGAAAATTTGACCTATTAGAGTCAGACTGCTTATGAAGTTCCTGATCATTCCTTCTGAATTTCTAAACTGTTACATTGCAGTTCTTACTCATGGATAAGTTAGGTGATACCTAGTGTATAGAGACCAAAGATCCTGATGAGCAGAGGACTGTAGAGATTGGGATCTGTGCTGTCATCTTGTGTCCTGGACCTGCACACAGCCTGGCAGATCTTCAACCCTGGGGCAGGTAGGGAGCTAAGGAGACAAAAAAGGGAACTTCTGCTGTGGTACATACCTGGCATACATAAAATACCACATAAATTAACATCTCCTTTGAAAGGATAGATGCTGACAGCCTGTACTAAAGAAAATGATTTACCTATCAGAATAGATAACAGTAAATGCCTTGCAGAGAGCTGTACAGCTCCAGGTCTAAAGATACTGCAGCTGTAATAAAGGGATGAAAATGCAAGAGGTATGTTAATTGAGCAATAAATGAAATGTATGATTAAATGAAGAGGTAACTTTTCTATGGTAGTCCCTCTTAATGTGTGTTACTTTGCATTATGCCTTTGGGCTTTTCTACACTAGAAAAATAAGCTGCAGTAGGGTCATGTTTGGTTCAGTTAACTCTGACCTAAAGATAACTGCTTTGCTAGTATAGTTGTGCTGCAATGTTTTATGTCTCAAATAGGCAGGTCAAGGGGTAGCCTTGACTCCCTGCAGACTTAGAGTGATCACAGAAAACAGTGTTTTCAACACCCTGTGCTTCTGCCTTACCCACTGCCTGCACATACCTCTGCAATCTGTCACACTGTGACGGGCAGCAGGCGCTTGGGTGAAGTACATGACTGTGAGCAAGAACAACAGCAGGTGGTTAATTCACACTCCTGAGATTCCTCCCAGAAGAATTGGGGCATGGCTAGGAAATATGTAGGGAAATCCCCAGTCTGTTTCACCCTGCTGATGATCAGAAAAAGTTTGTGAAAACTGGCAGCTGTGAAGCTATTCGTATGTCCAGAATCTACAGTACTGAAGAGTAGAGGATTGGCTGAGAACATTGTTTCCCTTCTTGACGATGATCTGATATTATGGGTAGCATGAATATGTAATTTTTTTGGCAGACAGTTGACTTATGGATTTCTGAGTCCTCCTTGGATTGCTTGCTGCCTCTGTAAAGGAATTTTTGCCATTTGCTGTTCAGATTTAATTAGGTAATGCAATACCCTTAAATGGACCACTTACAGCATGTCTTGTCCCTAGTTTGGAAGGAATTTTCCTTCCTTCTGCTGAGATCCTCTGTAACTCTGGTTCATGTGCGCTTCCCTATTCCTGAATGGGTAACTGCTGAGATCCCCTGAATATTGCTGGTTATAGGTTCAGGCTGCCCTGCTCTTCTCTGATGAGCTATCTACAGGGACTGTTTTACCTGTTCCTACAGAGTCCACCATTTGCCATTTGCTTTAGTGCATGGGTAACTCAGTGAATTCCAACTATTTCCATATCCACATTTGGACCCTGCAGCTCATCTTATGGTTGGCATTTCTTGTTCTTCCTAAGTGTATGTGCTCACACACTCCCCAGGCACTCTGTGATAAGACTGAGGAAGATTAAAGTAACTCAATCTGCAAATCCAGTTGTGATGTCGAGGAAGAGCCAAGCCAGATAAGCACAGCAGTCTCCATGGCTCTGTGATAGGAGGGAGGCATCCTTTGTAGAAGGTTTAAAAAGACACTGGCAGTGAGGTGGCGGGGCCACTGCTTTATGCAGATAAATACTGATATCTTGCAACTCTATGAAGACTTGTACATGATCTCTCTCCTTCACAAATCACAATTGCTTTCACTCTGCTGTGCCTCTACCGTGTTCCACATCCTGGTATCCCTTTTAGCCTTGCCAGGAGTGGACCCACTAGGAGGCAGCTGGGCAGCCTAGGGGAGTACAGAGCAACAAGAATGTAGTGAATGCTGGTGAGGCCAGTCATGCAGACTTTTTCTCAGATTTAAGCTGCGCCAAGGTCAGTCAGGGGAGCTCAGATGGAAGAAAAAGGAGATCAGACTGAAGGCAGTAAAAATTATTTGGGAGCTGTCCTTTGAGTACGTATAAGGACTTTAATTTACAGCCAGTAAGTGGAGCTAAAGCTCCATGAGAGATTATTTCTTTAAAAACATATGGTTAAAAATTGCTGATAGAACTTTTTTCTCCCTATTTCCTTGTATTTATTTAGTCCTTTTGTTGCACATAAACAGTCACACTGCTGGGAGCTCACGGTGTGAGCTCTTAACTTTTCTATTTCATACCTTGAGTCATAGACAGAACACAGGATCTTTGCTGCATTGACTGTGCAGTTAGCTCTTTCCCATGTTATTTGTTTGCTTTGCAATAGTTCCTCTCCTTGCTAATTTCACACACAAATTTCCCCTGTCAGTTAAACACAAAATAATTGCATTCGTGTATATATGAGTAGTCATGTTTGCAAGAGGACTTTCATACTCATATTAATCTAATTAAATTAATTTCCTCAGTGGCAATACTGTGTCCAAGCTTTTGGGGAAAGCTGTCCTTTGGCTACATTGTTACTCAGTATTGCAGTTCATGTACAATATCTAATGTTTGTATCTAGAGTTTTGAGTTACATTCCCTTAATGCCTCTGAACTTCTTCCCATAATTAGAAACATTTTGCAATTGCACTTATTGGTCTCCAGTTTTGCCTGGTCTGAATCACTTTATGTTTTTATTTATCTTGTATCCCATTTAAAAATATTAGCTCCTCATTTGAAAGATTTAGGCAGGAAAGTACTTAGACTTAGGTGTACCTTTAAGTATTGGATTTGCACAATAGATTCCAATGGTACTAGTTATAAAACCAAAGTTAGGAATGTGATCGAGTGCTTCCTTGGATCAAGGCCATTAATACTTCACCTTGATTTATATGACTAAGAGCCCAGTTCAACAGTGGACAACCAGAGACTCAGGCAGTTCTGCGATGTTTATTTTTTCCAAATCCACTAGCAATAATACAACTACAAATCCTTTGCTGAATAAACACAGACCTTTTTTTTCCCCTAACCCGGGCTATTGCTTGAAGCCATAAAATGAATTTTATTGAGCTCAGCTCAATCTCTACTGATTTTGACAAACTTATTTCACTACTGCCATGGTTGGCCATTTAACTTGCGTTCTTGGCCTGTGTTCCGGGAAAACAATGATCATAAAACAGCCCAGATCTATCATGTGCATTTGCAGCAATTCACATCTGACATCAGCAGACCCATAGTCCATTGGATCTTGATTTTAATTTATTAAAACTGTACAATGAGCACCTATTATCCTGCAAAGTTCCAGTGTGATCCTTTAAGTGCATTTTGGTAACACAGGATGGGAAGGAGAGGTCTGTGGAGTGCTAAAGAAGAGAATTTCTGGCACTTCGTTTTTCAGCAAAGTTGAGTTGTTGCAGACATTCTGGATCCTTCCTTCTGGGTCCCTTTCCACTGACAGTGGGGAAGATATTTCAAAATCATTACACTAACGCATGCACACTTGCTTGTATCCCTAAAATCTCTCTGATATGAACAAACATTTTTGGCATTAGAGTAACACTAGAGCAAGCACCACAGCTGTTTGAGATGTGAGGGGATGGAAAAGAGGACTGGCATTGCAGGGTGAGGTTCTGCCAAAGGCATTTTTACATGAGAGTATTTTTCTACCCATAAAATTGCTGTATTAAATCAAGTGAGAACCTGCCTATCCCTACTGTATGCTTCATCCACAGCTGTGCCTATAGCAACATAGACAAAAGATGTGTGGGGGCATCTATTCCTTTGCCATTCGCTGGACAGTGCCCCACAGAGATAACTGGACAAGCTCAGCGGAGATGGCAGCAGTTCCAGGAATATCTTGTCAACAGAAAAGTAGAAATAGTTTTAGAAGGCCCTTGTTTGATGAGACTATCTGAAGAAACAGTCTTTCAGGATAATCAAGTCAAATTATGAGGTGTTTTAGAAACACTAAAATGATAGCATAAAAGCATTGGGGTCTGAAATCTTTGTAGGCTGATTAGAAAGCATAATTTTATTTTAAGGATTAAAACTCTTTCTCATCCATTTCTGGAGACTGAGATAACCAAAATTATTTAGGGGTTAGTTTTCATGAAAGGGTGGAATTATATCAGGTATGACACTCTTTAGAAGTTTGCTTTATTTTCTCAATAGAGGTTTAAAGTCATGCCTATGCTTTTAATGCTTTCTGCCTTCCCGATATGCTTCATTTTCCCCAGGAAATTTCTAATACAAGCACTGGCTATGAACAATTGTTTTAAAATGTATTTTGACTTGTTCAGTTTATCACTCAAGCCCTCAAACAAAACCTTTTTCCCTTAGACCAGTTTTATCTTCTTGAAAATGGCTGTGCATTTAAGCTTTTTCCAATGAGAAAAAATGATTGGGGCATCATCTGATTGTCACTTCCATCACAGTTTTGTGCACTCAAAGCACTAGAAATACTCTGCCAGCTTTGGATTGACACTTCTGTTGTCTTTAATGGGTGTTTGGGCAAGCATCAAAACCACTTCTTAAACTGCTGCTCCCGCACTGAACCTTTGTCCCTTTTCAGACCATTTCCCCTAAATCCCAGAGAAAGGGCTGATTGCTACAAAGCGTGAGACAATGGCAACATGTACTCATAACAAGTGAGCATCTGTAGATAGTGGCAGGCAAAATGTCACCAGCCTCCAATGACTGGTATTCCTTCTGCCAAGATATGCCACTCACAGCCAAAGTTACTTGCTACCTGACAAGCCCAAGTTGTGCTTTTGCCAGTGCTGAGCCTACAGCGGATCATTTGCTCTCAGCCTGACCTTGGACAGTAGCAGCCTAGGACTGGGGAATAACAGCACCCTTGCACTCACCCAGTGAGAAAATAATATGCAGGAGCAGAGTTAGGAAGCTGCTAGGATGTGGTAGAGCCTAGTCAGAAAAGCTGGCCATAACATGAAGGTTCTGAGGATGAGGCCAAGGGCATGAGGATTGCTATCTCTTACCTGCAGTAGGCTGAAAGGCAGCTCAACATCCAGGCCCACACTACTGGATGGAAAGCAGATGCTCATAATAAATTCCACTTTTGAGCAGACAGCCTCTTATTATTTTTAACGTGCTGTCAGTACAATACAATACTCTTTACATGGCCAGGCAATGTATTACCTTTTTCCTCTATGGATAAATCCCCCAGACTCAGTTGCTACAGTACATGCAGAGGCATAATTATTACCTGCTATTTCTGTGGTAAATATTTGTAGACTCCTAGGATGCCAGGCCATTTTCTACTTGCTGCTCTATGAACACAATGGTACACCACAGAGATGGTACAAAGGAAAACCTAGGGAATGGAGGACAGGAGGAATGCTCTCATCCTACCCAGCAGCACTTAGAGTATACCATCCAAGCTAAATTTTAAGCATTTCAGTCAAACAAGGTTTTATCAACAGTATACTGTGCTTGAAAAGGCACCTTTTCAAGAAGGACAAGAGAGTAGTGATTTTATGGATTGGGTCTAGGTCCTAAGGAACAGATTGACATGCTTGAGGGATCATCATTCTCACAGGAGATCTGGCCTTGCCTCCACAGAAATCAGTGAGAACTTGCTTTTCAACTCACATTCTTGGGTAGCATCTTTTGAGAAAAGCTTCAAACAAAACAGGAATTATATTAAGACTGTGAGTTCCCCTAACCAAAAACCAGTAAATGTTGTATTAAGAAACATTATATTTTTATACTAGCTCAGGGTCCTAGGTGGCACTCAAGCCTGAACTGGTGGATTTGCACGCTATGTTGTGTTCGCTCATCTTTTCACTCTAGGTCATGCACCATCTGGGCAATATAAGTATGACAGCTTGGATAATGAGGTCTCAACCTGATCAAGAAACATAGATGTGACCAAACCTGCCCTTGAAATCTTAGGTGTCCTTTTATGCCTCACAGTGTGTGCTTTGATGATGCAGCGGTGGTACCTTTCCATATGGAGCCTCATTCACAGCACAGCATGGGTTCTGCTTGTGGACTGAGCCAACCTTACACAGTGGGTGAAATAATTTCATGTGAGATGCCTTTGTTGTGTGTTCGAGATGTTAAACAATGTGCAGCCAATAAGACAAGGAGTGTCAGGAAAAGGAGGAAATTCTTGTGAGTTGGCAGCTGCTGATGTATTACAGACATAGATGTTATGCTTACTTCTGGATTTCTTTATCTATTGTGAAAAAAAAATCTTTGTAGGAGATTTCTATTAGGAAGCTGGCAAGTCATTTAAAGCTTTTTTTTAAACACAGCATGTGCATGTTTCTCATTTTCTGGGTGCCTAGCTTCTAGCTTATTTTGGCCTCAAGCCATTGAACATGTTGAGGATAGAGACCAAGACTAGGAACTTAATTTCACATCCTCTGGGAAGCTCATGTACAGAGCTGGAGACTGGTAGCTGCATTTGCCATAACCCATGTAGCTGAACTAATGTGCTATAGCTTTCTTCACTTGCTGGATTTTCCTGTGAAGCACTGTGAGAGCTTGCCATTGAAAACTGAGGAACCCAATTTATGCACAGCATTGACCAAATGGGCTTTTATATCAGTAGCCATGGGTGCCTGCACCAGAACTGCCAACTCCATGGGCTGTGCACTCTGCCAGTTGGCCTAACTTGCTTGAATTCAACTTCAAGCACCTGTTTTTCATCCATGAGCTTTGGCTGAACGCAGAGAAAAGAAACTGAGCTGCTCCTCTGATTATCACTGACAATGACTGAATGTGTAGTCTAAACTCTCCTTGAAGCACTTGAGCAAATGAAGAAACATGATGGATACTTCCAAAAAGGTGCTGCACTGCTCTTTAGAGCTATATTCAACTTTTCTTTATCTTTGGAGAGAAGAGAAAGAAACCTGACAGCCCATTTTAGTGTGAGTGAATGGGGGAGGAACTAATTTCAATCATATACAGTATTTTTGCTTTTAGGTGAAATTAAATGTGAATTATACATAGATGCTTATGAATCACATGGAATATTTGCCACGGATACAATTAAACTGCTCTGGCCAACTTTTCAGCCACCTAGTCAAATATACTTCTTTAGCAAGAGGACAAGTACCATCCACTTCCCTGGGCAGGTAATATTCCTGTGGTTAATTTCCCTTTATCCCCAGGACTGAGCATCTCTGTGTAGAGTAGTGGATGTGCCTTCTATAATCTTTGATACTGCTAGCAATAAGTTGGGTTTTATTTGCATGGTGTTTCACTTGAGATTTTGATCACAACCGGCAGCTGGGTGCTTTTCTGTGTATCATATTGTCGCTTCAGGCTGTTCAGAGGCCAATATTTCAAGGCCGTAACTGTTGATCCCACTCTAGTGGGATTCAGCCCTTAACAAGCAGCTGAAGCATCTCTTTTGTTGTTTTTTGAAACATAATCTGAACTATTGGTTTTGATCATTAGGAGTGGAAGCAGCTGGTATACAGAGAGTTCCCTTGTTATCTATCCAGGAAGCTGAAGTCAATATCAAGTTTGCCTAAACTGGAAAGAGAAGCGGAGTCTAAATTCACAACTGCTTTTGATGTTTTGGGTTTTTTTTCTCTCTGAATTACTGTGAAACACAAAGGAAAAAAGGAATGAGGGAAGGGGTTTTTCTTCTGTAAGGGGCAGGGCAGGGCACAATCCTGACTCTACTATGGTAAGAATTCCCAGCTGAGATGAATTGTGCTGCTGTTGAGGCACCAAGCTTTATCTTGGCTTCTTCTTGGCTGTAACATGAAAGTGAGTCTGGATCTATCTCTGAAATTTTATGTTCTGCATTTGGCCACAACTGGTTGGCACCTAGTCCAGTCCTGCATCATGCAGGTGGTCAGAGCTCTGACTTATTTGTCCATCTCTGGCTCAAAGATCAGAATTGAAGGTAGTAGTCAGTCTGTTCAACTTTCTGCAGTTCTGCCAAAAATATGAGAGTTTTAAGATGCATCATATTGGGGAAGCAGAAGGGCGTTAAATATTTAACACCAAAAAGTTAAATATTATCATAAAAGTAATCTAATATAAATGGCTTTAAGCAAATCCTTATCCATATTTCATGATTGAAATGGGTGTCTGGCTTCTAATGTTTGCACGCAATTAATTTTAATGGGTGCAGCACATTACTTCCAATCCTTTGTCCCTCAGAGACCCTGGCCCTATCAAGAAAAGAAAATAGTAGGACATCAAACCTCAGTGACACTGAGGGTGATGCAGTGCCCTGTGTATAAATTTGAAAATGACAAGTTAATAGGCTATTGATAGTTCCTGAAGTGTATCAAGACTAATTATTCTGTGTTTCTGGGGGTAAATGAGAAAAGGCAGGAACTCCATAAGGTAAAGATATCTGAAAATAATAATATGCATTAGCAACACATAAATCCTCATTTTCTCATGTTTTTGTAAAATGTGAGCTGAAGTCTCTTTTAACAGGTGGTAGTCTTCCCACCGGTCTTACAGGATTTAGAAGAGGTCTTCAGTGAACTTTGTATGTGTAGCAGGGACATAATAACCAATTTTGCTTGGGTGAGGTCAAAGAAAAATTCTCTCATCCTCCAAACACCTTCATGCCTACTAAGATCTCCTGTGAAAGGCAAGGCTGCAAGGTAAAGCAGACTCTATGTTTTACAAATGATTTAAAGTGCAGAAATTGCTGGATGATCACAAATGTCCCTCCAGATTGCATGAAGATGTGTAAGGTGTCTGATGACTTCTGAAATAACAGCAGAGGTTTTTAGAGCTAAACAAATATGTCTCACACCATTAAACTGGACAGAGGAGAGGCACATTTGATTCCAGAAAGTGTTTCTGAAACAGTAAAAGTGAAAAAAAATAGGTGGTGCAAAACACATTCTAACACTAAAACTGATTTCATTGTGGGCTTCTGGGGATGAAACTCTCCAGCTTTAATTAGCATCAAACTTAAATGTCTTCTATTTCAAACCTGAGTATTAATTAGTGATGCCCTTGGGGTAATCAACCCTTGTGGATCCTGAGAAAAATGAACTGATTAGTAGATTGACCTTGAGAGTTCCAATGGAAGATGATGAAAATACAGATTGTTCAACTATGCTGCACTGCAAGCTTAACGTAAACTAGTGAATCGGGAAGCCCAAAGGAAGGAGGAAAACTTAATGAGCAGGTTAGTTACAACGGATACCATTCATTTTTCTACATAAAAATGCAAACGCCTATTGCTTTGCATTCATGTCATGAATGGAAATTCATCTTGAAATACTTCCAGAAGAATATTACTTTAATTGCGTGAACCCTCAAAAATGTTCTCTGAAAAACATCTCAATCATTTCAAGTTTAATTTTACTTCTTCCCAGCAAACAATTGATGTTTGCAGGAAACAGAAACTTTGGAAAAAATAGAGACCTAGTGATGTACACCACCATATCTGGAGTCAGGAAAATCTGCCTCTAGCTCCCTCATCATGCTATGGTTTCTTTGCTAGGGTTTTCTTCTGCCTTTGTCAATAACTGTGCAATCCCAGACAAATAAAATGTGTCTGCTTGCCTTTTCTGAGTAGGAATGAAGAATAAAAATCTCCATTGTCCACGATACTGTGATCTGTTGATTTGAGATGCTCAGAACACAAAGAAAAACTTCAAAAATTTTCTATCCCTTCTTAGCCTTTTGTATTAAATTTTGCTGCTTCTCCTTCCTAAAGCCTCTCTCTTATATAACAGTTTATCCTGAAAACTGTGTTATGCCATTTCCAACTTTTTTGTCCTCCAAGTGCACGTTATAAAATGGAACAACTCTTCTGTCTTTGTTGTGCCTTTCAACATCCTGAAGCCTCAGCTAAGAATTTGACTGCATCGGCACATGACCCAAAGTTGCCATTCAAATGTGCTTTTCAGTTTTGATTTCCCAAAAGTGATCAGAAGATGTGAAAGTGTCATTATTGCAAAGCCGTAGGTTTGTATTTCAAAGCACATTTGAAGCTAGATAAGCTGTAAAAAGTACTTTAGGCAATGAAAGGATCTCAGGCTTACATAGTAAAATTGAAAAGATAAGTAGTGATGTGCTCTTGGCACATAGGTGGTCCAGATTTTTGTTTTATTGTTATTGTGGGGTAAAATCAGATAACATGATGATGTGCATTCCCTAATAGAAATTTCTAATATAGGACATATAGTGATACTGAAGGGTAGATAAGAGAATTCTAACCTCTGTAAAACTCACTGATGTCATTTACCCCTAAGAATGAGTCAAACAAAAGGCATCTATTTATAGAACTTTGAGAAAATTTGATGCCAGTTGAAGGTGCCAGCTTTTCTTGATATCCTTGAAGACTCAGATTCTCAGCTTGTCCGTTCAGGCATAGTGGAGCTTGAAGCAGAAGGAAGTAGCCTGCCAGGGTGCCTAAAAAACCCCTGCTGGAGGACACAGGCAATTCATGCTATCTAGCCTTTCAGAAGAAGAAATCTCCAATGTAAGTGCCACCAAGGGAATTGTCTAATGTCAGCTTGTTGTAATGATTCAGTGAAAATATGTATGTTCAGACTGAGGCTCGTTGACAGTAAGAACAGGAATGTCTGCTGCTAAATGAACCAGATGCCAAACCTCAGAGAAGACTACATGATGGTCAGATTGTGCTCTAGTTACAAAGAACCTGGAATGGTTTTAGACAGATGCAGGAGGTGGATCATGAATCAGAAGGTAAGGTGATCAAGAGGAGCCATGGCATAGGCCATATCCCATTATTGCCTGACTTTGCAAAGGCAGAGAGGCCCACACAGGGGGAGCTAGGCTGTAGGTGGTAGCTGCTGTAGAGGATAAGAGTGAATGATTCATGATTCCCCACCAGTGGTCTGTGGGTCCATCAGTTTTGATGCAAAACCTTGCCTAGTCAGGACTCTTCCATGTGTGTTTTGTTCTAGCTCTCCTTGGACTGATTTCCTGGGGCCACATTTTTTTCTGTAAGTGCTGCAGAAAGAGTGATCCTAATGCAGCAAAGATTGCCTGGGTAAAGTGTAAATTAACCAAAATTGACACCTCTGTTGCCACAGCTAAGCTATTTTTGGTACCTAAGGTAGTTTTTTTCAGCCAGCTAAGGTTTTGTATGCTACATTGAATTCTGCAGACTACAAATATCCCTGCCATATAATTAGAACTAGACTTGGAATATCAGATTGCATTGAACACTCTGGGATGGTGATTTTAGTCCTTTGTACCACTGAATGCCTGCCAAATTTAAACTTCATGTTAGACCATTCCATAACATAGTGTTAACAAGTCAGAAATAATCTAAATACGCTGGGTGAGAGACTGTAATTAACATTATGTAGACTGAATTTTAAATTTTTTTTCTTTCTCAATGTTATACATCTTCCTCCTCTGCTTGTAAGTGTTTTCAGAGAGAAGTTGCATTTTTTGTGTGTGTGTGACATGAATACAGGGACTTGAAACCCACTGGAATACCTTACAGAAGTGCTGAAGGTCTGTTGGCTTACAAAGAAACACAACACATTTGGCCTCAGACATCCTGACTGCTAAAGCTGGCAGCACTCTGAGAGGGATATGGTGCCTGGAGCATGGGAAGCAGCTGTGACGAGATGAGTAGAACAGTGGGGGGTGGATGTGGACTAAAAAGCCAAGTTGTGGAGGAACACAGTTCTGCTAATTGATTGACTAGTGTGTGTCTGAATAAAATTTAAGGAAGAAATTTTTAGGAAATGAAGAGAAATGTGAAACTATTTAATTCTTGCTAACATCTAACAGCTAACATGGCTGTGTATCCTTATTTCAACCAGCATTTTATAATTTATTAATTCAGAAATAGATCTGAGTTTTGCTAAAAATCTGGAGCAAGTAAGGTAGAAGCCCAAATGACTTTTTCATAAAATGCTTGTTCCTTTAATTCCTTCATGGCAAAGGTCCAGATTACTACATATTATGACAGTAGCTACTGTGAAATTTGCTTGTGGTTAGCTGTAGTTAAAATAAAACCATCTGTTTCAGGAACGCTGACAAGCATTTACATTTACAATGCATTTTTAAAATTTGAGCCTTGGTCTAAGAAGCATCAAAGATGAGGAGGCGCAGGAAATTCTGCAGCAGGTCTCCAGGAGCAGGCTGGGCTCAATGATGGGGCAGGAGCAGGGACTCAGTGCCACTGTGCAATTAGAGGTAGGGTCAGAGACTGCAGGCTTTTCCGTGGTGACCTGTGGATCAGCACTTCCTCCTGTGCACCTAGGGCAGGACTGTAATTTCATACCAGCTGTTCTCATGGTCCAGAACTATCTTCCATTCTGTTGCTCTAAAAAGCCATAATCACTTTTAGGATACTGGACCTCTGCCTGGTCTGGTCTTTCTAAAGTTTCCTCTTAGCCTAAAACTTTGACCCTTAAGATCTTAATATCCTTTAGGTTTTCGTGTTTTATTTGTTTATTTATTTTTTTGGCTAGGTTTTTTTTGATGGTTTTTAAATTTAGGGGTTTTTAAAAATTTTTCCCCTGGGGCAAAGTAGGAGATAGGGAGAAAAAAAAAAATCTACGATTGATCAAAAGTGCTGTTAATGCTGGCAGACTGCTAATTTTTGATTACTTCATTGGAAATTGTTTAAGGCAGTTGTTGTACACCACTTAAGACAGATACATTAGGAAAAATACCTCTAGCCATCACATTCCAACTACAAATAAAAGTCCTAATATGCTGCAAGACTCATGGCTTTAAAACAGCATTCAGGTCAACACAGGCAGGGAGATTGGCTGCTTTTGCACTGTCTCCTGTCAGGTTAACAATTAGTTAATTGTTGCTGCTAATTACAATGTTCATTAAGCAATCCCAGGTGGCAAGTTTACCCTTCCTATCCATATCACTGAAACATTCTGAATAGGATTTCATGCACAAGTGGAGGTAATGGCACTTTCTGTCTTGCACACAGATGTAGCAGGGTAGCGTGAGTGATATTCAACCTCCCATGTCATGTACTTCAGCTTCATCTGGGATTACTACCTGGCCTCATTTCAAAGAGAAGAATGGCATTGTTCTGTTACAGAAATGCTGCTCTGTTTTGGTTGTTAATTTCTACACACTTTGCCCAGTAGAATAAAGATGTTTGGTTTAATGAGAATGATACCATTAATAATGCATGTGACTTACAAAGAAACAGTGATTTACATGGCCAGAGTATTGTACAAACAGTAATTCATAATAATTTGTATCGCCATAATCTCAGAAATAAGAGCTAGGAAGGATGCATTAGGCTCCAGTAACCAGTCCTTTCCATACTGCTTTCTGGGTGGCTGCAGCTATTGTCCAAAGTAAATCACCTGGGTTCCGTGTTTTTTTTGGGGTACCCCACTGACTCCTGCTCCTCTAGACACCAATTAACATTTCGGGAGTTCTGGGATTATGGTGCACTTTCGTCTCATCTTCTCCCCAAGAAAGCAAAATACATTGGGCTTTTTCTCCAAGATTCTGCTTTGTACTTCTACCTAATCAATAATTTTGCTCATATTTGAGGTAAAAATCCCCTGCTTTCTCTATGCTTTTATCTCTTCAGGTCTTTTTTTCTCATCTCTTCTCTTTAACTTCAAGGCAATGCAGTACATTGGTTCGAAGCACTGGCTGCAACAGGTAATGTGGGTTGTATTTCTGGCTGAGTTATTTTGAGATGAAAGAAAGAAAGAAGGTGTCCCTACCTCAGAGCCCCAGATCATTGAAATTTGCAATTGTCAGCTAGAACACACTGTGTACATTCAGAGTACCATTATGCACTCATACAGCTCCTCTATATGGCTTTCTCTGTATTTGATTTTCTTCTGTTAGCATGATTTGTTAAATTCTCTAGATGTTCTTCAATCTGTAAAGCTTTTTGTGATGCATTAACCTGAGTGATGCTACATGAACTGTATGATGATGATTCCAATAAAATTGTGGTAATGCACTACATGTTCCAGCCTGTGGGGCACAGACACTACTTTTCATTTCCTTTCTGAGGCAGAGGAAAAGACCATGTGTGTTTTCCAAGCACTCTGTGCACTTTTCTGAAGGCCATGTTTCTTATCTCAGTGAAATATCCATTCCATAATGGTGAGCACTGTGCAGACAAATTTCCTTTTAAATACACTGCAGAAAGAACTTTTAACCAAGCCTCTCAAATGATACCTAAAAGAAACTGTGCAAAAAGCTATTGCATTTGAAGGTGTTATACAAATTCCCTGGCAAGTGTATCATATGAATGCTTTTATAGATAGTTCTAGAAGGGTAACTAAAATGCAATCCTACCTAAAACTAGGAGGATGATCAGAGCCTGAAGTCTCTTTTCTCTACCATTCTTTACACAATGGTTTTGCTCTTTTGCTGGCTTTTTAGGAAACTGTAGGAAAGCCCTTGAGAAAATTTCATCAGGACAAGATGCTAATTCCTACCAATTTTAATATTTTCTTCATAAGGCATTGACTAGAACAGTTAATTTAGGGTTTGAGTGTACTCTCTGGACCATTACAGAGAGCTCTACACATAGGCAGCTGAATAATTGCTGCATGGAATAAGCTTTTGGCCTTGGTATGTGTGGTTCAGCTCTAAGGAACCAAACACTTTGAGTTGAGCTGGTGAATAGTCCAGGCCCTGCTCTGTGCTGAGCTCTGAATCACATGAGGCACTAAAAGTTCACAGTGCATTGACCTCAAGAAGAGATCCTGAGGTCTGGCCAGGACACCTTGTCTGATGAAAGGATACTTTTTGGGCCAGTGTTTCAAAGTCCTTTCCTCACCCCAGCAGTTTTCCTTTTAACTCTTGTTTTTTTGTTTTTTTTTTTTTTTTACTTAGTGTTTCAGATGCATTTTCATTTCCCTTTTAGCAGATTTTTAATTATCCTGGTGCTGTACTGAGATGTGGCTGAGATGAAGACTCTAGCTGGTTTTGAGTCACATCTGCAGATCTTGTAGGTATAATCTCTATGGTAACTGACCCATGTTGGGTAGAAGAAAAATTACAGAGAACTAAAGGTTAATTGCTGTTTTGTTTATACATGTTTTGTGCAACTCCAGTGTTGCAAATTAGGTATCCAATTAGAATAAGAATATTAACAGATTGAGCATCTTTTTTGTTTCTTGGATATCTGCAGGACTACTTGAAATACTTTAGAAATAATGATTTCTTTTTATAAAATCTTATGCATGGAGGGATTGTATCTTGGTCAACTCTTTTTTAGAAGGGGGAAGGAAGGGAGGGAAAAGAGGGAAACCTTTTTCTTCATATAATAGAAAAGACCTACCTGTCATTCTTCTCCCGTCCAGAATAAGAATAGCTCTGTGTGGTCATTGTTCTAGCAGGACACCTAGAGAGAAAGCAAAAGGAAAAAACAACTAATAAAACAAACCAACAGATGAAATTTCTCTCATGTCAGCCATGACAATCTAATGCTCTGTACAAGGCTTTGGAAATCCTTTTGCAGTTCAATGTGTGCACACTGGTCTTCAAATGAAATAGCTCAGGTTTTTAAAAATGTACTGTCAAAATGTCTGGTTTCTCTTCCAGGGGATTTCCTAGATTCATTTCAGAAAGTAAAACATTAATTCAATTTAAGAAATGAAAGGCTTGCTGACTAGTTTTCTCTCCTTACAGTATTTGCTGTCTCTGTGAAAATGCTTAAAAAATACACCAGGGGTTAACTGTGTCACTGGAAAGAATACTGTTTTTTAAAAAATTCTTCTTACTTTTTATGGCCAAATGTTATAGACTTCATTCCTAGAGACAGGTGTATCTGTGATGAAATATTTATCCTGAATTACTGAAATTCTGAGACAACTGGTAATTATGGATTATAGTCAGTTTAAAGATGGAACTGCTTAACATGGATTATCATTTTAATTTCTCAACTGTGCACTTTTGAGTTGTGCTGCTCATGAAAATACTCTTCTTTTTCAGTATGTCCATCTTTTTTATTAGGCTGTTTGATACTACTATTTTTGGCTTTCCATGCATTCAGTAAAACCTGCTTAGAAAAACTTGTATCTTTTTTGCACTTATACACACCAAAGTAACTCCCATGGGGCACACAATTATTATCCTTCTACAAGAGAATGGAAATTTCTAGTAACCTCTCATTATTTTATTTATTCTGTAGGAAGAAATGTTTCTGCATAACCTTGTTGCAATTAAAATTCTTCCAACAATTCTTAATGAACTCTGGGGAGGTTTCTCTTCTCATAGATCTTAGCAGAGTGAATTAATCTGCGTTCAAACAAAATTAGAGATGTAATTACTATAACCTTTAAGAGAATAATTATGTTCCTAACACAATCACCCATGTTTTGAGGACTGCATTGCAAAGTCTTCTGGCCCCTGTTGCAGACTTACTCCTTTTCCTCATACTCTCTAATGGAATAGAAAAATTAGACTTTTGAGTCCCTTGAGTGCAAACCAGTGACCTGTGGGTTCACAGTGTAGCATTTGGTATTTCTGGTTCTATTTTTCTTATTGTTTTGGGAATTGCAACTCAGAACCTGTGAATGACATTTTGACTGCAGGAAATCTGCTTAAATTGAATGAAGAAAAAGTTTCTAGGGATGCCAGGTCTAATATCTTTCTAAACAGTAAAATCTTTGCCATTTGTTTATATCAGTAAAATGAGAAATATTATGACGCATCAGATGCTTGGAAAATATTATCTTTCACCACACATTTCTGCAAAAATGTGGTAAAATGTTCTGGAGATCTAGATTTATTGCTTTTCTGTATTTCTAAATTAAATCTGCTCATCTGACAAATACAAAAAATGTTCTGGTTTGAAACTAAGTCCTAAATCTGCAAGGCTGCTCCTTGCCTGCATGCTACTAACCAGAAAACCTCAACTTTTTGAGTAAAGTGGTATTATTGATATCTATGCGCTAACTTCCTTACAAAGCTATAAGTCCTGCATGATTATCAAAAATAAAGAGAAATGAATTATTTCTGTCGGCAGAATCAGCAAAACGTTACCTATGTTAGAAAGGTAAAAACCTAATGGAAATTATGTCCTACTTGATTTGTGTACAATGAATATTCATCATAGCATTTAACTCATGATGGAAAATGCTCTCATTATAAAAATTCAAGCCTGAAAAATGCAGCATGGAGTAAGTTTTAGTAATACCCTTAAATCCTTTCTATCTGTTTTTGATATCTCACTGTGCTGGTATCCAGTGTTTACTCCAATAAATACGTACAAGAAGATAGCTGTGATTTTTAGAAACAGCACAATCTTGTCTATATGGTTTTAACAAACACATAAAATACGTATGTACCTGCAGTCAAAGATATTACATGGGTAAAATGCTTGGGTACTGCATTATGCTGACAAAATGCTGCATCACAAGCAGTAATATAAATTTGAACACATAGGTATCAACCAGACAAATAATAAGACATGAGACACATAGTTAGTGTAGCTAACAGGTATCTAGCAGCTATCACCTGGACACTGCACTGTCTGATCCACCTGGCTGGAGAGTCATTGGGCACTCTGAATTGAGATCTACACAGAACCTGGACTCTCCTACAAGGGAGGCCTGTATGGTTTCACCAACACTGAACACGATTCATTTTTGTTCCATTAGTTGTTTAACCGGGTTAAAGAAATATACATTAGTAAGAAGACTCATATCCATGTTTGCTGTCCTTCTAGGATCTATACCAAACCTGTTAAAGTCAGAAGGAGTTTGATAGCTTACTCTGCTAATCAGGCAACAGGTAAAAACTCCTTCTGAAGACACCAGAAAGAGAATATAAACTTTTAAAAACTTTTGAAGAAAAATGTAACTGCTTGATCAAATTCTGGTAGTATTTATTACAGGATAGCACTCCCTGCCTTGAGCAGTCATGTAATTTGTACATGTCATTTAATAGCTGCAGAACTTCATACCAAGATGAAGGTATTTATGCAGCTGGATGTGTCTTTGAAGATCTTTTGGGATGAAAGACATCATAAAAGCTAAAGTTGAAAATGAAAATGTCCAGCACAACCACTGAAAAGAATGAAATTAAATGTCTTTTCATGTGTAGACTTTCTTGAGTAAAGTAGGTAATTTCACCTCTGTACTTTATCACTAGCTGCTTACTAAACACTCACTACTGCCCAGTTCTTATATAAGATGCATATCAGGCTGACTACTTGTGTAATGGTCTGAACACAGATGAAAGAGAAGGGCAGGTTTTCCTGTAACAAAACAAAAAACTCAGTTTTTCTCTTGTAGGGGAAATGTCTAGCATGTTTTGAGTGTGACAGCTGCATTCCATAAATAAATATCCACTGAGAAATGCTAAAGAAATTAGGGGGAAGCCATGTGAGCCTTTAATAAGAGCTGCAGGGAAGAGCCTTAAAGTTATTGTAAAGATGAAAGAGGAGGGTGTTATGTATCCTGGTCACAAAGCCTCTGAGCTGGTGGTTTATATTATTGAAGCATTCTGTACAGAAACATAAAATCTCATAATTTAATAAAGAAATTATTTTTTTGCTAGTGCATATCCTAGAAGGTGGAGTCAAGTACACATCTCCTAACTTCTGTGACTTGAAAATAAAGACAGGCCAGGATCCTAAGGTAAAAGATATGTCTGCTTCCCTCTGTGCTTTCTTTCAGATTTGTCTTGATGTTATGGCTCTGTTTTTATTTTATTATGAAATCCATCTTTGCCCCAAAGTGTATCCGTAATGCATTTCCATGGTCCTTTAAGGCTATGAGCACAATAAGCATTTATTTTGGCTTAAGACATGAAGCAGCCTGTTGTAACTGTGGTGAAACCTATTGGATAATTTTGTAAATGTTAAAGTAAATGATAAAGTGCTGCTAAATCCTTTAAATATATGCCATTGTCCAAGACTGAGACTAGGATTGGACCTAGCCACACCTAATCTTGAACAGGAGTTTGGAAAACAAGGAGGCCAACTCTGAACCTTGTGCCTCAATGGGAGGGTCTCCTTTACCCTTACCCTTTGCATCCTTACCCTTTAGCATCTACAGTCTCTGTGTAAAACATTCAAAATTGACTGTAATATTTTTTCCTTTGTCTGTTTCATCCATTTTGTAGCAATACTGTGAACCTTGCCATCAGAATTTGTCACACTCAAATTTGTATTAAATCTGCCTTTGTTAATATCTTTGATGATGATTCTCTAAGTGACCTAAACCACTCATTCATGACAGTCATAATTTTCCCAATTCCTTTTTATTTTCCTGCTCTTGAAAACAAGAATATGCTGTGTGTTTCTGCTGCCCTCATTATATTTACTGTCCCATGTTGTGACAGGATTGAGGATGAGTAGAATAATGTTCTACCTCTGTTGATTGATACTCTCAATTTCTTTGACTGTAAATCTTCGCCACATGCTGTCAATATGCAGCCTCACAGTAGCAGCAGAATTGCATACAAATATATAATAGAAAAATTCTTGGGGTTTTCAAGACCTGACTGAGCACAAGTCTGCTCTGAGCAGTTGATTGGATTAGAGAGCTCCAGAGATCCCTTCCAACCTGAACTACCCTATCAGTCTGTATTTTTAAGACACGGATTCAAATTTACAGGAGCTAGTACGCTTTCCTTCAGAAACTATCCACATGTATGCCTAAGACTGAAGTAAATGTGAGGTACTTTGAAGCTGTTTATCCTTTAGTGTATTACTCACCATAGGTCTGCATCACAACCTGTCATGTGCCAACTGCTTCATTTGGTCAGGTCCTTTAGCGCAAAACTGGGCAGAATGGCTAAGGCAAATTCAGGAAACAGGGACAACAAAGCTCACAGTTTAATAACGTGGCATTTGCAACATGAAACATCACTGCAATCACAAAGAAATTGAAGGAGGTTACACTGAGAGCTTTGTAAATTCAACAGTGTCTGTTTGTCAGGTAATCGCCTGCAGTGAAAATATAATCTGCCAGGAGGTATGTGAGTGACAGCCCTTGTTTCACAGGATAATCTCAGACCACATGGAAAGACTTATGCTTGGGTCTAGACTACAGCTGATGGCACAAGATGAAGGACCTCTTGAAAAAGGCTTCATCATCACAATTTTACTCATATGAGTCACCCTGCTTAACTTTGCTGGGTAACCCCAAACACTTCTCAGTTTGGCAGGGGCTGACACAGCACCTGGTGCCCTGATAAGATTTCTTTTCAGGGAAGATGGAGAAAGGACTGGTATAGACATGGGTGATTTACTTCTCACAAGGTGCTGTGGTCTCTCGCATAAATACAACCACATAAGCATTTGTCTAGCAATAAAACATTTTCTGCTGTAAGTGCACAGGTTGGTAGTGGCAGCTCTGGGTACTTCAGCCATTTTGTAATTTATTAAGAGTTGTCAGAGCAGACATTTTAAAATACTGGTCTGTTCATCACTGCAAAGTATTTACAGTGAGAGTTTCATGTGAAAATCATTCTTGATCCATTCACTAATATTTACCGTCCCTTTGACTTTTAGGTCAAATACAAAATTATTGTTTCTTCAGGGAACCAAGTGTGAAAGTTAGACATCTCCCTACATCCCTCTCCTGCAGAGCTGGGCACAAGTGTAAACAGTGCCATAAACTAAGAAGGTCATCCCTGTGCACATTGTCTGACTGGCTAAAGCTAGTACAGTATAGACCAATCTATATCTGTAGCTCTTAAAAACTATGGAGATAGAAATAAATAGCAGTTGGTTTAATAGCAATGATATTGCTGTTAATAGAGACAATAATGATAGTGATGGTGATTATAGCAGCAACACCACCAACAACAGTAGCAATAATAATAATACTTATAATAATATTTGTTTATTTGCATATTTTTTATAAATGCCTTCTACTTAGCTGCAGCTTAAATCAGCCAGTCAAGGCTCAAGGAGTGAAGTAAATTAATTACATATGTTTTGAACAGGCTTTGGCTGGCAGAATGTTCCAATCAAGGAAGATCAGCCTGCCTAGGAAGGAAATGCAGATGTGAAATGTTAGCTTTTGTTGTTTTTTTTTTTTAAATTGCGTGTAGCCAGATATTTTTTCCTCACTGATTGGCTTTTGGGGCTTTTTATTCAGCTGTTTTTTTTGAGGAGCTGTCTTCATGGACATAACTCAGTTGGTGAACTGTTTAGGTTGCTCATAACAACCATTCCTTAGAGTAATCACCACAGAGAACTCACAATCTCCTTTGCCTGACTGGTCAGCTGAGTTATTTGATGTGGTTTCTATTTTCTATGAATGGTCGCGAACAATAAAATTTTATGCATCTGCAGCTTTTCACAAATTTTCATTCATAAAAAAATTCCTATATTTGGAAAAATATAATCTTCTAACAAAGCAAACAAAATACAGCTGTTCTATTCTTCACAGAAGTGAAGCTGAAAAGATGATCAGAGCAACTCACTTGTCCTCACAGCCTACTTATATTTTGCATTTGCAGGACTGAACATGTAATGAGAGTACTGTGACAGAAAAGATACACAAAAATCATGGAGAGATGCTCTGCAAGGGTCCTGCAGAAGGCACATGCACCAGGAGGGACTGAGGCATACAGGGAGCTGAATATGTGCTTTGATGGTACAGGAAGATGCTACCTACACTGTGATGCTTTCTGTGGCATGGCCTGATCTGGTCCCTGGTGTGCACTGCACCTCTCTGCCAGGAGGGGCCATAGGTCCCCTCCACCTCACCCACAGGCCCTTGTTTCCTTGCAGGGAAACACAGAGAAAGGCTGGGAAGCCTCTTCACTGTACTTGAAGAAGATCGATTGTCTGGACATAGAGACCATATAGCAACCTATTCCAACACGCCAGGGCAACCATTAGGATGAAGAAATAAGGGAGTGGAGCAGGTATTGAAACATCTGCAACCTAGGGACATGATTGACTATCTGTCCAAATACACTGAAGTGGCCAGCTATAAAGTGCTACAACACAGTACCAAAAAGAGCCAGTTGAGGTACCAATAACATGCTGAAAGTACCCATGAAAGCTAAGAGAGGGTCAGTGCTGGAAGGAGGAATGTCACGATTGTAAGCATGTGGGAGACAGTGTGACAAATGTCAGAAGAATTTTGGCAGTGGCAGTCTAATATCTAGTGTGGGCAGTGGAAGCATTAGTGTGCCTTCCATTACTTTTGCACTAAATGTGCAGGGCTTGGCACTTTCTGGCCATAAAGTTAATTCTGTATGTAAAGAAACAGATGGATAGATAAGATTCCAGCAGCAGAGCATTCATTTAAGGGAAAATATGGAAGGAATGTAAATTCATATGCAGTTCAAATAAGACTACAGAAGATTTCTAATCATAGAACTCTTTGGATTGCAGTGTAGATCTCATGGGTCTGTTCCCATACACAAGAATTTTTGATCTGAAGCTTTATTATTATCCTTGTATATAGATATTTTCCAGAAGAATTTTCATTTTGACTTTCATAATAGGGGCAAATATTGTTGCTAACTATATATTCAAGATATTTTCCACTAAAAGAGCTTGAAGTAGGACAGACTTTACTTTCAGTTGGGCTTTTGTCCATCATATTTTCTTCCTACACTGAGTTCTGATTGAAGCAGGGGAACTACAGAGCTGAGGCAGCATCATGCAGCATATGAGCACCTGCTGTACTGCTCTTTACAGAAAGAAGAGTAACCTTTGTATAACCTATAGTCTCAGGTAAATGTGTGCCTGGCAAAATCCAACATGGATGCTTCAAAAGAAGGGGATATTTATTCCCTCATTGGACCATGAACAATGTATCTCTGGATTTCTATTTTGACCCCAATTATTTGACCCCTAGCCCCACCTTTGTGGTAGTGGCAGAGCCTCAGGTTTGTATATGATACAGTGCAATGGTATGCACGTTTGTGATGTTTATTTGGAATAGAGTGCCGTCAAGATACAAAGATGTAACCCTGATTTGTTACTTTGACATGACTGTATCTAAATGGAGTGGCATTAGTCCACTTTAAGGGTGAAAAAACCAGATGACCGATGAGGTCTCCATTGCTTACTTTATTCTCTGCTGCAAGTTCCTTTATTGCTCTCTCTATAAAACACCTTTGTTCATGAGAGTTGTGTGCATAAGGAAGCATCTGCTCTCTTCTCTCACCATTTTAAAGCAGCTCTTTTAAGCAATACCATTTTTTCCATTGCTCTGAAATTTCACAGAGAAACCCTTTACTGTTTCTCTTAGTGAGCACCTCGTTTCATTATGAGGCTAACAGAGAATCTGTTAATAGGACAAATTCAAAACTAAACAAACAGATCAATGAGAAAGAGTTTAAACATTTTCACAGTGAAGTGTAAGTCAGCTCAATCACAGAGAGAAGCACAACTGGTATGTATTGGCTTGCTGGATTGGTGCATTTTAGCCACATCAACACCTAGCAAAAGTCCCTTATTTTTTGAGCTTTTATTTTTTTTTCCTTGAACTACAATAAATACAAATGCTTATATTTGGAACATAGGGTGACATTCAGACAGCTGCATTTGTATGATTGCATCTGCTAAAGAATTTAGCTCATTTTTAAACATAAGGGCTGTTTTAGAACATACCAGCTCAATGTGTTGAAAATCTAGTACTGTGATATAAATATTATACATATATATGTACAGACATATGCAGCCACTGGGGCTAGGTCCTCCTCCTCTGCCTCCACATTTCCAATTCAATTTATCTGAGCTAGAAAACAGTTCTAGTAGAGTGAACTTTGCTGGTTTTCCATTCAGTTTGGAGCTCTATTCAGACTGACTCTGTAGCTTTATCTCCCTGAGATAGCACATTTTGAAAAAAGATTTGTGCATGTGTTAGAATGACGGCTTCTTCATTGTAGCAGTTCTGGGCAGCATGTGAGGTTTGAGAGGAACAGATGATGCCTCCTGCCTGGCTCTCATTTCAGGCTGCCTCTGGCAAGAACTGAGTAACTAAAGAGTGTGATGCCCGAGATGGCAGCATCAGTAAACTGCTTGCACACAATGTGTTAACAGGTTTAGAATGCAGGATCTACATATGCCCAGTGCTTTTCATCCTGTTCAAATTAAAGTGTATATAAAAATGTGAAGTAACTCACTAGATTTAAATCACTCTGCATGATCAAGGCCTTAAATACCTCAGTTGCTTTTATACAGAAAGGCCTGCACAATGATTTATTATATACAGAAGAATAAAAATTTCTTTCTTATACTTCAATTTTTACAGGGAATAAAGTTGCATAATTGAGTCTGGGTGGCTTAAACACTGCACCGTAAAACAGCGTTCCCCCTCATTACTGCTTTTAGCTTTATCCAACACTTATAGCATTTAAGAGTGTTATTACATTATGACTGTTTGGTACCATCTGAAATTATTTTTATGGGCACTCACATCCCTTAATGTAAAGCAAAATGGTACCATACTTATCTGGCTCAGCTTTTGAGTCAAGAACTGAATGTACACAGAGACTGAATTTCCTTCTGGTGTCTCAAGCAAGACCTGCTGTGCACTGGATGTGACAGTGTGTGAAGGAATCCTGTTTTGCTGCTGATGTAAAGAGGCTTTCTGCTTGAATGCTGGTAATGTACATTTTAGTTTTATTTAATACATAAATCCAATTTCAGAAGACTTTTTTTTTTTTTTGGTATAGTCCTTGGATTCCTGTGATGATGACAATAAATGGCATATGAATTAAAGGGACTTTTACATACCTGTAGGGATGAAGTTAGGGGAGATTTTGGGCTCCCTTTCTATCTGAACAGGTAATTTCATCTTAGTGCAGCCTATGATGATAACTATTGACACATTTGCATATAAGATTTTCCCCTCTCACAGTTTTCTCACTCATTGTGTCTCATTTACACAGAAATGGATTGACTTTTTGAAAATCAGATGAGCATCACATAGAATATGAATCTATGTTTCCCTATCTGGATGTTCATGACTTGAATACTTCTTAAATTGTGCTGAGCTGAGTGTAGCCAGATGATGAGTAGAACCATATGAACAATGCTTCCATCAGCCGATTGAAGCAGATAAGTCCATGAATAATTCAGCACAGGAGAGTGCCTGGCTCTTCTCTGGTAGCTTCACAATAGGTCACAAGTGACTAAGCTCAGAAGAGGATGTGTCCTCAGTATAATTAGTCTTTCTTTAACACTACTGAATTAGCACTTCTGTTTTATTGTACCCTGAAGGTAAAATGGTTATTAGGTTACAGAACAAGCAAATTATTGCTAAATGCCTTGGGCAGATTACTCAAGAGCTTCTGACTATCACTTTATTAACTCCAGTGTACGTCATCAGAAAACATTAAGATTGCAAAACTGGTAAAAAATACAAATGTTACTGTAAAAATAAAAAAAACAGGCTACAAGGGTAAGAAAGGAAATTAGAATTAAGCAGTTGCCCAAGTCTGAGATGTACATTATATACATAACACACCAGTCATTATTCCCTATGTCATAGTTGTTCAAATTGTTCATGTAAGATTTCTGTTTTATTATGAAATGATTAAAAAAATACGATTTGAACATTTAGCTTGAATACAATTTAAAAAAATTGTAACCCCCTCCTCCTCACCCCCATTCTGAGCCTCAGTGTTGCTGCAAAGAGGTTCTTTCAATGGCACTAAGCTTGTTCTTTGCAAAAACCCAAGGTGAGGCAACCAGGGGACTATTTTCCTGGCCCAATTTCATAGCTAAATTACCCTCTCTAACCTGGCTTAGAAATTTTAGAAGGAGCTCTTGCTGCTTGATTAGTTCCTCCTGATAGTACCTTCCAGGTACAAGGCCCTTAACAGTGGTGCCTTGGCTGGAATCATTACATGCAGGCTTTTGAGAGCCTTCCAGGAGCTCCATCCTAAGCAGCCTTATGATGCTGTCCCAAAGGATTATTTTACAGCTGGTTTTACTGGTCTAATATAGAGCAGGTACCTCAGCAGTTGTGTCAGGGTAACTTAGTGGCTTGATGGGATGCTCGGCTAAGGAGAAGAATGAGCAGCAGTTCTTGGAAGTGCAATTGCAGCCAAAGTTATCACCCTGGGAAATTAAAGTCTATGTCACTTTGGTACATAGATTTTTGGCCTGAACACTCACAAGTATCTCTCCTGGGCATTTAAGCCTGTCTGCAAGCTCCTCTGAGCCACTGTTACAACATACTCTGTCTTTTTCTCCACCGGTGGGAAGGGGGTGACCAGAGTCCTGATGTGGGGGATGGAAGTGTTCACTTATGGTGTTGTACTACACCTTTGTGAAGGTGTATGGATGTATTTAACAGGTGTGCATTTTAATACACATTGTGTCCCCAAATATAAATCACAGAAAAAAAAGATGTGGAGGGCTATATTAAGTCACGAGTCAAGGATTCAGCAGAAAGCAACTTCCTACAATTATTTTATGTTGGAAATAAATATTGTTTAAACTTTTAGAGGTTTAAGTAACTTCTCAAAACTTGAGGATTCAGAAATAGAATATGGGAGTAAAATATGTTGGGAAGAATCTCAGGACTAAAATTACTAATAGCTGTATTGCACATTTTGATATGCAGCAATCAATTACCACCAAAACAAAAGGAAGTTATTTTGTTACACTTTAGAGCTCTTAAGTAGACAGAGAAATCTATGTAAAGTACCAAGAATATCAGAATAAATGCACAGATTTTAAATGCACATTGGGGTCTTCTTTCATTTTATATGGAGTTTTATTAACAGGCATCAGCTTTCAATCAAAGAGCCTGAGAACAGCCTTGCTGCTGCTGAAATCAATTGGTAAGGAATGAGTTGCATAAAGCTGAACCAATAGTAACCTGGTAGGGAAGCAATCAGGGCTTTATAACAATGCAAAAAACAATTTCTCCACATTGCAGATCACTCAGACCTTGCACATGTGTCAGACATATAACTTACAGTATATTTAAACAATGCTCTTGTTCCCTTGAAGCACTGCACATCCCATAGAACCAGTATTTTAGCTGGGCTTAATTGGTATCACATAATTTTTGTTTGTGTGACTAAAAAAGTTGGTTAAAAACGGAATCATCAGTGTGTTATCAACCCCATTCTGCTTCCAAATCTAAAACACAGCACTGCAACAGCTACTGAGAAGAAATTAACTCTATCCTAAGTTAAACCAGGATAGAAGCTAAAGTACTGCTATTTCTCTGCAATTAAACTTTTTTTTCCTACTATGCAGAAGCTTCTGCTTATAGGAAAAGGTAACGCAAACCCCTTTTGGATATTTGTTTGACAGCTCAGTGTTAAAGGTACTCTGCTAATCATTTCCTAGGCAGAGATGATGGTAGTATTGGATTTTCTCTCCCTTCAATAACTGGAAGTTAATGACCTGCAAAGATTTATGAATAGAATTGTGTTAATGTGATTTAGTTAAATCAAACTTTGAAGGAAGGTAAGGTTGGAGGAGGCTTGTGTTTTGATTTTGGGATCTCCTTTTGTGTACTATTCCACCATATTTCATAGTAACAAAGGGTAAGGCAGATGCTCCCTATGGTGCTTTTTCTTAGCATGATGATGTTTTCTTTTGTGAGGTCAGAAACCTGGACCTCAGGAAAAATTAATGGGAAATCCCAATATAAAAACAAATAGATAAAGATTATTAATTTGAATGAGGCTGCTATGAAGCAAAGTCTATCAAACAGTCGAATTTCAATATTCCTTAGTTCGCATAAGAACTGCTTTTGGGAAAGGTAAAAGGGTTACAGCTGTTTCCATGCCAGTGGCCTCCACGCTGAGACTGTCCAATGGATCCCTCCCTTCCTGCCAAAGGGCTGGTGAAAGGGGAAAGACACTGGCCCCACTCTTTTAGGTTAGCCTGGGATTAAACAAAAGGTGTTATGAAAAAATAATTGGATGCAACTTGGGTGACATTAGGCGGTGTAACTTCCAGTATTAATTGAGTTTCCATACTGTGCCCAATAGTTTTAAGCAGACTGAAGCACGGCAAATTTGTGGATGCAGCAGGTTTTCGATTTGTATACCACTACTATGTGCATATTATTTCATAGAAATAAGGGTATAGAGCACTGCATTTATATTCCATCTGATCCCTCCAGGGCTGTAAAACCTTACAGCTGTGGACAGTAACTAAAGGTGATGACGAAGCCAAGAATAGATGATAACAAATTAGACAAAGTCCACATTCAATAAATTATTTTCTTCTTGAAATATGTCGAAAGATGTGCATATCAAATGTCAGGGTTAAATTAAGACCTTAGTAATGGATATGGCTCAAAACCAAAAAATTAGTTTTGAGTGGGTGTCCAGAAAACCAGAATCCGACTGACTCAAAAACAAGTCTGAACATCACTTCCTGTTGAGACTGATCTGGAGATATTTCTCTTTTACCCCTTAAACTCCCTGAACAGAACAAGGACCTTGCAAACAGTGTAATATGTTAATAAAGATAAGTTTTACAGTACTAGTTGTAAGTTTCCATGGCAATATCTACTGAAACTCTGTGATTTACCAACGCTGAAGCAGACAATAATGAGACAAAGAGAAACCTGTCTTATTGCTCTTCTAAGGAAAAAAAAAAATGAGAATTCCACTCTAACTATATGCAGTGCAAGTTTTTTTTTACAAGTCACAATACATTTTCTGCAAAGGTTGTATGTTTCTGGATACCATCAGGACGGCACGTTTGCGAATTTTCTTAGAATCCTTGGGAAGTGCTCGTATTATTGTGAGTGGCTAAACTCTATAATCCATACCAGATTTTAAAGCACGTGACCACTTCTTACTGAGTGGTAACTTAAGGTTTCCTAGGGCAGGAATTCCTGTTCCCATTCAGGATTAGAGGTTTGTAAGGAACATACATGTCTAGAAACTCATTATTTCTTTATTGATTAGTATTATGGTCGATTATTTTACACAGTGGTTATTGAAATATAAAAGAAGACAGAAGAAAGAGAGGAAGAAGATTCAATTTGGCTATCTAAGGTCTAGATGAAGTTCAGTGAAATTTTGGTGCTTTTTGGAGATATTTGAAAGCATGAAATGCAGCTGATGTAGATTAGCAAAGCAAGAGTTTTCCCACAGAGCTCTGAGTTGTAAGAAGATGTGCAATTTGTCTTCCATAATTTTTACTATTTTGGCCTTGAAGTGAATTAAACATCCTTGTGAGCTGTCTTTAAAATCCTGGATTTGGCAAAATTACAAAGCCATTCTTTCTTGCTGTGATTTCATATTGCTTGTTCTTCTCTTCAGCAGAAAACCAACCAAGCAAAATAGACTGAATCTAAGAAAATATAAATATAAAGTAATAGAACTTTGTGATGCTTAACCAGAATTACTTAGCAATCACATTCTGAGTGAAAATTCTGCTTGGTCAACCAGGTTTTAAGTTACCCATGTTTTATGTTTTTTTGATTTTTCCCTGCTCCACAGCAGAGGCATTATTTATTTATATTATTTATAGATTAAATATTGCAACCTGAATTCAGCTGTGTTGCCTTTAAGCAAAAAGTCAGTTTCAGCTGATGCATTGCATGGCTATTAGAGAAGACAGATAACAGTATCCAAAACATTTTTTTTTCTATAAAGTACTTTGATTTCTACAAAGGGCTATAAATTATCTAGATTTCTACAGATTAAAACGCTATAAAAGTGGATATTATTATTGTTTTTGTAAATATTATTGTAATTATAATTTTTTTTTTCCTAGGAAGTGATTTTAATTCTCTGGACCAGTTTTAAAACCACCATAATCCACCTATCACTTAACAGTTCATTAACTCACCAGTGATGCTGAGTTCTGTTATTAGAAGATTTTTATGTGGGCTATTCAGGTCTGATGGGCAAAAGGCTTAATGGGCAAAGGATCAGATTCATTCCTGAATCCACTAGAAGAGCTCCCAAACCAAAGCAAGAAGCAATGGGTAGCTGGCTGTGAGTGCTGCCAGGATGATATTTCATTCTGAAGTAAAAGCTGTCAACCTGTTATTCATGTTGATGCCTTGTCCGTAGTGCTTGTTTATATTGAAATATCAGGTTTTAGCCACTTACAGATTTCAATGCAGTGATAGGACATATAATCTATTTAGTCTTGCATGGTACTTTGAGCTTCCTGTTTCAGAGGGGAGCATAATACTGGGACTGATACATAATCCATAACAACTGGGTATGAAGGTATTACAAGAAAAAATTACAGTTATTAACAAGCGGCTAACTTAAGCTGCAACTAATCATAGAGCATCCTGAGCTGGAAAGACCCACAAGGATCATCAAAATCCAACTCCTGTCCTTGCACAGAACAGTCTCAAGAGTCACACCATGTGCCTGAGAGAGTTGTTCAAACTCTTATTGGATTCTGTCAGGATTGGTGCAGCGACCACTTCCCTGGGGAGCCTGTTCCAGTGCTCAGCTACCATCTGGGTGACTAATTTTGTCCTGATATCCAACCTAAACTTCCCCTGACTCAGTTTCATGTCCTCTCCTTGAGTCCTGCCACTGGTCAAGAGAGTGAAGAGATTGGGTCCCACCACTCTGCTTCCCCTTGTGAGGGAGTTGTAGACTGCAATATTTCCTCTCAGCCTCCTTTCTTCCAGGCTGAACAAGCCAAGTAACCTTTGTCACTTCTCAGCATCTTATTCCCCAGTCCGTCCCTACACCCACGGTTGTCCCAACACAGGCAGAATCTGGCACTTGGCTTTTGTGTCGGTTTCACGTGCTCAGGGAGGGCTCCATGGGGCTGGGGAGTGGGGGGGACTCTCCCGTCTCTGGGAGCTTCCCCTGTGAGCTGCTGGCACCAATCGGAGAGCTGATTTGGTGATGGACAGCT
>JAOTQP010000251.1:20886173-20897058 GCA_026413545.1 Cichladusa arquata | reverse complement strand
TGTCTCTACTCCTGGGTCCTATCTCTAAAAGAAATTAAATATATTAAAATTGGCAAAACCCAAGTCACACCGTGACAGCTTTGTTAAACGTCCTATGAGGAAGTTGAGGAAAACTGGCCCTAGAAAGGAGCCCTGAAGAATCCCACTGGTGGCTGCTCATCAGGCTGATATAAAGCCATTTATTATAACCCTTTGAACTCAAACCATGGGACAATTGCTCACCCATTGCATGATGTGTCTATCTAATGTTTTCTAATTTACCTAGTATTTAGAATACCACTGTATCTTTTCATTTCTCTATTATGAATAAAATTATAACCATTCTTCTGCATCCTGTGCAAGTTTACTAAGGACAACTAGAGAACACTGCTTGAAATATTCATGCTTTTTATGAAAAGCTTTGGACTGTTCAGGTAGAATCCTTCCCAAATCATTCTTTTATTTAAAAATTATGAACAATATTATTAGGAGGATACAATATACAGATTCAGGCTCACAGGCACAAAATGTTTTACTTACATTTTATGCCTGAAAATTTGTCAGATATTTGTTGTAGAAAATTGCAGGTTTAGAAAATAGGATTTTCTAGAAATAAAAACATTCTGCTAAATATTCAACCATCTGCCTCATGATGGCTAAATTAAAGGCAACAGATTATTTTTTAATAGATAATATAATTAGGAGCTACGGTACAAAATGAACATTTTTTTCATATTAAATAGAATAGGTTTTCACTGGTATAGTTTTGTGAAACAGGTATTTCTGCAGTACTTCAGTTTTTTTAGTCAGAAAAAAAAAAAGAGGAAAAAGTCTGCCTGGCTTGCACCAGATTGTTTACGTTCTCGAGTGACAAAGTAAAATGACATCTGGCAGGAATTTCAGAAAACCAGGCAAATCCTGTGCTTCAGAAATGTGTGATTTATGTGAGGAAGCAAAGAGTGAGGGGTTTGTGTGCAGTATGAGCTTTCACAGGAAACCTACAATGAAAACCCAGGCTGCTTGCATTCATTAAAGAGCCCATACTGCTTTTCACAGAACAGAAATTCTTTCTCCAAATTGTATAGTTCATCAAAAATGTATCTTAATTATCAAACTACTGGAAAATGATCTTATTACCATCTGCTAATGAGCATGCCCTCCTACACTGACACAGCAGACCCCTCTTAGAGAGGTTTCTGTAACACGTTATTGTTAAATATTATTAAACAGTCACCATGTTGCACTCCTATAAATACATGTTTTGTAAAATGTTTGAATTCTAGTGACATTCCATGAGAGAGAAAAGCTATTTGACTCATTATTCTGTTGGGAAGAAAGCAGTAAAATGTTTGTCAGTGGGCCAAAAATTAGCTACAATCAAAATATGGATAGGGAGAATATCTATGGGTGCATTCAGTTGAATAAAAAAATAGAAGCTATCCACAGTTTGCACTCCAGCAGATAAGTAAAACTGTTGGGGTCTTGAAGAAAATTGTTTGACGAATCGTATTTCAAAATTGTCTGACACTTGTTAAGAGCTAGACTGCTTACATTTTCCCTGCTAGTAGTTTTCCAGGTTTATACTATCTTCCCTGTTTCCACTATAAATTTTTTATTTCCTCATGCAAATATGCGTGTCTGAATAGCACACCGTTGCTCAAGGGAGATGCTTGAAAAGAGCTACTGATGCAAAGGCATTTTGTTATTTTTAATACTATTGTTCTAATGGGGAAAAGCAGCAAAATATTTGTTAGTAGGCCAACTATTTTCTTTTACTAAAACATGGCTTATAAGAAAAAATGGCTTATAAAGCCATTGAAAAGATTTCTTCAAGCATCTGAAGACTGAGTATGGTAAAACCATTTCATTGTGGTCTGCTTTACACTTACTTATGTATACTTAAGTATTTTGAATAAAGTGACTTTAAAATCCTTAATGTTTTGTTCCTGTACCCATGAAAGTCAGTAATAAATTTCCTTTATCTTCAGTTGCATAGAAAAGGATCTGACAAGTTAAATCCTGTAATTTCTCATGAAAATACAGGCAGGTTGTCGTCATTTGGGCTGTTTTTCACAGTGGGACAAACTTGAACAATGAAATGTCAAGAAGAGAGGGGACAGAGATGTAAACAAATGCAAAGATTCTTAGTTCTTTCCCTTGGCTCTAAACATTAGGCTGCAGTCTGTAAGATTTTTTTACTTGTAGACTCCAAAGATTTTGAAACTGTCTCATCCAGGTGTGCCCAGGAGGCTTAGGCTGAGAATGTTTCAGATAACACCTGGATTCATTGGAGCACTTTTTTTCTATACGAAATAGCTAAATTTGTTTGTTCAATAAGCAGATTTACCAGCAAACAGATTAGACATGGCTTTCACTCCTAATCAGGGATGTGACAGCTTCTTAAGCAGACTGCAGTTCACCTATTTGCCATTCTGTTTGAAGGAACTTGCCAATCACTTTTAAGGTGTCTTAATGAGTTTAACTTGAAAAATCAGCTGCTGTGCTGCAGATGTCCATCCATCAATTTGCTCCTGCACTTTCAATCAGGAACATTTGACTGTACGGTTATTTATCTGCTAGGGCAGTAAAACTGTCTCAACTTCTCATATATTCTGATGGGCATTTAAGAGACCATAATCTAGAATTATAGATCCATAAAGCCATCTTGCTTCATTATTTAATAAGCAGACCCTAAATTAATGTTATATATTCTTCCTTGTTTGTAGGTCTCATGTCCTTTCTGTTATAACCATCTATCCACGTTGTTCTGGCCAACAATAATAAAACCTTACCATAGAGAGAGACTTTATTCAGAAAAATAATTTATTTTAGTGGCTGAAGACAAAGTAATATCATAACCTATATTTAACACTGGACAACCTGTATAGACATGGAGTGAAGTGAAAATGTAATGGATTGGAAAAAAAATGAAATGTGAAATAGTGAATCAAGTTTCAACTGGAAGGAGCTCTTAAGTAGACAGCAGGAAATTCACTACTCAGACAAGATTTTTTTCTGTTTAAGTAATTTATAACATCTTTCCCTGGTATTTACTGTAGACTACAGTTTTACCATCCTAAATGGCATTAATAAGGTGCCTCACTAATTGTTGTCATGAAACTTAGCAAATTTAAATCTTGAATAATTCTACTTTTCTCTCAATTATATTGAAGTAGAATAGTGGGCAAAAAAACCCCATAGAGCAAAGCTGTACAGTGTCATTAGAAAACAGTCTAAAAAGAAGTGAAAATTATACACAGAAGTTCATTATCTTAACTTGCATTCCCTGTAGTTAATTTGTAAAGATGTCAATTATTTTCTGTAAAGCTCAGTTATATACATCATATGTATGACTCTGGTCCAAATGACTCCAAAGTCAGTTGAAGCTTTTGTAAACCTGCCACAGTGCATTCAAAACACAGATCTCCCACCTGTAAGGAATCCATAAGTGAAGGAAGGGAGCAGTCGTGTTGTGTAATTATGGCACAGTGGAGACATGACCCTAGAGTAAGGAAATTCATAGTCGCCTAAAAGATGGACTGTAGTTCTCAACACCCAAATGCATAAAAAAAGGATCAGGAAAAGAGCGTAAAAGAAACATTAGAAACACAAAAATCTCCTCAGTAAGGAGACATGGTGTCTATTCAACAGCTGCAGAAAACAGAAGAAACAAGGTAATATAAAAGGATGAAATCAGAGCCACTCAGATAATCCTCCCTGATTCTTTCTCAGGGAGAAAAACAAACGAAAAATAGTGAAAATCATTATGCAAATAGATGTGAAGAAGTTCTTTTTAAGATGAATAATAATTATTGGTGCCATTAGACATGATTGAGATGAAGCTTAAAGGAGGTTTCAGAAATGAATTACACATTTATATGAATAATAAACACACAGAATGAAATTAGAATAACTGAGGCTGATAAGATTCTTCTAATTCAATATCATGAATCTACCACATATGCTAGAATTAAACTTAGATCTATATCATACTATAATGCAGTAACGAAATATCAATAATTATACTCCCTCACTTAATGGACCCAAGAAGGACTAAAAAGAATTATAAATGATTGACATATATCAAAAGTTGTTATGCAGCAAAACTATGTGGTACAAGCAGCCTGTACCAGTATCAAAGCCAAATAAAAATTCTTGGAGTTCTGTTTCATGTCCTGATCAGAATAAAGATTGAACAGACTGCAGAAAATCACACTACAAATAATTGAACAGTTTCTTCTTAGAAAGTAATACCTTCCTAGAGGGACAATTTGCTTGGTAATTAACAGAATATTTTGCTATAAAAGAAAAATTTTATGTTTTAAGTCATTACTTCCTAGGAACAATTTTACCCTGGTTGTTGATTGAAATGGCATTTTCTGAAGGCGGTCATCCCAAGGCTGCCAAGTTCTTTCACTGCAATTCATGAAGCCAATGCAGCACCTCTACTTGCATATCTCATCAACAAGATATGGAACCTGTATCTTGGAACCTATTGGTGAAGGACAGGAAAGTGTGGGGGGAAGAGGAAAAGAGAGAGAGAGTATGTGGGGGTGTGTATGTGCAGGTGTGTATGTTCACTCATGCCATGGGATAAAGCCCTTGGAAAGTGTGAAGAGCTATTTCCAGGCCATGTGGGCTAGAAGAAGGGGTAAAAATTTTCTGGAAAAAAAGGAAAGAGGCGATAAAAAAAGCAGAAGGGTCTAGACAATTGTTCCCTACTTCACTTTTGGACCAGGTATAGTTTTCCTTTGTGTCACTGCAATTATCTGCTGCCTTAGATAGAAGGGCATCTGCAAAGGTCTGCTTTTTCCTGGCTCAGGGAAATAGTTACCACTCATAATTAAAGGTGACAAGCTAGACTATATGGACCCCATGATTTGTTTACTCCTGTGTGCAAATAATACTTGAGAAGCTTCTAAAATGGCCAGCTGAATTAATTTTCCCCAACCCAAAACCATCCTAAGGGAATTCAGCTGTCATATCTCTACCCATACCTCTGTGCCTCAACCAGCACCATGGAGTTGTGTCTCTTACTGCCTGGCAATGGTAATGATGTAATTATTGCCAATTTCACACTACATGTGATGGATGGGAATTGATTAAAATACTGTATTAGAGACAACAGGATGTTTACTTGGAATATTTTTTTTATTTAGTCAATGGTAGAACTAATAAAGGAAATTGCTTCTATCAGCTTTCACAATAGTTTAAAACTTATTGAGCACAACCAGACAAGTGTTTAGTTATCTAGAGGAGAAAGCTTGAGAAATGGACTGGAAAAGCAAGGTCTTTTAAAATATGCCCATTTTTAAGATTTAGTTTCAGTCTCTTCTTTCCCTCCTCCCTGTCAAGTAATTAAAGTTCTTGACTTGTTTCAAAATGGCTCAGATTAAATTTCATTTTGTTAAGCACCTCAATTTTTCAGCTAGGAAAAAAAAAAGACCATTAGGAATTTGCATTATCCATTACAGCCTCCTTCATGATCTGAGATTTATATGGGAAATGCTAATTGGACATTCATCATAATAAAGATAATGATTTCTGTAGTCTCCGCAGTGATAATTAAGATGAAAGATGAAAATGATGCAGAGCGAACATTGTATTCTTTATTTGCTGTGAATAGAGAATGGAAAATTAATTCTGTCCTTGTCTGCAGGATAGGGGTGCCAGGCAGGGATAGAATGGAACATGTACAAGAAGTTGTTTTGCCTAGGACATCTGAATTTGTTTAGGGGAAAGATGGTCCTGCTGATTTTACTCCCGTACTCAGATGAAGAAGGCTGATACTGAGTGTAACCTCCTCCTACTGTTGGGAGCTGTCCTGAAGACAGATGTGACTAATGAGGTTTTGTTCATATGCTTCAGTGCACTGTGCTTGCCTTCTTTTGCTTTCCAAACAATGTGTGTTCCCATTTCCTTGAGGGGAAGAGTCAACTTGCATGGTGTGGAGTTTTAAGTACATGCAGTGCCAGAAGCAGGCTTTGTGAGTTAACTGGTCAGAGTACTCATTGCAACGTCTACGTGCATCTGTTTTGAGACTAAAACTAAGCCAGTAAAACAAAAACTTTGTGAAATAGAAAAAATTTTACACAAAAATCTTTCTCTTACATTTGTTTTGCTTCTTCTACAAAAGAGATTTGGTGAATCAAATTCAAGATTGAGATTGTGGATTGTTATCTTTTCTGAAATTAGAATGAACTTAAACTGTCAGCTTGAAGTCTTTGATGAACCCATACAAGATCCAAGAAAATCCAGTATCACTAACTATCCATTAGAAGGCCAGTGTGACTATGGATAGGCATCAGTTATCAGGGGCTTGCTGGATATGTATTTGTTAGAAAGGATTTATGGCTTCTAGGTGCCTCTGTGGGCTTATGCTCCTGAAAAGAGCTGGAGAGAAGTCAGAGACTACTCTGAGACTTGGAGGAGCCCAAACTGGTTCAGACTGGTAGGCATTTGGTAGTGCTGGGCTGAGAGCACTGTGCTGGAGGCCCCTGGGAAAGTGGAAGTCTGGAAGTAGTTGCCAAAGGCTGGACCCATCAGGGACCTTCACAAATCATCTAGTCCTGTTGTCACTGAGGGCTAATGCAAGCAAGACCCAGAAAGGGAATGGCAATGCCTGGTCTGAAAAGGGTTGCTCCAGCTGGTGGCTTCCCACTGCAGTAGGATGAATAATATTTGGTTAATAGAATAATTTGATTAATATTCCTAGTTTTGGAGAGTGAGGTCTGTGAATACTGATGTCGTATCCATAATAATCCATAAAAATCTTTTACACTTGCCCATAAATGTGGAATACAAGACAAACAATTGCATGTTCAGAAAAACAGACCATGGAATTTGGCTAAAAGCTCATTGGTATACACTGGCACACAGTCATAAGAAGGAGACTGTACCTTTTTCTTTCCAAATGGAAAAAGTCAGAGAGACAATTTGATTAATTCTCCAACTTGTTTCAATAGCTACTGATTTTAAGCCATTTCAGTACAGGTTTATGAGGTCTGGTTCCTGAAAGGAAGAGCTTTGAGTACAAGTTAGGAGGTGAAACACAAGCACTATGCATGGGGTGAACAACTTCACATGGGGCTGTGCAAATAATTGACTTCTTGGTTTGCTTGCTGAATTATGGGGGAGGGGAGAAAGGTGGGCCAGCAGCAGTGAGGACAGAAAACCAATTTACTTGCTGGCTGATCCAATTGGATCAACACAAAATGACTGAACAGAGGAATATAATTTCTTAAGTGATTGTCCTCAAATAGTGCTTAAAAAAACCCAACAACAACAACAAAAAAATTCCTCCTTTTGGAGGTATTACACACTATAGAAAAGATTTAACTAGCCACCAATGGGCATGGCATTGGTAGTTAGGACATTCACCTTGGATTGAGTAATTTTAGCAGCTGCCTCTCTGCTGATGGCCTTCTGTTATCAAAAGTACGATGGAACAACCTCAGAAAAACAAGTTCTGAGCTTCAAACCACTGGTCGGAACAAATACATTATCTTCTGGAGTTTGCAAAGCTGCCACTGAAATGGTTTCCCTGTTTGGAGAATGATCTCTGTGTGGGGCTTTATTTAGTGATGCTGCTTTTTGATGAAGAAATCAGCATATTTTCTGTATATATAGTCAGGGAGAAAGTTGCAGAGAATTAATTTTGCTCCTGAATTGAAGCATTTCCTAGATTATAATCATATTTAGAAGGAATGGGAAATTGAGGTCCCAAGAGATAGATTTTTCAGAAAGTCCTGAGGTGTTTTGAACGCCTTAGTTCAGAGGTGTTATCTGGAAATGCCCTGATTTGACCATAATAAAACTCCTATCTAGAACTTTTAAAATGAGACTTCAATGAATTCCTGCATCAGCCTGAACTTTCTTTTTCAGCTTGCTCATGCTCAAAGTCAATCTCACTTGAACTTTATATACAACTCAGTCTCAAGCAGGACTTCTGATAAGTCATGAATGTTGAAAGCATTCTAAAAATTCCTGTTTCCTTTTCTCCTGATCAAATTCTACATCTACTCTTAGACCCAGAGTGTCCAAGCAGAAGAAGCAAGTGTCAGACATTTCACAAACTCTTTCTTCCAGGAGGCTTCTTGACCCACTCTAAAAGGCTTAAGTGAATAAAATTACTGGGATGAACTAGAATAAGAACTCAGATCCAAATCCTGCTTTTCATGGTGCTTGAGCCACTAAGTTGAATAATTGTTTTTCTGACGATTTAATGCTTTATGGAAGACATGGCAATTATCTGCAATTTTTACAGATATTCAGAGTATCTTTCATTTAATAAAGATATTTTAGCTTTTCACACACATTTTAAAGCATTGTTCATTCTTTTTAAAACAGGGTACAAAAGTTTAATACTGACAGCTAATTGAAAGTGTATATAATGAATTGCTCATGAAAAGGAAAGCGTGCATAATCATGTCTAGGAATGGCTGCTCTCTACCAACTCATGTCATGTTCATGGAAAGCTCTAAAGCAGTCACACTGGAAATAAGTAGTTATCAAATCAGTGGTGCACAGAGGGATTCACAGGTGATGTTTTCCTTCTCAGGGAAGCTGAGTTTACTCCTTTATACTGCTTCTCTTTTTCTTTCCTTTTCTTCTCCCTCTAATCTACATAGCAATGCACACACTGTGTACAAAGGATTGATCCTTTATAAGGGAATATTTTTCAAATGCAGACATTAAAGGAATGTAAAAGGTCCCACGAAAATTCCATTTTCATGGATTTGAATTTTCAGTGCAGTAGAGATCCAGAAAAGGGGACATAGTTTCCAAGCCTCTGTCTGTGTCATCTCAGCCTTTGATTTCCTTAATTCTAAAGGTTTCAGTAATCTTCGATTTTCTTTGCACGGAATGAAAAGTTCTGAATTGCATGACCAGGCACATCAGGGAGCAAGTCTTAAACCATCACATAATTATCCATCCATCTATATGTGTGTGCAGACTCACAGACATACAAAATAGCTTTTAAAATTCATATAACTGCGATTTTGGGATTATACCCTGGTCAATTCCTATTCATGAATTAATTTTCTGCTATTCTGAGGCTATGTAAATATCTTGAAATAGCCAACTAATCTAAGATTATTTGTTTGGAACCTAAGAAGGTAAGGAACCTTGTTTGCAGATAACAAGTAGTTTATCCTGCTAAGTGTCTCCTTAAAAGTACTATATAATGTCACTGGATTGAAGAATTACATAATTTTGAAAGGAACTAGTATGATTCATTGGTGCTGCTATTTTAAGTCGTATGGCAAAGCACTCTGGAAGTCCTAGGACGTACAAGAGGTTTGTTTCCAGCCTACACTTGACATATATCACAAGACTTCATCAAATTCTGTATTACTTTTCTTTTTCCAGAATAAGCGGTAATTAAAAAAAAGATACTTGATTGAATTAGCATGGTATGTGAGGAAAAATGAGGGTGCATCTTTAATCTTAACGTGTTTGCTCTACATAAATGAGAATTCTTGTGTATCAAGGTAGTGTTTGTGGAGAACCATATCACAGCCAGATGTATACATAGGTTAATATTCACCTCATTCACAGTAGGGTTACCAGCAGCCTTAAGGAGAAAGGCAGAAGGGGAAGTGACAGTGCTTTCATGGAGCTGGGTGCAAAATACATTGCAAGCAAGCAAGCAGGGAATTTTAAAGAGATTGAAAAATACTGTGGAATAAATAGGATATGAAAACGTTAACATGTGTCAGGATTTTTTCACAATAGTTACTGTAAAGACAGTTTCTCTTTCGGGAAAACTCACAGCTGTGGAACATTTGTAATAGTATCAAGAACATTTTTTCTTAAGCAGTACTGTCTTGCAGGATACGTTCATCAAATCTTGCTAGATAACCAGGCTCAGGCAGTGTTTGACTGAGGAGGCCCAGAAAGAACATTTACAGCTGAATGGATGTTAGAAATCTGTAGGTGGCATTTTCCTTTTGACACAGAATCAGTTGTGTGGTAGACCTCAGCGAAGTCTACAAGCGCTCTCATTACAGATAGCGCACTTGATTTGTACCATGCCAAAATTCCACTTCAGGTAATTCTGGTGAGTCTATTCAGCTTTATTTTTTTTCATTGTTCTCCTTTGCTTCCTTTTCTATGAAGCTTTCCAGCTTTCCTTTGAGTTCCTATGGGCACCCTCCAGTAGTGGGTTTGCCATGGCAAAAAAAAATTATCATTATATATTTTATTAAGTTTCTAAACATAACCTAGGCCGTATATAGACACTGTTGGTATAAATCTAGCTTTGAAACAACTGCTTACATATAAACAATGAGGTAGAGAACCTCCAACTAGTACGGAAGGTGACAAAAACCTTGCATTTTTCTGATACTGTCCATTAAAGGGCATTGCTCTCCTGTGATTACAGGCACATACACATTGTATTAACTGCTGTATAAACATGCATACAAAATACAAACACCAGAGGATTATCATATAATTAGAAGAATCTTTGGGTACCTGTTTGATTCATGTAGAATCTGTTTCCACTCATTGATTTATACAGAATTAGCTGAGCTGCCTCCTGAGGATGAATAACAAAATTCATGTTTAAGGAACCGGTGTTTCATACAACTAAGAAATGATTTTGAAAGAGGCTGAATGAAGAGTTGATGACTGGAATATGGAAATCCAGGTGACAAAAACCATTAGCGTGTATAAGCTAGATTATTCTGCTGCTGTCAGCTAAAGTTTTAGAGTTCCGTCTTCATTAAAAACTACATTTCTTGCTCCTAAGAGAGAAGATTTTCCCATTCTCCTTTCAGTGACACTTGAGTTTAGCACTTCCAGCTAAATAGCTAATTGCTTTTCTCAAAATAATAAAACATGCATTGGCCAAAGACAGGCTTTACTGACAAAGGCAGGAAGAATGGGCTTATTATTAAAA
>JAOTQP010000251.1:20868186-20886127 GCA_026413545.1 Cichladusa arquata | reverse complement strand
TTATGTGCTTACTTCTAAGCTAAAGTATTGCAACTAACCTTTACTTGGATTTGAACTGGGAAAAAATTACCGATGCATTTTCTTTTTGAAAATCTTTGCAGTCTCATGGCAAGTGTTTTTCTTCTTTTCTATATTCTTTCATTTTTTCTCAAAATCAGAAGGTGCTTTCTTCAATTCTCAAATACAAACTTTGAGCATTTCTTTCAACAAAACATCACTCAGTAGGACTTTCACTTCAAATACTGTAATTTCTGCTGTGACTCACTCTGTTCAGCTTTGCTAAACATAGCTAACACAGTAATCCTGTGGCTGGAAACCATGTCCTAAGGCAGGGAGCCAGCTTTGATGCCTCCAAGCTGCTCCAGCCCAGTCATCTTGATTAGACAATTCTCTATGCAATTAGGCTGTACCTTAAGCTGGGTGACCTAGAAACCAGGACTGATGGAAGTGCATATACTGCCAAATCTCCATGCCTAAACTGGTGATGACTTCTGGAGTTCTAATGAAACAAAGTTAGTCCTCAGTACAAAGAGAATCATGTTGCATGATGGCAAACTATTTAAAGTGGAAATTCCTATTCTTTTCAGGCACTATCTTATGTTTCACTGAGCAGACAGGTGAATTCACTGTGGTTCAGAAACTCAAAACATGATCTATGCTCTCCTTGAAGTCATTGGAACTGTCTTCAGGGTAATATATTTGTCAGTCCTTAAGTGACTGAATCTGGCACTATGACATGAATGATATTCCTGTGGTTAAGGAAATATTCAGAATATATTCCTAAGGCAACAAGGCAACTTCCAAGCTCAGCTTAGACAAAATATATCATGCTATTCAATTTTCATACTCTTATGAGCTAGCATTCCCTCTGTGTCTGCAGATTATTTTTTATGGCCTTCATCACTTTAGCATTTTGATGCTATGAGATATGCATATTATAATATGCATAACTTTAATGAGTAACTTTTTGTCTAGGGAATTAATGGGAATTCCAGATAGGTGAGATTAATAGTTCTTATAGGCTGAATGGCTCAAGTGACTTTAATTCACATTCAGCCTGGGTGGGTGGTTTCCAATGTTTTTCCTCTGACAAATGAGGAACAGGACTGGCTGCTATGACAGCAACAGGGATGAAAAGTCAAAAAGTCACGGGGAGATGGCATGAAGGAGCTGAGCTTTAGCAAAAGAGACTTCAGGGTGTTTTAGAAGAAAGTGAGAATTATGGTGTGGGTGGCAGTCACTGGTGACCTTCTGGGCTGGAGTAGCAAGGTGTTGTATAAGCCCCCTCTGGTTCAATAGATCTGGGTAGGGGGGAGCTGGAATGGATGTAGCAAAGCACTGTGCAGGTCGGTTTGAGGTGCACCAGCAGAGTGGTATGTAGGGAGTTAATACAAAACCTTCCTAACGTGCTGCTGGCTTACTGCCAGCAATATGAAATCCTTGACTTTCTGCTCACGATATACACCCAGGATAAAATTTATGAACACATTGCTGAGAAAAGAGTCCCTGATCCCCACACAAGCTCTACATTTCTTTTGGCATCTTAGTTTCTTTCAGTGCTTAATCCCTCTTTACCTCCCCCATCTTTATCTGCAAAGGCTTTTCAGCATCTGAAAGAATATGGTTTCTAATAGTTTAAATTAAGTAGCACATTTACATTTTGGTGCAAATTTAGTTTTGTTTGGCTTCTCCCCCCCTACCCCCCCCTTTTTTTTTGTCATTTGGCTTTTTTTTCATTGAGATGTCATCACCTCTTAGATTTTAGATTATAAAATTCAAGGAGGAACATTTATATTCACATATTTTTCATGGCTGTTTTTATGTTCAGTTCCAGATATATATACAGCCTTCATGCTTTTCACCACGCACATTTTGACATTGTCAATTTCAAAAACCAGAAAACTAATCTATCTCTTCTAAAAAATTTAAATTGTTTAAATTGTGCGCAGTAAATGCACGCCTACATGATGAAGTGTTTTATCTGCACTTTTAAAAATATTGAGACAATTTTATTAATTTCACTGCTGCCTTCAGAATTAAAAAGAATTTAAAAACTATATGCAGAAGCAAGCAGTCCTATCTTCTCAAAAGTTACTGAGATCCGAAGGAGACAATAAGGGCTTAGCTGCAGCCACTAAATGCTGGGACACCTCTTGGTTTCCTTGAGGCACTTGGAGCAGTGGATGGAGACTACCATCAGCTGGCCATGGGAATTGTTCCTACACAGAGTCATAGGATCAGAGGGTGTTTTTCTTCCAGCCTAGATGGGAGGGAAGCCTGATGCATACTACATGTTTTGGGAAATGCAGAGAGGGATGCAGGAAAGATAGACGAATGTGTATAGGTGGACTTGCAAAAGTTGGCAGGTGGAAAATCAGCATTAGAGCTGGCTACTTCCAGCTTTGATAACAAGTGAAGATGGAATGGAATAGGCTTCAGAAGGATTTTATTTTTCTAATTTCGCATGGACAATAACAGGAATCTGAGCATGCTGATAAACACAACTTTCTAATGAAAATTTGCATACAGAAAAGATGAGATGATATTATTTTGAGCTTGTTAAATGTTTGTCTAACCAACCAGCAGTCCTTTGAGTCAGCTTGGCATTCCAGATATATCATGAAGGTCCTTTGCAGGTATCAGGTCCATTTTCTATAGATGAGGAGTTAAGACTGGAACCCAAAACACTTTTGAAATATTCACCCAGCTCTAATTGAGGGCAGGCTGAGTAAGGAAGGTTTGCTCTACTTCCATTCTGTAAGTAGTAGTCTTCATCTTCACCCAGAACTGTCAGTCTTTATTCTCCATGAATGCTACATGGGCTTAAAAATTTTTTAAAAAAATATTTGTTTATTCTTTATTTACAGATATATATACTTTCCATCCCATGAGAATGTTCTTCAAATAATAGATCAAAACATGAGAGCTTGTTGGAGCATATTTGAGCTGAAGTTATGGATACGCCTCAGAGAGATGACAAAGTTTCTCATTTATATAGTTCTTTTCATAACATAAAATTAACTATTTATATGGTTGATATTGATTTATACAAAATGATGGGCTTTAAGTTTATTGTGATCATGTAAGATTGAGATGTTTCACATAGAATGAGAAGTTTTGGGAAAACTATGGCAGTGCTGAGCAACAGTCTTAAGTATATTCTAGTCATTAGGGCCAAATGAGTGAATGAAATAAGAAGCAGCATTATACTATTCTAGAAATCCATGCTGTAGTTGTGTGGTGTGCAGCCCTGTTCTGATCATCTTAAAAAAGATATAATAGAACTAGAAAATATTCAGAAAATAATTGGGATTTGTTTTCACATGATGAGTGACTGTGAGTCCAGAGGTTCTTTGGGCCTGGAAAAGAGATGACTTGAGATCTATAAACCATGAGTGTCACAGAGATGGTGAACACAGACCAGTTTGCCTTGTCTTCCAAGAGATGATCTGAGTTGTCTTAGTGATGTACCAGTTGGGAGGCTCCAAACTCTCCAATGAAAGTAGTTCTTTATGTGATGGAGATGTAAACTTTGCAACTACGTCTCTATTCAGACGTGAGAAACAATCTTCCTTATTTCCTCTACCTTTATCTTCTCTCTAACTTTGGACATTATATAAAAGACTAGGCAGTGAGCTGACTGGGCTGGCTTGCTGGAGTGATCTCTCTGGAGCAGCAAGGACTCAGTTAAAAAACAAAAACTAACCCAAATAAAATCCGTCAGGCCACACTTCCCTTTAAAACAGACTGAAAGCAACCAAAGCAAATTGACGCCACTACAACTCACATTACTAAGTTCAGGATTGCTGTTCAGGCACAATAGATCTCGTATTTGTCAGTCCAGGAAGACAGGAATGGGATAAATTCTTTGTAGCTGTTGTTTCATACACCACTCCTTAGGCAATGAAAGCTTTATTGCTGAGACTACGGACACTAGATCAGGTCTTTGGGAAAAAAACCCCAAAACCAACAAACATTTTATTTTGTGAATTATTACAGTTGTGGAATGAATCTCTGCTGCTGTCTTGAGTAAGCTGGGGCTGACTAATATTTGCAGCCATAAGGAAGGAAGGTTTTGTAATCTACAATCTCTCTCAGAAGATACAATTCCATCCACCATACTAAATCACAGGAAACGCTGCCTCTTGTCGAAAGTCTGAGATTAAGGCAACAACAATTTCCTTTTCTTAACTCTGTTTCTTGTTCTTTGTCCATCTGTCTTTAAACAAACAAGCAAGCAAACCCAAATAAAACTGAAGTAAAATAAAAAAACAACAAAACCTTTGCAGGATGATCTTCTCCAGACCAATACTGCATTTCAGAAGTCTTTTTCTAGGATACTGAATGCAGTGAAACTTTACAAAAAGACACTTTATGCAAGAAACATGTGTAAAATTAATGGTCGTAGCTTATAGCCCATATTAAGACAAGGCTGTTCAAAAAACAGGACCACTGCTTTTAGCAATTGTATATGAGCATCTTTAGTTGTACAAAGCTGTAAAGTGCTGATGAAAGCTGATCCTACCCTGTGGAGGGTGGCAGCAAGGGGTCCTGCCCTCCCACGGCTCCTGTCACCTCAGCTGCCTTCAGCTGAGGTTTTTCTGTTCTGCCATTTTTCTTCAGGCATGAGGAGCTGTGTATTGCTTAGCCTTCTCTACCATACATACAATCCGGAGTAAATTAAGCTTTCCATAGCAAATAAAATTCAATTGTTTCTCTCCAAAGGGCAAAACCAATGCATTTTTAAATTATCATTTTTGTTACCATAAAGTCAGCTTTCTGGTTGTTTTTTTTTAACCCATGCGCAGCAAACTGCCATGCTACTCTGAGCAGTGTTTGTCCTTGGCCACACTGTAACCCCTTTCCTTGAATTCTCCCAGCCCCTGTGATTACTGGTGTTAGCCTTCTTGACACAAGAACAAGAGAAAAACTAGATCAGACTTATGGTCAGCATTTTAACCACGGCATTCCCTAAAACAAACCTTCTCATGAAGCCCATTCGTGTTGCAGGTGATAGCAATGGTGGAGTGGCACCAATGACAGCAACAGTAGAACAAGTTAAGACAACTTGTCTAGACAGGCACCTTCTCAGAGCACACTGCTCCTCTACTTTGCTTTCACAGACCTACACCTTAACTTGGAAACTGGCCACACCTTGAAATATACAGGGGTTTGTTGTAAAGGGATCGAATAAAATTCCCTTTATTCCTGAATGCTTCTGTATTTCTCAGGTTATGAACGTTTTTGCAGCGATAGGACATGGAGGTCTTACAGAAGCTGAGGTCACATTTTGCTGGATGGTTTATGGACCCTTGTAAAAATCATACATATATACAGGCTTAAACGTGTGTTTGTGGTTTATGACTGTAAAAAAGACTATTATTATACACTATTTTGTTAGAATCTCCCGATAACAAGAAAAATGCACAATTTTGCAATACACAGACCCTTTTTTTCATTAGAACAAAAGCAGCAAACCTCAGAGAAATAGGATCAGTGATTCCAATGTTATTTAATTATGGTAATCAGATTGAGAATTGGAGGGAAAAGGCGACTGGTATCCATGGAAGGAAAAGTCCTAGCAAAGACAGATGTGAGAATATTGTTAACCCTGTGGGAGAGAGAGAGGAAGACAATTATCACCTCAGGAGATGGGTCATGGGGTAAATTCCAATGTGCACTACACAGCCATGTATTTAAAGCCAATATCTACAGAAAGTAGATATTTACAGTTTAACCAGGTTAAGGGAAACAAAGGTGCAAAGATGGGAAGTAACTCATTCTTTTTCTCTATCTTCCTCTGCTCTAACTTTCTGTAGCAAATTGCCTCTCTCACAGCTCCTGATACACATCAATCTTTAAGAGAGAAAGTATGGGCTGATGAGGTGAGGTAGCTTAACTCCAGCTGCCCCGTGAATAAATCAACAACAGAGTTAGGAGCTGCGACCTCTCTCATCTTGGTGAACCTTCCAGACATAACTCGTCACCTCCTGTAGGAGGCTGAAGTTGGGCCTCAGTTGAATGGGTTTTTTTTCTTCTCTGTTATTAGGTGTGCCTGAAAATGTTGTTTTATTAGGCAGGTTTGCTTCTAGGAGAGAAAAAAAAGCTGAAATAAAGGTTGAAGAATAAAATCCACCTCTGAACTTTGGAGCAGCATGAAAATGAAAGCTGTCAGGAAGAATGTCTGCCTTTTAAATTACTCATGCATCACTCAACTTGGACAATAAGCAAACAGCCAGTTCTGGTGGAGCAGGTTCACTCTCTGGAGGAAAATGGTTTACTTAGGGTGAGAGTTTCTATTTCCCCTTTATTGTCTGACTGAATGTGTAATAAAAGACAGTCCAAGTGAGAGAGAGATCATTAGCATCTGTTAATATGGGAGGATTTAATAATTTGACATATCCTGGCCAAAAGATGGGATGGAAAATTGGAAAGAAAGTAAAAAAGATAAATTAAAAATGATGTCTACCCTAACTTTCATTACATTATTAAAGCTCCTTCCATCTGATCTCAAATGCCATGTGGATGGGTCAATTTGCAGATTGCTGTGGACATCCTAATGTTCATGTAGGCACTTCAAGACAAGCTGTCATAAATAGTTAAGTTGCCCTGGGAGCAGCGCCAAAATGCATTTCAGTGATGACTGCAGAGATGCCTGCTAAAAAGCAAACAGCACATTAGCAGCCCTCAGAGTTATTGTGCAAATGGAGTGTGAAATTCCGGTCCATTGCTCTGCACTATAACTTTTTGTCTGCCTGATAATGATTAAGAGAAGCTTTGCTTGATTTGATGGTGGGTGGAAAGTAGGGTGTGAAAAATGAAAAAAATCTCCTTTGGATGTTTCACTTGACCTTCAGGAGACTCCAAGGGAGGGTTGGTTGTCTGATCTACACACAGAGGAATTAACTGGCTTTGTTTGTTCTAAAATCTGGTGCTGAATTAAGAAGCCCAGGGATGCATGATGTGGAATCACCATAAAATAAAATGTCCCAAGTAGTTATTAAATATTTAAAAAGCAATCTGAACCTAACTGTTGGTTGAAATGAATGAAGGGGGAAAGATCATACTGTAGCCCTTGGGAAGAAATGCCATGCTTAAAACCCACAAGATCAGAACTGATTTGTGGTTCTGTGTTAATTTACTGGAAATTTTTTTTTTCACTTTCGTTATTATTATTAATGATAACACTTCATACTTTCAGACCATCTTACATCTCAAAGTATTTCAAACAATTGAGCCTCCCAGTCATGAAATGATTACTGGTGGTAGAGCACAAAGTGCAGTGCTTTAGAAGGTGGGTAAGTATCATTCTATTTTACCTCTGAGATGGAGAGGGATGTAGCGATTTGTCAGGGCTCACATCAGTGGCAGATGCAGGGTCAGAACATAAATTTTCTGACCTGTAGCTCCACTTAACTGTGCTGCCTGTCCAAAGCATTCGTTTCATCTGTCTTCTGCTACCAACTGATAGCCACAAAAGTAACGGCCTGAGAAAATGACACAAAGATTGCTGAAATCAGTGGCAATGCTTTGAAGAAGTTTTAGAGCAGCCTTAAAATTTGATCTTTAACTTCATGTGCATTTTATATTCTGCTTTCCAAACACAGGGAGCCTTTAGCTTTTAAACAATGAATGCCTCCAAAATTGTAAATTACTTTGAAACCTCAGTGGCAGACCCAAACCAGAGAAAGCAGGGGTCTAGTCTGCTTAGGCACTAGGCTAAACTTCTTCCTGTAATTGTATTTAGTGTCACGCAGTGGATAAAATATATTATAGAGTTCAAACACATACATTGGGCCAAGCTGTAGTTCTTCCAAAGAACAGATTCAGGCCAAGCATTTGTGGATTTGTCACTACCCCAATTTTTGCAGAAAACAGGATGAATGCCTTTGATTTGCAGTGAAAAGCTTTAATCAGTCACCATTTGTTACTGAAAAAAAAAAAAAATAGAAAACAAGGCTTAATTAGTAACTGAAAACTAGCAGGGAAAATTTGCTTGTGGATCTTATGACATTCTGTGTAGTTTTTCAATAGTTGCTGCAAGTTTTGCTAGATTTAGAGGCCAGATTAGCTACCTCTGGGGAGAGAAGATAAGACTTTCTTTCTGCCAGTTGAACAGTTATGCTAAGTACTATGTAAGAAGTTCATGAAAGCTTTAGTGAGGCCTTGAGAGTGTACTATGATCAATTAACTAAATCAGTCTAATACCCAAATTAAAGACATTATCCAGGCATCATAGAAGGCAAGGAAACTACCCCAAATTAGAGTCACATCCTATCTAAATGAGAAGAAACAAAGTAAGAAAAAAGAAGAGATGGGTTATATACTCACTGCTAAAGTTGAAGCAATACTTCTCCAACTAAAAATTGCAGCACTGTTGTATTGGAGAGCTCCATAGCAGTAAATAATAAAAATACTAGTTTTCCTAGTGCCTGTCAAGCATGAGCAAAATGAAAAAACAAAAACAAAAACATGAATACTGGGTGCCATATTTTGTGTTTCATCTACTATAGGGACCAACATAAGGATGCCTGTAGTCTGTGTCTCTCCTCAGCTGACAGATACAGGCTGATGGATACTTGCTTTCCATCATAAGACAGTACCTGCAGAAGCCAGTTGAAACACGGGTGACTTTGCACAATTGCACACACGTGGGACATTGCAGCACATATTGATATATGGAGAGGGCCTGCTCGGCTTGGCTGACTGGCCTTTGGGTCTGAGAGTCAGACATAAGGGAAAAGTCCTACGCTTGCTGAGCCACAAGGTCTGAGACCTCTTTGTTTCAGAGTGACTTTCCTTAGTTCAAGTTAAACTGTTCCTGTGATAGACTGCAGAAGCACCAGCATTTTACCAGAGTCAAATCCATGTATACACGCACAGAAGCTTGCAGTAAGCTTCTTTATTCTGAAGTTCATGGCATCTCAATTATTCCCAGTATGGATTTTTTCCTATAGTGTGTACATAAAGAACACCAGCTGAGACTAACAGGCATTTGGAACAAGGGAGTAGCTTTGGGCAAACACTGTAGAGTTAAGAATTTGTTTGACAAATTTAGCCTCCTTCTGTATTTGCAGATTATTCATGAACAGACTTGGATTTGTTCTCAACTGCAGAGCTGGTCAAACAGAATTTGCCAAATCCTAGCTTCTCTCAGCAGTGTCCTTGACCTGGTTTGGGGAATATATTTGTGCCTGAAAATATCCAGCTAATATCACAAGAGAATATAAAGGAGAATAATAAAATAAGATGGCTTTCCAATGAATTTTCCGTTCTGAGCCTAACTTGTCATCAAATACCTTAGCTGCTATTCTCCTGACTGGATGAACAAGGTCCCTGCCACACAGCAGGCTGAAATAAGTGTTTTGACTTTGCTACCTAGATTACCTCCAAAGCTTTATGAATATGAAAGGATGCAAACACAGATTAATCCAACCAGATCTCTAGTTGTTTTCAATAATTTAATCCCTGAATTGACTTCCTTCTTACCTATGTCTTGAAACAAATTCAGTAGTTTGTTTACACAGTTTTGTTTCTTGGTTGCTAAAGAGAGTCTGTCACAGATGTTGGCTGTTTTTTCCCACAAACCCACACAGTGTTTTCAGGCCAGTTGCATAAATGTGATATAAATGTGTTCATGTGCATACCCATGACCCTTTCTTTCTAGAACTAGTTTTGTGAGCATAAAAAAGCTATGCAAGTAGTTAATAATTCTTATACGAGTAGTCCACAGATCCCATAAAAAAGGAATAATAGATATTATTTAAACAATGTGTTTAAAGTGTGTTTTGTTCTCTCTGTTCAGTGTATTTGTTTCATATATGCACTACAAATCGGAAGAAAGATTTGAGCTTAAAATATCAACCTTTTTAACTATTAACGCTTAAGCTATGTGATTAGTATAAATAATAACCAAGTTCTATTGAACTTTTACCAACTGATGCACAAAGACCCTGGGGATGATAAAACTGCTACAAAGCACATTCAAATCCCAGCAAGGTCATATGTTTCAACTTTCTGAGGCTCTGTGCCTGAAATAAACACTCTACTTTTATCCTGTATGCTGTGTGCAGTTTCAGCTGGATAAGGTCTGGAGACGTTTTTAAGAGTGGGTTTCTGGCAGGTGTATATGACATTTAAAGTGATATTATCTATATTAGAAATTTACTGCATGTCTCTTCAGGTAAACCTTTTTAATAGAGCCTTCCTTACTCATGAACTTTGTCTATTCTAAACAATGAATCAAATTTACTAAAATAATTTCACAGGGTCCCTTTAAATCAATGTTATTGTTTCATGTATACTAAATCCTCAGCCTCCTTCAACCCCTCCTTGAATTAAATTGAATATAATGTGAGAAACACTGTTGGAAGATCACGATTTCATAAATGCTCTGGATATAACTAGGAAATGCGAAGACATTGTATCACTTTAAGTATTAGTAACAGATGAATTTTGCATTGCATTATTATCACTTTTCTGAGCACTGTTTAATTAGAAAGTAAATCAGATGTGAATTGCAAATGGTGTCTTTAAATACATCTCCACAACATTTATTTAGGAGCTGATAATTTTTAGGCAGAAGCCTGAGAAATTTTTAATTCCAGGTGTTCAATGTAATAATAGCCAATTCTGGTTTGTACTTTATGTTTGTAAATGCCTTAACACAGTTGTTTTGGTAGCTTTCTATGGCTTCTTTTAATTTTTTTTTTAATTTATTTTTTTTTTTTAAATTTTTGGACTGTTTCAAATATGTCATGCAGGAGAGTCCTCAATGGAGGAAAACATCAGATAATAAACCAGACCTGAAATTGTTTTGTGTTACATTTAAACTGAATGGGTTATCCCTGTACATCTGGATAGACAATGGCCAAGGCTTTCCATTTTTAACATTATTGTACATCATATAATGACTACCATATGTTCCACAACTGTTGATGAATAGGTTTGTGGTCTGGAAATCTGAAGATACTCAAGTGACAAACCTCCCGAGCATACTCTAACATACAGACAGACCCAACCACTCAGCATTGGGGGTGGACTTCTGGAGTGTGAGGAGAAAACAGGAAGAAAAGATCAGGATGTTATCTCCTTGGTTTTGGGACACAAGCAGACATATTGAGGAAAATGTTAGCTATGTAAGGTCACACCTTTTTTTAAGAGATGAAGGACTTATAGATAACCCAGATAGGACCACAAATCTTTCCTTAGTTTAGAGTTTTATCTATTCATTGAATACAAATCTTTCCAGCAGTCAATTTGTTTTCCTTTAAGAGAAAGCAACTCAACAAGTCTGTAAAGAAGGACAAAACTGAAAATAAAACAAAACTCAAACTGATTCTGACATCAAGCTGGGCTTCTCCAGAACCCCTTACTATGATCCTTCTGACATGATACCTTAAAATTGGAATTTCCAATATCTTGCATGCTCTTGTTAGTCTGGGAGAAGTCCTCTGTGGTTTGCTGTTTTACTTCACCAAGTTTTGTGTCTGAAATGTTCTCTCCTCTTGAATGGGAGGATTACTTTGAGAGGAAAGTCAGGCACAGATCATGCAACTTGTGCTCTGGTCACCTTCTGTCCCACTTAGGCGACCCACTGAGGCATGGTGGGCTCATCTGTAACACGCATGGGACAGAAGTCTCTTCTGGCCTCAGGTCAAGGTTTCAGTCCCAGGAGCAGTATATGTATGTCGGGGCACAAAACCTCTCCTGTTGCTCTGGGACTCTCTCCTCTATATTATTTTGGCTAATCTATTTGTATAATCTCTTCTCTGTATTATTTTGGCTCTTCCTTTCTGTGTGAAGAAGAGAGGAAAAGAGGAAAATGCTTGGCAGAACAGCTACACTAAAGGCAGGAGGCTGAGGGTCTACTTGCAGTGGGTCTGGTACTGACAGGAAAACATATATAATATGAAAATGTGTTCCTTGTCTGGTCCCTGCCTTTAGAACACTGCAGGCTCCTTTCCACAACTTCTCAAACTGCATCTTCAGGACACTTGTTCTGAGTGCTTCTTGCAAGAGTTTTATGTATCAGTTTGTTTCTGATGAGAGATTCTGTGTTTATTCCCTATGTAGTTTTCCATGAGATCTATTGCTGGTGGATGCTGGGAGATCTATTACAATCACACACTCTCAAAGTGACATAATGAGAGTTTCTTCCTTTATCTGCAGTGTTCTTCTTCAACATTTGCCATAAAGACGCTGTTTATGATGTATTAATTCCTCTGATTGTGATGTTATTTGCATTTATATAATGTTAGAATTTTGAAATAACAGAGTCTAGCTTTGTTTAAAACTTTCTGACTTAGAAAATCCCATAAGTACAGATTAAAAAAAAAAAAAAAAAGCAGCCTTTTTTTTTAACAACTAAGTAGGCTTCTTTCCTGTGCAGGTGAGTCCTTGGGTATTGTAAAAATTCTTGTCTAAATCTAATGTTTAGGTCACTTTTTAATACATGACTTGCTTGAAAACTTAAAATTGACAAAAATTCATTAAATAGTTAAGGATATTTGCTGTCTGTGAATCTTGACTATAAATGACTAGAAGCATCTATCTTCTGAGAAGTAAGCAATATATTGGACTTTGTTATTTTAATTTTCTTTTCCCAAGTTCATTCATCACGCACCTGTCAGTGAAATCCATCTACTTTCCAGTCCATCAAATAAACTTGTAATAACATTTGGTTTTGACTGGTTTTGAATAACAACTTTCAGAACAAAATGGAAATTCAGTAAACATGAATTGTGAATCTGATCCAAAATAGATGTTTCCTACTGTGAGGAGGCTGTTTTCAGTTTTTTCTGCCTCTACCCAGTCATTCTTGCCCTGTGCCACAATGTCTTGCTTTTCCACCCCTCATTCTAACAATAAAATTGTTATTTTGGGCTGCTCCATAAATCTGATCACTAAAATGTTCCAAGTCAAAAAAAGTTAGCTAGCAAAACATTGTTTTAAACACTTGAGTCATTTTGCAAACAATGCTAGTATACCATGGTGTTCTTAATATCCTCATTTGTAAATCAAGGAAATAGATGTCTTCATGCTGAGGAGAAGGTCTAAACTGATTATTAAATGACACGATAACGGTTATGGCTGGGTGCCAAAAATTAGGCTTGATGTTGCATGGTAGTGGCTTAACATTAGCCTTGAGAGCCTACAGGATGAAAGAGAAATTATTTCTTGTACTCATAACAATTTCAGTGTCTTTCCTACAACTAGAAAAGTAGCTTTGGGGTGGTGGATGTTTGCTTTCTAATATCATGGACTAAACCCCAACAGTTCTGTTGAAAAGCAAAAGTTAAGCAACCAGCAGGCAACCATTAGACAGTAAAATTCATTTGATATGATTTTATATCTATGATCCTCCCTAGGTATGATTTGTTCATATGGGGCTGGAAGACTCCTTGCCCCATTTCAAATAAAGTTGCCTTATAAAGGTACTTGAAAGGAATGCTCAGGCTGTAATCAGGTAACAGATCACATTTTCTACACAATAGTTTGGCCCAACAACTCTCAAAACAACCTAGTAGGAAAGTGTTAAAACTTACTTATATAATAAGTCCTAATTTCTGTGCGTCTGATGCTGTTTGGCATGGCCCATGTAGCTAGAATATTTCCTGGTTTACATATCCTTTTAATTAATCTTTTATTTTCCTTGTATTTTTCACAGGTTCAAGTAGTCCTTTGTGAGACAAGAAAAAGTTTGAAAAAGTGCTTTAATATTTGAAAAACTGCATGTCAGGTAAAGGACATGGGAGTGCTGTAGGAAGACTGTTCAAGGGAACCTGACTTTTACCACTGAGTAGGAAAACATAGATTATTCTTGCAAGATATGCTCTCTGGGATCACAGGCAATTTAGCAGCATAGCTGCATTTAGCAGAAGACATAATGGTCTTTCCTTTTAAGGCTTTGACACTTCCAGCCTGTGTACATTTTTATGCATACAAAACATACACTTTCAAGTTCAACCAGTCAGTTATAAAAGCTATTTTTCCCGTGTGCTTATTATTCATCTGTCAGGAAAAAAACCGCATATTTTGTAGGTGAACTGAAAGGCCCACTTTAGTGCTGAGAAGCACTAGACTGTTTAAGATCAGATTTAATAAGTTAGCAGTATGAGTGCTGACATTTTAAAATGACCTACGAACAGAACAGACTGCAAGGTTGAAACTCATCTCCAGTTTAACCCTTGAAGTCCTAAGTTCAGACAGAGATTAGAAGGTAGCCAAAAAAATGACCCGTAAACGCTGTTCTTGATGCATTATTTTTATGGGCATAAATAAATGTCTTCAGGTTTCCTAGCTTGTTTGTGCTTTTGTTTGGAAAAAATGAAGGGTAAGGCAAGAATCTCCTGAGCGTCAGAGAAATAAATTTATAAACACTTGTCAGGGTGTGTTTGTATAGTCCTCCTCTTTGGACTTTAGAGCTGAAAGACGGAGGAGGGAAGTCTGGAAGAGAAGCAGGAGACACAGGAGCAACAGCTACTTTGTGCACACCATGCTCAGCAGGTGAAGGATGAAAACAGCCAAATGCCAGGGACATAGGAGCACCTTCCAGGTGAACATGGAGCATGGGCACACAGACAGAGCCTGAACCATCAGAGGTGCCCGACATCAGGAGAGAAGTGTAGGAATGTTACAGCAAGAAGGAGAACCTATAGACTGAATCTGATATCTTCATCTGAAAAATCGAACCTGTCTCTTATTGGTAGGCAGCTGTCAGCTTCAAAAGAGAGAATGGTGTTTGATAGTAGCAGGGTCTGAGAACTGGAGACCAAGACATTCAATAAATGCAGTAATGAGAGGCTGAACATCTTGCACAGAAGATCCCACACTCCAGACCAAACCTCACAGTTAAAACTAATTGGCAAATATGAAGGGTGAGGAACTATTCTACAGGTTAGAGCAAACCTGCAGTTATGCATTGAAAAATTGAATTATTTTGTGAAAATATAATGAAATGGTGTGTGAATAATCCTACAGATAACTACCACATATCAGATTGAAATGCTTATTTTCAAATAAGTGTCTACTTTCTAAGAATATTCTTTTAAGAAATAAAATAAATGTTATCCCCATGCAAGTCCTTCTAGAGAAGACTGGTTTTAAAAATTGCTCCTCTTGAATCATTTAGCCCACAATCAAAAAAAGAAAAATCCTATCTTACTACATCTAAGTCCAGGAAGACTGCTTATGAAACTACAAGAGGCCTTTCTTGTAACAATTTTAATTCAGTGGGACTCTGTCATGTTTAATTTAGTTCCTCTAGTTTCCTCCAAGCATAATGTTTCTCTTTTCATTGAAGTGTAGCAACACTGTAGTATAAACAGGTAGACATGATAAGACATGCTTATCATTCAGCTGAGGCATTCTATTGTATTTAGACCTGGTGTAACAAAAGCTCAAGGGCAAAGTGACAGCTAATATGGTGTGGGAGTAGGGGGTGGAAAAAGTTACAAGGGATGATATCACACACCTTGTATATTTTACTTTTCACTTTCTTTTTAGAAAACATCCACAAAATGTTACTCTACATTCCCTAGACTTCAAATCGACTGAGGTCTTGGCTTGAGGAATGAAGATGTGGAAGACATCATTGGCAAGTGCTGCAAGAAGGCAGGTGATGTTTTTGACTTGTCTGTGGGTTGAAGCTGTTACACTGGATGCATGCGAATCAAACTCAGACTCTGTCTTTTCATCAAGTCCTCTGATAGAAGAAAGACAGCAGGGCAGGCTTCAGCTTTGAACGCACTTCATCTTTTCTACAGTGAAGACTGTAGTTGCCTAGTACTTCTTTCAAAGCCAGCAGTGCTGGTTTGAAAGAAAATGTATCTCTCAGGACACTTGGCTGTCTGCTTACTCAGTCGACTTCTGTCTGCCCACCTGACTAGCCATGTGCACCAGGGTTCTCACCATGATATCTTGAGTACCAGATCTAAAGAAGAAACTTAAAACCTTTCTTTCTTCTTCTGCCTCTCACAACCTCCCAGAATACCTATGGGCACTTGCTTGGAGCAAGGAGTAAAAAATATCAAACCGTCATCAAAGAAGTTAAAGAGTAGGGGGATGGAAAAAGGAATAGAACTAATTTCTTGTAAATTGTTTATTTATGAGCTCTTGATAATTCTCTGAAGAACAGAAAATGAAAAGCAGGCTAAGGAAATATTTAAAGACCATCTCTTAAGTTTCTGAATGTTTCCCTCCTTAAATGGAACAATCTAGGATTTTGATTCATAATACACAAAGCCCTGGAAGTAATTGATCTGAGTTATATAACTTGAATTAATTTCCAATTAATATAACAAGTAAAATGTTAGACATGCTTAATTCAAGAGCAAAGAAGCATTTAACATCAATATGTGTTTTTCATCTACTATAACTGACAGCCAGCAATACCACCCAAGAACCTTAAGTACCCTTGTCCTGTGAAGCATAACACTGACATCTTACTTAGATTAGAAAAGAAATTATTTTACATGTCTTTATAAAATTTTAAATCACCACCAGACAGTGGAGCTAAAGAGCCACATGCAGCAGAGAGATAAACGTAAGTTTTCTTTTCTATATACTTGTGTGGAGTATGTGAATTTACAAAAAAAGCCAAGCAAGTATAATTCATTTCTATAAGCAAGTGTTAAGTCATAACACATCTGATTGCAAAATAAGAAGCATGTATGTTTTGGGTTAAATTTAGTCTTATCACAAGGGAAATAAGTTTGGTGAATTCAGAAGTGAATTTTGTCCATTGAAAGAAGCACAGTATCTATTATTTCTGATTCCTTTGGAAAGGAAATAGAAAATGCAGCTATAAAGTCTTCTCCATCCAATTTATTTCATGTTGCATGCAAATGACTTAAGGCCAGTTCCAGTGAAATTGTGGGAGACTTGTCCTGCAGTGCTTGTTGAGATGGGGGGAGGCAGAGCAGGGCAGGTTCACACAGGACAGGGGAGAAGCAGCTGTCTGTACCATCACGTTTTTGAAAGGTTGAACAATTTCACAGAACAGCTCCAGACTGTTATTTTAAAGGAAGTGACAGAGGGCTGCTGAGAAGAAATTGCACATGGACATGCTGTGCTGAGATGCAGCAAAAAGCCTATAATTTAAGGTCTGCTCTTACTGTTCTGAAAGCCTTTTCTGGCATGAGGAATGCAAAGTTTTTTGCCTTATTAGTGGTAAAATGTAAGTCTGCAGGGGCTTGTTTCTGTCCCAAAAGATGTTTAGCTCCTTTAGGAAGACTTGAGGATCTTCTTGCTCTGATCTGCAGCTTTAATACTATCACGTTTTTTTTACACAAATCTAATCTATCTCTATGTTCATCAAAGCAGACAACCTGTCCTGCTGCTAAACTGTGGTCTTTATCCACCATGGGAATTCAGATACGCTGAAGGTGAGTTTGGGATGCACAGAGATGCACAAAACCTGGATCAGCTGTGCATTATTAGAGCAGATATCCTGTTTGTAGGGATTCAGCCACTATAAAGACAGAGTCACAAGCATGTGAGTAGTTTTGATTCACTGCCCTGCAGCTATTTTTGAATTGTAGCACATTCATTTTAAAAATCAATTGGTATCTAGTTCATGTTTGCAAGAGTGAAATAGGATTGAGTCGGATGTTAAAACCCAGGGACATTGTACAGTTGGTGATTGAAAATGAAGAGATAATTGTCTTCGCTTTGACTGCCTTATGTTGATACTATTCCTATAAGTACAGCAATAAAAATGGTTGCTTCAGCCCCTCATTTCATTCACTAGACAAAATAGAAGCTTATGTCCTTTTCTGAATTGACAATAGTTAATTGGTCGGCACTGTAGTCTGGAACAACATCTTGAGGAATAGTTGTTAACTTCACCTCTGAGCTAAATCCTTGTTGGGGGTTGAGTGTTTTTCTATTACTGTGTCAATTTAAAGAATTTTTCCCATTATCATGCCAATGGAGCTGG
>JAOTQP010000251.1:20813684-20862601 GCA_026413545.1 Cichladusa arquata | reverse complement strand
TATATATGTATGTATGTATGTATGTATATTTCAAATTCGTATAAACGTGGTAAATGAACACCTGACACATGGGACAGGTGACATTTGAGACGTCCATGTTCAAGAACTGGAAGAACTTGGAATATTTGATCCAGAACTTGTGATTCTAGGTTTATAAGAGATGTTAGCTAGGCAGATTTTATGCAGATGTTCAGATTTTCAGACTAGTTTCCTATTAGACAGCAGTTTGGAACAAATTTTGAAAATTTTAGATGTTACCTCATGTAGTTGACTTCGCAGAGAATTCTCCATCTTTTCTATTAGTACTATTTCCCTACTGCATTAGTGCACTAAACCTATCTGTATTTAAACAGCTTCCTAGTGCGGATCACTATAGGCTGCTGTCTTCTAATTGCTGAATCAAGTATGCATAAATAATTTACTGAAATTGCATTGTTGCACTTAGACAATTTTTGAAATTACCTCATGTAACTTAATTAAACTTCAAATCTGAAACATTAATTTGAGGGAAGAATAATCACTGCTTCTCTATTATTAGATCATTCAGGTGATAAACACGTTCTCAAAAAAGTCACCTGATGAGTTTCAGTCATCAGATTCAAATTGTAAATGGAATCGTTGTCTATGTATTAGAAAAGCACATGCCGTGTTTTGTTAACATAATCAGAAAAATAGAGCTGCCACAAACCCTTTCCCCATCTGCCAGTCATTGCATTAAATGTTTCTGCAATTTTATTAGAATTCTCTGTCTCTGCAGATCCTGCTCAACTGTGAAATTGGAATTGCAAACAGAAATACTACATTTCTACATACAGTAGTGAATAAAACGTCCAAATTTTACATGTTGAGAGACAGGGGAAATGGTTTTTTAAGACAGAAAAACAGCAGAGGAAATATCCTCCTTTCCCCCAAGTATGAGGCAGAAGGTAAAAGTGTCTGTTTCCTTTATGACATTTTTCTGTGACAGCAGGTAGAAACTGAGATGTGCAGAAGCAGCTTTCTGTCAGTAGCTTTAACACAGGAAGGACAAAAGACTGCCTATCCTTCTGGTCCTTGGAGAGGGACACCAGCTGAAGGTTAATAAGCCTGAGTTTCTCTGGCTGCTGCAGATCAGACTGCCAGAATGGGTGAGTCCAGGTTGGACGAGTGGGCAAGCCGTGCTGCCTAAATCCTTGCTTGTAGCCCCATTCTTACTATACATTTGTTGCAATAATGCAAGAGGTATTTGGGAGGGTTTAACTGATAATAACATCACCTGTATTGGATATTCCTGAAGCATTATTTCTAAAGCTGATAAAACACAGTGATCAAAAAGACTTTGGTGAGTCTGATGATTGAAGCATTTTGTCTACAGGGAAGTGTTTCCACACCTCTCTTAATAAAGTCTCAATATAAGGTGTTTCTCCACTTTCTCACTCTCCCTTCTCCCATCCTCCTAATCTCATGGTATTTGTTATAATTTTTTAAAGGGTTTTTTCCAAGAGTCAAATGCAAACACACCTGCATTTTCAGTTTGCCTGCAAAGCACATTTGCATCCCTTCTGGAAAATGAGAAATTACAATGGAAAGAGGGACATGAAAAGACTGCTTGTTCAGCCCCTTGTGCAAACATCCTACCTTCACCATTCAAGACACAGGAGAGGTAAAAAGAATGACCTATGGGTTATCTCTGTAGAGCTGCTTTTTCCCCTCCCGTTGACCGCAATGATCTCATGAAGTCATGAAGTCTAATTAATCCTGCATCAGCAATACTTGATTTTTCAGCTCTTTGCATTAATTGACACTTACCTGCAAACAAAAGGTAGAAGCTACACACATTTAGTCCAGCATTCCTAAAGGACTGTTACTATCTCCTTTCACAAGAATTAATGTTCTTGTTTTTTTCTCTTGAGTTAATAGAATGTTCAAGAGCTGTTCAAAGATTTTTGTCTTTTTCCACAATTTTTTCTTCAGCAGTCTCCACCTTGGATCAAAGTCTTGGTCTACTTTTCTTTCTCATCATAATTGAACTCTGGTATTAGTCATGGCTTCTTGGGATATCTATCTAGTCTAGCCTACTGTAATGATCCATGGAAAATGGCACTCAGAGAAGCAACTTTGTCACGCTACCTGGCTGAGGACACAGAATCTGCAGCTGCCTTCTCTCTCTGATGCAATTATGAGTTTGTCATAAATACTGCAAATCAGCATGTCACATTCATCTTTCTCTCTCTAATAACATTTAGCCTTTAATATTTTTAAAGAAATGTAGCTACAGCTGTGTCCCCTTCTACTTCTTGCATGGGGCACAGCCCACAGGGTGCCTCTGTGCCCCCTAGTGGCAGCATGCAGAGTTCTTAGAACAGGAACAAAAGGCAGATTCCCTCCCTCTCTGGCCTGTGGGCATCAGCACCTTTCCTTTTGCTGCAGCCTGGGCTGACCTGACACCTCCAGAACAAACCTGTTACAGAGTAGTGTCACAGCTGGTTACAGGATTCCCCTGGGCAGCATCCACCAGTTCCCACCCTAGGTACTCTTTTCTGAGTCTGCTTCTTTTTCTGTTTGCAGTTTGAAGTGTATAGGCAGATGTTTGTGTGTCCACACATACAGAAATTCTCTCACAGGTAAACTCTTAAAATTAACTCTCCCTTCTTCGGCTTGCGATAGATGACTATAAGTACATAACTTTGGCACCTATGGTGTACCTATCTCTATGGCACCTTGAACCAATTTAAACCTGGTTCTTAATTATTTACATCAGGTTTCGTCTAGTGTTGGTGAGGTGCAATAATAATGATGCAAAACTTGTATAAGCAGTTAAGAAAACGAGAGCCCATAACTGTCTTTATAATCTGCCTTGGATCAGCCATTTCATAGGCTACTTAGAAGGGTTTCTTCTCCCCCCCATTTGTAGGTTCTACAAGCTGTGCTTTAGTAACAGTCTTGTTTAATTAGGATTTTATTTTAGTACAAAGACATGCTTCCTTGGAAGGTCAGGGATGGCTAGATTTTACTCTCAATTTCCTCAAATCAAATTCATCCAAGGATAAACAATGAATTCAGAAAAACTGTGTAACGTCCTTCTAAATGTCCCTGGATATAGGCAGGGGGCAACATATGAAGAGCTTCAACATTTTGCAGTCACACTATAACACATAATCTAACAATTTTACAGAAGAGAGATTTTCATACCTCTGCAGCCTTGTCTGGAATAATTTTAAAACCTGAACTTTCTTGACAGGACCTACTCTGCATTTCTGAATTTCATATTCCATGCGAAAAGAAACTGGCACTTTCAGTCTAAATAATTTTGCTTTGCTTCAAAGAAAACCAGTGAAAAACAAAAAGCAAATACAAATTTATTGTGAGGGTGTATGACATAGGGATTTCTTTTTCAAGCTGCCATCTTGAATCTTTTCACTGAACCCATCAAGCCGAACTGCTTGCATTTAAAAGTGTTGCATAGAGAAAATAATAATGAAAAATAACATCTTTGTAACACTGTAATGAAGAATGAGATTCTGCTTTCACCCACATTTAATTTCCTTCCATGATGACCTTCTTGTCCTTGACAACATGGAAGGAGGAAATGAAGCTTACCATGGTGCAAATTTACTGTTATGACCTTGGCATAACTAAGTCATAAAAATGGACAACTACAACAAATGAGCAAAGTCCTGAAGAGAAATTGAACTGATTCTCTGCAAATGTCACTTGTTCCATAGGATGTTGAACAGTGTGCAACAAAGCCGAGTCAAAGGACCATAAGCCACAAGTTGGCAGATTTTTTGGGAGTTGTTTCACTGACTTTAAGAGAGGATGAAGATGTGGATGTGTCCGACCACATACTGAACAAGATATCCCAGTTCAGTTTATCCTAACTATATCTATCTAGGTCTAGAAAATAGAAAATATTTTAGATCGCAATCTTAATTCAATATTCCCAAAATTTTGTTTAAGTTCAGCCACTTAAAGATTTTGCCTGTATCTGGAATAGTTACAGCTTTATAACATCCCTTTCAACTTTCTTAAGAGATATTATTGATTAATTTTCACCCCTACAAACTGTAACGTTTTTAGTAGTAGACATCTTTGCGATCTGGCTTGTCTCAAGCTGGTTTCCCAGAAGGAGCACAAATATATATGACACTGCAGACTTACTCCAAATCAGGCCATGACCAATTTACTCCAAGACCTCAAGGTAACATAAGAGTTTAACTTTGCATCAGATCTCATTCCTTTCAAGGCTTCCTGTTAGAGACTTATTTAATACAGATTTTTCTGATGTGATCCATAGATTTGTAGAAATGCAATGATATCTGTGGGAAGATTATTGGGGGTAAAATTAGAGAAAACTGGGAAGTTAAATTCACATTCTAACAAAAGCTAAAAGAGCACAGAAATTATAGTAAAATTCAACTGCTACTTCCTGGGTGGAATGCAGTTGGTATGCAGAAAATCTCTTCAACAATGATTCTCCCCTGCCCCCCACAGCCTGCAGCCTTAACCATATGCTAAGAAGAATGAAATGGAGGGTGGAGTGGAATGGAAACACCGTGGTCCGGCCCTGTTGCAATCTTTCCAGGAATGAGAACCTGGTGGTACCACATAGCCAATAAATCACATAGCAGCTGTCAGCCAAGGTACATGGGACATGTCTTGCTGTTGAACCAGAAACTGTGGCAAAATTACTGTCCTTGGATTAACTTTTTTCATTGTAATCTCATTGCAATATCAATGCATACCTGAATCCCTGCAGTTAAAGACAAAGTTATCTGCCTCCAAGGTATGACTGCCCCTCACTGAGCTTGCTCTCTATATTTAATTGACTACATCTTTAAGTGTGAAACCAGAGAATTTTACACCAGTCAGTAACAAGGGTATGTATGACTAGAGTCACTCAAGCCCCATCCAAATGTAAAGAAATAGTATAAAAGTAAGGTAAGGGTGGGGAGAATTTAGGGAAGACTCCACGATAACTTCAGGAATCAGTCAACAGTCTGAATCTATGTTCTTCTCCGTAGAGATGCCTATTGCTAAGAACCTTACACTAAATTATTATCTCAACATAGCACACCTTTGTATTGTCAGTATATTTATTAATAAAGTGTCTTATTCCATTATTTAAGGGAATAACTGAGGATAACGTACTCAGCTAGGCGTGGGGAGATCCAGGAAGAGGCTCTCACTTCCTGAATTGCAATAAAGGATTTGCCTCTGATGTGCTGTTGGTGCATGTCTCTGAACAAGTCAGTTGAACTGGCCTCCAATATAGCGAGCTGTTCAGGGTAGTGCCCATAATGGGACACTGACAGACTGATCAGCCACAAGGGTCTCATCATCTCTGGGGCACTGGGACACTGATCAAATATAAAGAAGGTTCAAGAAAACCACCTTTTCACTTGGCAAGATTCCTAGCTCATCACCGATTTTCTACAGTCTCTAAATCATTTATCAAATAGCAAGAACTGACACACCTCAATGCTGCTGCAGTAATATAACTATGAGATGAAAGACTTACAGTATTTCCCCCATGGCCTGAGCTACTTCTTCAAGCACCAAAGGAAAAAAAAATCACTGTTTATGCACTGGAATTATTACCTACAGTGTTAATACAGTTACAATATAGCATTAATTTGGGTATATTTGTTTCCATCAAATCTAGCTCTTAAAAAAATAAGAGTATCAACTGGGTAGCAAATATGCTTTTCTTAGCTGATGGCAGGATCATATGCTGCCTGGTTGAGCATACAACACCATCCAGGGTTGCTGTATATTTGTGTTCTCAGGGGTCTTTTACTATTTCACAGGTGGTTTCTGGATTTAGACATAGTAGTCTCACTCAGCCTATTCTGGCTTTTTACTCCAATCCCACTGTGAGATTGAATGCTTCTCTGGTATGAATAGGGGATGACTTTTTTGAAGTCAACAGAACAGTACCCACTTGTGCCAAATGAGAATCTGTCCCATATTGCTGTTTTAATTACAGTCATGTCAGAGCTGCTGTTTCATACATATTGATAAATCAAAATGTTACATGAAACATATGGCACCAACAGAAGTAGGTAAAGGACATCATCTTCCACTAGTCTTAGCACAGGAATGTTAAGTCCTCATCACATCAAATAATACTTAATGCAAGCATATTTCCGTCAGGTGTACAAAAACATGGGGATATAGTCATCACTATTAGGTTGATGCAAACAGCTGTCCGCATGGGATAAATTTAATGATACACTCCAGATGCTGTTGAAAACTGGCTCCAGAAATCGAGCAACATGCCACTACTCATCCTTCCAGATCTGAAATCCCAGCTTCCAAACTGAGCTTTTTCATCTTTTAACAGTGCTTAATGATAGCTGATCATGTAACTCCGTAAACAAACCAAGAGATATGGCCCAGGACCAAAATATTCTTTCCCTGAAGAGAAGTCTAGACACATCACAGTATTTTTTATTTTGCTGGCTATTTCTTTTAACACTGATTAATCCACCCAGGCTGCATTTTGAAGCATCACCAGAGGCAATTTGCATAAGCTATTTTGTGTGCATGGTTTCTCTCCATCTTTTCAATGTCTTTGTATCATAGAAATCACTCTGATCTATCTTAACTAAGTGTGGTGGCACCAGGCAGCTGCTGCTCTGCCAGAGTTCCACATTTCTAGAAATATAGAACAAAGGTCCCAACCTTTTGTGGTCATTAAAGCTAGTCTTGCAATTTACCATATGGATCGAGTTGTTGTGCCGCTATGCCCTTGATGGAATCCTGTCTCTGATAATTGCTCTGCCTTTATAAATTACTTTCTGCTTTTTGGCTTTACACTGGTTTTATGCTGATTCCATTGAAGCCCTTGGGTGGTTTTGGCACTTCACTGCTTAGCTCAGCGAAATTGCTTTTTTAAGCAACTAAGCTGCCACTTCTAGTGTTGAATGTGACAGCAACTTCAACGCCATTCAAAGATACTCAGACTTTAAGAAAAATAATGATGAAAATTGTTGGAAGTGGATTACTCAATAAACAGTTATTGTGTATGTTGGATTTTGACCAGATAGGCTTGCATCTCTACTCTTGAGATACTCTTGAAAACTGACATTCTTGAGGAGTGACATGAAAGCCACACTATTGGAGACAGAACGTGACATCAGGAGGTATGATGTGTAGGGAAGGATTCTGATGTGCCACAATACAACTGCAATCTCTCTTGCAGGTCTGCATGCCAAGCCAACTGCTTCCACCATTGACCCTGATTCTTCTGCAAAGTTACAAAGGAGACAGCTAAAGCCCAGTTCTTCCTGAAGTGAATTTTCTGCCTGGGTAATGATCTTCCAAATTTCATTTGTGGCTTCATAAACCATCAGATGGTATGTGGGGTGATGCAAGATAAAGCCACCTCCTATGCTTAGTTTTGTGGGTATTTCCTCAATTATAATTTATAGGATGGACATAACTTAAACGAATGCCATGAGCACATTTATTTTTCCTGCATACACATAGGAAGAATAAACTGTTTACTTAACATTTCAGATAGCATTATATCCCTAAATATCTCTACTTTCATTGAGTAGGCACTCTGAAAAAGATTCTCAAGCTGCAGAAGATATCAACACTATGAGCATGCATCTCAGGAGCATTTGGATCCAGAAACATATCTGCCAAATGATATTATTTGTGCTAGATAAAGAAAATAACTGGCCTTAATAGACTGCACAGTGTCATCTACATCCAGAGCTATCTGTCCTGTAATTTGAGAATTATCCAGTCACAACAAAATTTCCATGAGAAAAAACACAGGTCTTTTACACCTGAGGTGAATTTGCTAATGTATCAATGAGGGAAACTAGGCCCTAAAGAGCAAGTGTCAATGAATTTCACTATTACACTTCATCTGAAATGCTTATGGTTTTTATTAAGATATAAGTGTTCATCTTAGAATAAAATGAGAGGTATTTGCATCATTATGCTTTCTTTCCTTTTCCATCTTACAAGAAAATTAAGTAATTTTCTGACTTTTCAAAAGATCCTCTAATCTTGGGCACCTTTTCCAAGACACTACAGACACTGATTTAATGGCAGTTGCAAATGTGCAGCTGCTTAGGAAAATCCAGTGCCAAATCTCACCCTGCAGACAGTGCTCTTGGAAAATATGGAACCAGGTGATTTAGTTGGACAGCCTTGAGAAGGGACGAGACAATGGATTTCTCAGTCACGTTTTCTCTTCAACTGAGCACAGTAAAGAGTGAAAATCTTATTAATTCCTTCTTCATGTTTACCACCCTTTTAATATACAAAAATGCATCTTTCTATGAACTATCTATCTTCAATGTAGAAACAATTTGCAAACATTGAAATCAATAACTGGAAATTTTATCACAGTACTGATACCTTTCAACAGAAATCTCCAGAAGTCAGAATTTCAAGTTTGATGAAGGAAACTGAGAGGGGCAAAAATGCCTTTCTGTCCCAGAACTAATCCCATACATCTACTAGTAAAGGGAAGCTGCCAAGGCTTTGGGTGCTTAGCTACAATTTATGAGGTCCAGTCACATCAGCCATGTCTGGATTTTTGAATTCCACATCCTAGGAGAAAGGCAACTTGATACATTACTGAATTCATATACATTAATGCAAACCCTTTGTACATTTCCCTCATGTCCTCCTTGGAGACATGTCCTAACACAGTGATATCTTATCAAAACCTTTCACACTGTGATTTCAGAGGACAGTTTTTGCAGACTAAATTGTGTTAAGGTAGCGCAGGAAAGGGAATAAGAGAAAACAAGATATAATTCTTAAACTATGCATTTTCTAATTTTTAATCATTATCTTGGGACTGGGTGCAGGTGACACTGACCAGTTTGACCAGTTAGTTTGCATCCTTATACCGGGCAGGCTGACATCTTGGAAACCTGTCAAGGTTGCTACTGTCTTTTAGAAGAATTTCTATTACCCGGGGATACAATAAAGTGCTCACAAAAGCATTTCAAACGTATATAAGTCTAATTAACATTTTACCCAAAGTTGTAATTCATTCAACTAAGTTTTCAAAGCAATTTCTGCAGGACAAACCACAGTCTGCACATACAGAAATTCAAGGTCATCTATGCGTTATATTTTTCTTGCATGGGAAGCACGTTGGTGCTTTCATTCTGAACAAGATCTCAGTTTAGTCATGGGGACAATGAAATCCAGAAGAGAAAACATGAAGTCAGCACACATCTCTTCCCTCTGCGATCATCTGCTCTGCACAGCTCAGTGCATAATGAGAGCTGTTACACACTCTCAGCCTCTTATTGTTATTCTTCTGTTCCAGGGCAAAGTCAGCTGGCACAGCACAGACAGCTTTCACTGATGTTTTCAGCTATAATGTTTTCCTTGTGCTGCAGTAGATGAGGATCAGTCACAAAACAGGTTCCTTTCTTTCTGCTGCCCTTACTGTGGTATGGGCAACCCGCAATAGAAGTGTGGTACCAAACTAGATGAGGTTTAATAATGTCTTATACCTCTGTAATTGAAACTGCAGAGAATATCTGAACATAGGCTGAATTGTTATATTAAATGTCTCACAGAACAGTGGCTGCTCCTGCAGCTACGATCACATGTGAAAATTTGAAGTTACAGTACAGGTAGCATTAGAACATTGTAGGGCACAATTACACAAAATAAGGAAAGTTTAGGCAATTTGCACCCAAAGCATAGGTGTGGATCTTGAGTTTGAATGGGTATAGATGCCTGAGAAGGGATGTTATAGTCTGTGAGCTGCTCCTCATTTTCTGTTAATATAAAACAACTATGTTTTACTACTTTTTCTTTTCTTTTTGAAATGATTAATTCTACCACATTCTTTAAGATGTACTTGAGCAATTGAAAGCTCAGTTTGAATTGATGTTGCAATTGTATCCTTAAATAATGACTATTACAGTTGATGAGGGATGAGCTCTAAAGCAGGTTAGAAATGATCAATTATTAGGTCTTAAAGACAGTTGCACATATATTTTATTCATTTTTTGTTTGTTTCATTTTATCTTTGCCAGTGATGTTGTGTTGAAAAATTGGTGGCTAGAAAAGCAGCTTTGTTTAGTTGCCATCTGGTGATAGAAGAAAAATATATTGACTATTTCCATGTAAGCACAGGAGAAGTGTCTTTCATTCCTCATCACAAATTGCCATTCTCCCTAGTCAGCAGTTACTTGCATGGAACTTAACTGTCTCTGAAGTAAAGTTTGTATTTGTCTGCTGTGGAAGGAAGGACTAGAGAGAAAGTGTTTGACCTGGAAGGTCAGGCATTCCAGAGAGAGAGCTCACTCTCTGAGTTTTGCTGTGGTTAGCTGTAAATTTTTAACCATGAACTACACATGCCACTTATTTTATTCTCATCACTTTTAGGTTTCCATTAAAATCCAAACACAGGAAAACAGTTTATTTCTTTGTGCTATGTGCAGCCTTCTTCATGGGGACTTCTTGATCCTTGCTTCTTTAGAGAATGGAGATTCATATGCGAAAACAGAAAGACAGGTCCTGTTCCTCCTTGTAACTGTAACAACCAGAGGCCATTAGAAAGGCTATAATCCAAATTGAAGGAGAAGCTGGCAGTGCAAATCATAGTAGACTGACAGATATGACCTTATATTCAAGGTATTGGAATCAAGGCGTAGGACATCTGAATCCAGTCAAAATTTTACAGAGTCTTTCCCTAGACTTCCAAAAAAATTTTCAAATCATTTATATTTGGTCCCTCTAAAATGCCTCTCCTGTTGTGGGTCTTTTTTACTTGATTGAAAGTTGCTTTGCATGAGCACTGTTTGTTAATGTAGTATTCCTAGATGTACTATCCTAAATGTACTATTCCTACCCCTCAAGGCCTTTCAGATCACTGAGGGTGTCTCATTTCTTTTGAAATACAAATAATACTAATAAGTAGAATCTGGTTCAATTAGGAAAGCAAGGATATTGAGAATACTTGGCATTTAGCTGTTTCTATGGCCACTGGTCAGCAGGATCACAGAGAAGAAAGACAGGAAAAACGACAAGAGAAAGAACGAAATATATCTAGAAGAAAGGTTATACTGAAAAAGAGGTGGGAATGGAGACTTGAGAGACTGAGGTTACAGGAGGGCAGAACTGGGTATAGAGCAAAAAAAGTTTTAAAAGAAGAGATAGAACAGAAAAAAAGAAAAGAAAAAATGAAGACAAGAAAGGACCTGGAAAATAAAGAATAAATGGGAAGACTAGAAAAGCAATGAAATTTGGGAGAAAATATTTAGGAGAAACAAATACACTACAGAGAAAGGAAGAGGATAAAAGAGTAAAGAAAACATGGGGGAAAACAAAGAAACTCAGAGCACTGCAATACCTTTGTTCCCAGAGCATATGCATCCAGTGGACATAGGAGATACAGAAAGTCGTTCTGGTCCATAATGAACTCTTTGATTCTGTAGGATGGTCATTAAATACCTAAATACTCATTTGTGTGACTGTCTCAGGCTAGAAACTACCTCATCTCATCACTGAAATAACAGGACTTGTCTCTGAAGTATTTGCCTTGGGTATTTACTAAATAAGCAGTATTTTAGCACTAAAAGAAAGCAGGAGTAGATGGAGTAGGGAAAAATTGGAGAAGAAAGAGCAAGAGAAAAAACTAAAAGAAAATCTAGGTTTAAAATTACAGTTGACACCTTAGGTAATTTTATTGGCAGGATCATTCAGTCTCTGCCCTTTTTCATTAGGCTGTTGTACCTCTTAGCTTTTCCAGGGTGTGTTCACAATGTTTACTGTATTCTGTTTTTCAATAAAAATTACTGACCAGTATTATTATGATCAAGACAAATAGAGAAATACATCAACTTATCTTGTGTGTTACTTATAATAATTCAAATGCTCACTCTGACTACTCCTTGCAGTGGCATAAAGAATTGCAGTCAGTGAAGTGTTAGAAATTACTTATATCTTTCCTTCCAAAACTAAGCATGCTGCCCTTTGTTTTTAATCTACTAAGTGACATTAAAATAGTCATTTGGAAAATGTCCTCTGAGGCTGCTTTGTTCAGTTGCCTGTTCTTGATTAGACTTGTATTAGTAGCACTGAAACCCCCTTTGGTCATCGGGATGCTGCACTAAGACTTGTTTTAGTTTTATGCAATATTTTATATTTAACCATACTTAACATTATCGTGAGCCCTAGAAAAACTCTTCATGTTTTTTACAGATAATTTGCACTGACTCTGGAGGTTTACCAGTGCTCTGTGTTGAGCAATAAAGCTGTAGGTGCAGGTTCTTTATGTAGGACTGTCTTTAGATAGGTAATCGAGACACTTACAGTACTTAGATAGAAAATGGATAGCTAATATTGTTCATTCATTTGGTAATGAGCAGGCCAGAGAATGTGTCCTGAATGGAATCAGAAATTAGTAGTAGCAAGGTTCTAAATTGCTACTAGTTGTGGACATTCTTAAAATGGCAAAGGCTGATAACCCTTTTAACCTCAATTACTTCCTGATTCTATAATAAAAATGGTGATGTTACATAGCAGAGACTCTGCACATTTCCAGCTGTTACATGAGACAAAGATGTGTTTCTGAAGTCACAGATGCAAAAGGGACAGAAAACTAAACATATCATAACTGATCATGAGATAGGTAACTCCAGTCAGCTTCTCCTGTCCAGGTGATACACCTGTTTTTCCCTTCACAACGATTTTCTAATTAGACTACATCAAGTCAAAAGACTTGGCTGGGCCTGTCTTAAATTGACTTCCAGATGTCTGCCATTTAAACTACGACTTAAGATAAAACATATCAACTGTTTTTGAAAAAGAAAGTATGGGAAATCCCTGTTGCATAATGCCAGTAACTTGCATGGAATTTTCCTTCTTTTGATGTGCATTTTTAGAAGTTGCTTGTTTTTTGAGGCAGGAATTTAAAAAAAATACAGTCTCACAGATAAAGCAGACATATGCTGAACTCTAGAATTAGGTCTTAACTTTTCTGATGAATTCTGATGTGTTGCTTAGCAAGTGACTTCAAATCCAAGTGGGGTTTTCAGATGGGGCCATTAACAGGTTGTTCCTTTTTCCCAGGGTGCCCAGCATGAGACACTTTTCCTGATTGGCAGGAGTGTAAAATCCTCACAACTATAGCTGCAGTCAATCAGGGATGTGCTCTCAGCATACAAAATGACATTGACTGTTAAATACTCCGAAAATGGAGGTGCTACATGTCTCAGAGAGTGTGCTTGGTGTTAGTGGCTTGTTTGACTTGATCTCCTCTGTGGCTCAGTTTTAGGTCTACAATAAGAGGATAATGACAACCGTCACCTCACCTGGGTTGGAGAAGATAAATTCATTAATGTTTGCAAAGCACTTAGATTTTGGTCATCAGCATCACAGAAAAGTCCTTGAGGAAATGACAGTTGTGTATTCAGGGCAGGGTTAGAATGTAATGCAGTAAATAAGAACTAAGAGCACACACTGAACAATAAGAAGAAAATCAAATATTAAAGAGCTGTTCAATAGGTACATCCTGTGAATTCTGAGCACTGATTGAGACAACAGTTCTCTGTAAATAAAAATGAATGATCATGGAACTAAGAGATGCGTCACGATGCATACATACCAGAGCCTAAACTAGCTTTGCTTTCCCTTAGTCCTGTCATTTCCTAGTTGTCAATTCTTACCCTTGAAACTTTGATAAAATTCTTAAAATTGTACACACAATAATTTAGTTTTGATGTACACATATTAATATACACACACACCCTCTCATAAACACACACAATCACAAAGCACAATCTATTTTTCACTTTTCTATATATTTCTTCCGTTTTTCCATATTCTTCTGTTATAATTTCAGCATCCAACCTGGTTCATAACTGTAAATGTCGATTTTGTATCTAATGACTTATGCCTGAGTATAAATCTGAAGGCTAAATAGTTAAAAATATTAATAGATAAAAGAATGACTTCTTGTAAGTAACCAAATACATTTTTCCAGACACATTTTCATTGCAATATTCCAAATTATTAACCTGGCAGTTTCCCATATTTCTCCCTGATATATTCCTCTCATTGCTTTTTATGATAGAGCCAGGTTTACATTTGCAAATGAAAAGTGCAATTTTTTTTAGCATGCTAATAACTTTTAGTGCTGGACTCTAAAAGCTCATTTGATATAGGTAACAAAGCCATTTTAAAGACACAGAGCTAACAATGCAGCAAATTAGAAGTGATGGATATTGTAAAACTGAGTTGCCATCACACAAAATATTGAGGGTGAATCACTTTTATATAGAAGACAGTGCTTATTTTGCATATACAAATAAGATACAGATATAAGATGTGTTTTTTATTTTAAGTAGAACTGGGTACTCCATGCTCTGCCAATATCTTAAGAAAGTCATTTACTTATGACCAGTTTTAAGATGAGCAACAAAAATTGCCTTACTGCTGTTCTGATCTGTTCTGATTCCTGTTAAAGGGCAGCTTTTCGGGATGTCTTATGGAATGTTCACTTCAGGCCTTCACCAGAATTAGAAAGTTCAGCTTTGCTGAGAATCTTACACTGATGTACCTAACTTTTGACAAATGGGGTTTTATCCATTGAATGCAGCACTGAGACAATGCATGGAAAGGAGTGGAAAATATATAAGTAACTAACAGGGATTTCACAGACATAGCATCATTTTGCTACTGTTTTAATCCAGAACCTTGTATGGCTCACAGGCAGGACGTAGTGCTTGTACAGAATATGAGGATGGGAGCACAGGTTGAGGGATGGATAGTTTGGAGATGATACGGAGTGGCCAGTCTTCATATACAGAGTGAAAATTACAGCTGATTTTCCAACAGCACTGAACATAAGTTTACTTAGCAAACACTAGAAATGCGAATCCTCTCACTATGCTGTGCAACAGAATTTATACCATTTATAGCTTTACAGAAGAAACAATCCTGGGTGGGGCCAGGCAAATCCATGAGAGACAGATTCAGGGATAGGCATTTCAGTGTTGGTTTAATTTTGAGACTGATACAGTACAAGCGATGTAAAATAAATGTCAAGGTGTGATGAGTTCATCAGAAAAAATATAATTAGAGAGTGCTGATTATGTAAACAAAATACCATCATTCTCTCCTGTACAGAAAAATTAATTCCACGGAATTAATTTTGAATAAATGTTCCTCCCTGTCAGTGATTTTTTCTGACATTTATAGCCAAGGGATAAGATGATTAAATTTATTTTTCTGATACCCACATGACCACTCTGATTTTTTGACATGGAAGGTTGCCCATGCATTCACGCTGGTAACATTTGGATGTGTTTTTTGTTCAGGGCCCACTCTGCAGGAAATTTGTACATGAACAACCACTAATGAAAGCTAATTAGAAGTGGTTCAATGATCTGTTTTAGAGAAGATATAGTAATTGACTTAATTCTAGGAAGTATGGATTTAAGTGGAGTATTACTTTCTATTTTCAACATTGATATTCAGGGCTCAAGTGGAAAAAAAGAAGAGCTTAGATGCTGAGATGCTGGACAATAATTCATTTGGAAGGGCAAGAAATAATTCAGAGGTGTCTGTGAATTGCAGGGAAGAGTAATGGTGTTACAGTATGCACCATGGCTCTACACCTGAAGAAATAACAGGACTTGATCAATGATAACTTATGTAGAGGAGGAATGGGAGATGATGAAGAACCAGCAGAGGCATCCCTGAGAGAATAATGATATCTTCCCCCTTGGTCCACGTCGTCCTACGCAGCAGGTGTGTTTGGATTGATGAGAGCTGTGCCGAGGGCAGTCAGTAGTAATTTAGTGTGGTAGGCCATGCACAAACGACTTTCGTTACTGCTGACAGCTTCATTACAGCAGGACCATCCTTCACTTATTGTAGACCTTCTTCCATCAAGCTGAAGACAAATGAAGGAATGACTGAGACCCTATATGTTTGCAATATTATCCTCTCCATTACTGTACCCTGGCCTGTTTTTGTCAGTAAATTCTACAGTTGTACCTTTGAAGTGTACAGCAAAGACCCAGAAACATCTCTAATGCCTTCATCTGCATGTACTTACTGTATGTACTCCAAAAGATACGCTAAAAGAAAATGAAAGAGGGGCTTTAGCATAGCCTGAAAGTGCAGCTTCTCTGATATCTTATAGGAAATGATTTCCAGGGCATGCTGGGTCCCCGTGGAGTCCTTTTTTTTCTGGCATAGTATGAATCATCTTTCTCTAAAACTGAGTTTCCAACCAGTTTTCCAATACCTTTTCCAAGAGAATTATTAGGTTTCTGTAAAGCAATTACCTTACCCAGACATGAGTCATCCTCCTTAGTCTTTTATGTGGGTGTATGCCATAGAATGGGGCAAGGCTGCAGTTAAGTCTGAAAATTCCTTTTTCTCACATGAAGTGACTCAAAGCAAAAGGGAATTCCTATCTTCTGTGATAGAAAAAAGTAGCATGAAGGAAGCAAGGGGGCTGCTCAGATTCTTTATGCATACAAGGACTGCAGGAACACAGAATGATGGAATAAGGAATCCACAAGGCAAGGCTGCATAGTGCTAGATGCAAGAAATCAGAGGAATTAATGGATCTTAGACTGCATTATAGTCTCCATATGCATGTGAGAAGGTGCATTTTTTTCCTGCTGGTGAAAGATTTTGCTAATGCAATAGGACTGATTGAATTGTATGTGAGTTTCTATAAACCTTGTAAAATCACTGTTTATGACAGCGTTTGCCTCTGGTTGTTATCATCCCACTCAGGACATCTGTCAATGCCAATGAAACAACTGAGATTCTTCCTGGGGTAAGTTCTAAGTCACTTGTTAAATTATACATTCAACTACCTAAAAAAAGACTGAGACACTGTACATAAAACCACTAGACCCCATAATAATAATATTATTAATAATCAGAGCTGAATGAATATATGTAGAATTGGTAATTGTGGATTGTGACTGGACTTTAATAGTAACTCAGGAATTACAAAGTAAAATGGATGCCTTCCAACTCTGTCCCTAAGACCTGAAATGTGGCTATCAGGTCAAAGGCAAGAGACTGGACACACAGAAATCTAGCCTAAAGCAAAGAAACCCCTGGACACTAGGTTGGTATGAACTCATCACGTATTCACAGCTTACCAATTGCCAACTATTATAAACATGTGGCAAATAGTAGCTTCGAAGGAACAGTTGCATGAAGACAAGTAGCTTGTAAATGCTCATCCTAGTGCTCTTGAGTCAATACTCTTTGTTCCATGCTTCTTAGGAAACAACTTATAAACACTCTGTAACAACAGGATCTGGAAAAAAACCCCAGTTATAATTCCTAATTTGTTTATTTTAAAAACTATATGTTTTATAAAAAAAACCTCTCCACATAAGTAAGTACATTATGCATGATGACTTTTCTGCCAGGTGCACAAGTGGCAAATTTCATGAGCCATCTGGACAATTACCTAGAGAATGTTTTTCTGGAGCTGTTGGTGAATGTTCATGTGGATAACAGCTGCACTGGGAGAAGTAACAGTGGAGTTATGGGGAAAAACTACAGCTATGAGTGAGAGAGTTGGCATGGCATAAATCTCAGGCACTTCATGGAAGGGCAATAAATAGTGGAATTCTAGAAAATCAAAGAGCAAATTAGAAACCAAAGCTTTATGCTGAGGAAAACACAGGGACAGAAAGTCTGCATTATTGGTGTATGTGGTCAATATAAATTAACATTTAAACCCAAAATCTCTAAATTTGCACCACAGAAATTCTTCACATTAAAATTTCATGCGTAAATAGGGAGAATATTATGAGTTGTCTTGACTTCATGATCAGGAGAGGAATGCTGTTTACGCAACACTGTCAGTGAAAAGAGAGCCCGCAAAGGCTGAAAACACATCTGCAATAAGACCTTTCCTTCCCCATTAATGTTTGCTAAGTGTCAAGGTAAAACACTATGCAGAAGTTACATTCTCAGAAATTACTGGTGAGTGTCTCTTGAAGAAACTGTCTTCAAAAGGAAGAATGGTTACCACAGATTCAGATTCAGCAACCTTATAGAAGTTAAAAAAATCACTACAGTAAAATTTAACTTCAGAATAGAAACTGTGGTAACCAGGAAATTTTTTTTAAAGGATGAAGAGGAGTAATAAAAAGGCTAAAATATTTTCAAGAACTTTTAAAGGCACCATATTGCATCCTCAACATAAATGTTTGTTTGTATAAAAATCATCTAAATGACAAAAAAAGAGAATGTGGTTAAACAACAGAGGCAATTATAGCTAAAATGACATCCCTCAAAAAGCAAAGTGTAAAAATTCTGATATGCAAAATGTAAAAACATAATAACCTACATCAAAACTGATTCTGAGAAGCATTCTGCTAAAGGCATGGAAATTGGTAATACAGTCTCTCTAAAACACATGAGAACCAGACATCCTTCCCAGGTCTGTAGGGCTGACAGATGGCTGAGCCATGGAAAAAGCACTGGAGGATGCTGTGGCCATAGCAGAAAGGCTGAGAGAATTGCTTACATTAGTGTATCCACATGGAGCTTAGAGATATTTCTGCCTTTACTTACAGGAAAGGAGTCCTAAAAACTGCCTCAAAGTGAAGGGTCAGCAGAAGAGGCTTTAGAGCAGATCAATAAAATGTATAATAATAAACATAGTAAGAAACAGATGGTATTAACCCAAGAGTTCTCAATGTTGCTGCTGAACTACTAACTGCTCTGAGTGAACTCTTGAATAAATTAGTGTTTATTCCAGAGGAAGAGCAGGTGGCAAGAAGAACGCCCATTTTTAAAGAACCCCTGGTGTCTGTGCGGGTGGGAAATAAGCAGGCTATAAAATCTACGAACAAAAAAGTCTGATTTTCTTATCAAACAAATGTACAGAAGCTGTGATAAAGAATAAAAAATAACAGATGTGGATAAATGTGACATCCTCAGGCAGAGTCAGTAAAGCAACAGTAATCTGTTCTTGAGATCTTTGGGCATGTCTCATCCTTTTGACATAATGCAATTTGATTTCCAAAACACTTTTGATCATGCTCTTGTCCAAAAGTCTGTTGGTCTTAAAAGAACATAGTATCTTAAGAAGAGAGACTGAGAGAGTATGTCAGACATATAAGATCACAACTTGAAGAAGGTAAATAGGGAGTGATTATGCACTGAGTTTTATAGCACAAGGACCTGTGATTATTAACTGAAATAGCTTAACAAACTTGGAATAAAAACCCCCAGCTTTTTACTCAGTGGGTAATTAAACTGTTGAACTTGCAGTCATGGAATGAAGAAACCAAAATCATTGCAAGGTTTAAATAGTGACTGTAAAAACTGATAAAGTGTAGGCACACCATGAGCTATTAATATAAAATGTGTATTTAAACACTGAGTTAATCTTTGGTCTATATACAATGGGCGGGTATAGGTCTCCTCTCATATTCTTCCCATAAGCATCATTTTCTGATCAGTGTTAGAGAGAGAATACTGTCCGCTGCTATTCTTTTTGATGATCCTCTAAATGTCAGTATGGAAAACAGACTTTATAAGATGCACGTAATATAATAATCTTGAATATTGAATGACTGAAAAGAGCAGAGAAAATGATGGAAATGCTATGAAGAGAGACTACCACTAATTTTTGGTTTAACTGATATTAAAGCTTGAGAAATATGTTAAGTCAAACCAAACACAAATAAAAATTATTTAGTATCTGTATCTCTAAAGACATATAGGAAAAAAATTATCAGAAAGGGTGTTCCTGAAACTAGAGTATTAGACTGGATTTGAACTTCTATCAACATCCTGGCTGATGCATTGCAGAGACACTCTAGGCTCCTCTGTTTCCCATCTGGAAAATTGGGTGACCTCCCGAAGTAAGTCCCGACTTCAGGAGTGTTGTTAGCATAAGTACTTAATGTTTCAAAGCACCCAGAAAATATGTTTGAGAAGGCTCCTAGCAAGTTGCAGTATCATTAATCTTTGCAATTTGTTTACAAGCCTTCAGTCACTTTTCAGTCCATGCAACAAAGGCTTGTATCTAAGCCTATCTGAATTCTAGTAAGACCTTGCGAGGCATTGAATTAATATAATGTTTTCTGTTTAACTTACTCTTCAAAGAATATTTTACATTAAAATAGCTCTTCTCAACATGAATAGTACTGAAATGCTTTGCAGACTATGTTAATACAACTGCAGCACTAAAATGCTGCACTAGCAGAAAGTGCAGAGAGAGAGAAAAATTACAGCCAAGGACAACAGGACAGACTGTTTCTGTTGTAAGAAACTGTTTCAAAACCTTTACTGCACACTGACTGAAGTTTGCGCAGAGAAATTCTAGAATGGTCTGTGATTGATAACAGTGCTGCCAAGGCAAGAGAGAAACTGAAATATCACCAGGTGCTCAGGAATCCTGTTCCTTGCTTGGAATCCTTCCTGCTCCCATGGTGTCTATCATGTCTTCTGCTTTCTCTTCTTATGTAACCTTGGATGTGATGAGGGCTACACTGCTCTGAAACCACCCTGGAGTCACATCATCCCAGGGATGACAAGAAATGTGTTTCTCAGTTTTGTGGAGTTTAGATTTGCTTCAGAATCTCTGCCTTGCTGCAAAACTTTGAGAATTGGTTTAACTTTCATTCAAAAAAGGACTGGTTCTTCTGCTGAGTAGGAAGCTGTGATGCTGGAGGCAGGAGCTGTGCCTATCATCAATTTCAGTGCCTCATCATAACTGCAAGTGTGTGAGAATAAGATCAGGGATTTCTCCTATCTGACACCGACTTCAAGACTCCTTCCATACTGCTGAAATCTGTTCAGGTACTATAGGCAAGTTTCTGATATTTGTTTCTCAAATTCCCTTTACCTGGGAGTGTTGGAAGCTGTATTCTGCTCTGCATCTTCCCCTCAAAGGCTCTAGGACTGAACCCCTATTTTTATCTCCTTTTTGAGACATTCATAGTCAGGCAGATGGGAGGAATGAAGGAGCTGGAGATATAGACCAGCATACAGTGTGGAGTGAGGGCTATGGAAATGCAGACTTGACATGCATTTTGTCTCTGCATGGAGTCTCATCTCTACTGAGATGAGGGACCAGAAATAGAGTGAAACTCACCATTTCAAACCCTCCTGGGCAAACGAAGAAGACACAGGTCCTCAGGGTCACACTAATGGACTCTTCACTGTCACAGTCCAGGCTCCAGGGTTACAAGGAGAAGGGAGCCACAAGAGCCCATCAAACATGACAGGTAATCACTGAATTGTACATCCACATTGCGAAGTGCCACTGTGGTGGTGAGGGTATGTGAGAAGAGTAGGGCTGAAGGCTGTTTCAGAATTTTTCTTATCTCAGACTTTTCTTTCCTGCTGTGTTAAGTATTTACCATAAAATGACACAAATGTCATCTGGCATTCCAAGACTTTCTAAGTGCACCTGTGTTACTAAGTGTAGTGTGTTCTTTAATGATCCCATTACTGAAACTGCAGTAGCTACCTAAATTTCATATGTAATTTTCCTTTATGTAATTTCATACCTACGAGTAAAATTCTTTCTCTGCCTTCAACAGAGAGTTTTTACAGCTGACCTGTGGAGGATGACTGCTACTGACCCCGCTCTTCCTCCATTCCTTCCAGAATCACTTGCAAAGTTTCATTTGGTTTCAGAGAAACAAAAAATTTCAGCCTGACTTTATCTCACAACAAAAAGAAATTTCCTTAGGTCCTGAAGCGAAGGATGGCTACACATGACCACATTTTTAAGGTTTAAGACAAATATAAATGCTAGGTTATGAACATGCAGCACTATCCAAAGTAATTTGCTGCTTCATGGCTTGCCTAGCAGGAAGAAGAAAGCTTAGCTTAGCTTAGCTTAGGACTTTTTTTTATATGTAATTAGAATAGTTTTTTTATGAAGATCAAGTTTGAGTCAGATTTCCAACAATAAATCTGATGGCACATGAAGTCCTGAGAACTGCAATGCAAGCAGAAGCAAGATGTGAATTTTAAGTAGAAATGTCCCACTTTTCTGGCCCACAACAAATCTCACTACTAACCTTTGCTGCCCATAAAAAGCGAGCCAACCCAGTAGGTTTACTTTGACAATGGGAAAAAAGAAAAATAGCTGTAATGATTCACATTGGATAGTTATCATTAGGTCCCAAGAAAATAAGGATGTAGCACATAAGTTAGCAAAAGCTGCTTTTCCAAGCTAGATTCATTTTGCTATTGCCAAAATTCAACAGCAATAATAAATTCCATGAGGTGCAGATCAGCTTTCTGTTCTGTGCTTACAACGTCCTGCATGATAAGCTCCTGATCCACATCAGAAAGCCCTTGATTCTACCAAACTATAAATAAAATAATTATAAAACTTTTTTATAAACCATTCCTTCTCCAGTTATTTATCCAGCATAATGAACTGTTCTGCATTTGTTTGCAAAGTACCTGTTTGAGAGCTACCCAAAAAAAATGCATTGTTTATTACTGGATTTTTAATTGGAATTTATACTTTTGGATTTCATCTTGTTTTTTTGCTTTTAACCAAAAATCCCTCCCCTCTACCTTTTCCTTTCTAAGAAGCATCTGAAACAGTGGGAGGAGTGGGATGGGTAGAAAGTGAGTGAAAAAAAAAAAAAGAAAAGGTTCAGCAGAGCTCCTGCTGAGATCAAAAGTGGAAAACCAGCCATGGTCATGTTACCTTCAAGCTAATCTTTTCCTGAGTTGCTTCAATCCTGGGCTGTCCACCTAGAACAGAGAGGGCAACTCTGTAAACCAGCAGAAGCTGCAAGAACATGGCTCAAAATGTGCTCTGTTCTAGTCACAAATAAGCCTCTTAATTCACGTGGATATTGTGACCAGACCCAGGCAACAGCAAGCACACTTGGGTCTGTGCACATGGACAGTTATTGATTGTAAATAACCTGTCTTTAAATCAGCCTATTCACCCTTTTTCCCCCATGATGTATTTAAATATATATACAATTCTTAGTAGCTACTGTCTAATCTACAGGAATAGGAAGATCTTCAGATTCCTGGACTTTCCAGATTTTTAGATCTAGGCGTTTATTTTGACCACATGCAGACTCATATGACACATATGACACCTGGGATGCACTTTTATTCTCTTCTGTTGCCTTCTTATCCTGGAAAGGAGCCCAACCATAGAACTCTATTGTTTCCTCACTGAACTGGTTAATTGAACAATTTTGTAAATATATCTCCATATGTACATGGATCCTCCTGCTTTTTTTTATTATAATGAAAGCTCATAACTAGAGCATAAAACAGAGGTAATGTTTAGATTGAATGTGAAACAGTTCCACATAAAATTAGAAGAAAATCACTTCTTCCTGCAGTTTGGCCTAAAAGGAAATTAACTTAATTGAATATGGACAGCTGTATTTTGCAAAAATATTATGGCCAAAGATAATTTATTTTTTGAAAATATTTTAGTAGACTATTTCAATTTCAATGAGATTGCTTGCTAGAAAATTAAATACATTTTCGCTTAAATGTAATAATGAATTCCATTGCCTGTATTGCTCAGGCAGAACTATAATATAATTGTGTTTAATACAATTAAACCCAATTTTTACTAAAAGTAATAATGCAGACTACTGTCTACATTACTCAGGCAGAACTGCAATGCAATTAATGTCTTGTATTGAAGTCACTCAGAAAATATATATGCATTATTACATGCTCATTTTGAACATTGCATCCTCACAGCCCCCCATGCTAGAAAAAAAATGCTTTCCTCATTCTAGTGGACCCCTGTTATGAGCTGGTAACAGATTTGCACAAAGCAAATTTAGTGGTTTTATCCCAGTTATTAGTGTACTCAAACCAGCAAGCTTTACAAATCTCCCATCCCAAAGCATTTCTCCTCAGTTTTTACCATCTCTCACACCTTTTAGCTGGGGGTCTTAATAACTAAATACCTTGTAAAGTGCTCCAACAATCCTGAAAACCTCCAAAGATCGCACAGTGAAAACAGCTATATATTCTGGTTAAAAATATTTCTATTTTAGAATTGTAACAATTTAAGTAATTTCTAATGAATGATAACAGAACCTGGGTGTTATACTGACTAATAAACTAACTTATTCTTTATGAGAAAGCACTGCATACTAGAAATTGTGGTAGAGTGACTGGTTTTTATAAAACATAAACAGAATGTTGAAGAATAGGAATGGAAACAAAAATTAGTGGAAAGAAACAAATGTGATTTTGGTAAGGGGTTGTGTCTAACTGAGCAAATATTCATGATTCTTTATTGAAAGAAAACCTTTAATAAGCCTTGTTTCTCTTCAAAAGGTCATGAGAGGAAGAAGGATGAATGGGAAGATGAGGACAGGAATCTACAAAAGATAGTGGAAAAAGAGTAAAGAGATGTAATACAAACAAGTAGTGGAAATAAAGGTGGGAAAAAATCTTTGAATTTTTTTTTTTTATATGGCTCAAAAACATTCTGTGGGCATCAGATCGATCCTGGTGATCTGCTTGGCATCATTCCCTCTAGAAGCAGAATTAACCCCTGAAAGCAGATCTGCTAAAACTGTTCCTTTCTTTCACTTTGATTGATCATCTAATTTTTTGTTGTTGTTGTTCTTTCTGTTCCTAAGCATGAATTTGGTCTTGTATGTGTACCCAATGACACAAAGAGAGAACTCCTGTTCCTTTTTCTCCCTCTCTACTTTTCTCCTGTTGTTCTTTTACCTCCAGAAGTGGGATCCATGAGGATCTCACTGTTGTGGAATCAATGTACAGCTGCACTGCTCTAGGATGGCTTCCAGCACAACTTTGACTAACTATGGAAAATTAAACTTTTTAACATTTTCAGTAGCATTTTATCAACAAGTAGAAGTAATGCTAGTAACTTTGAGACCTGGGTGTGAAAAGACCATAAATAAATGGGAAGATTTTTGGTTCCAGGATTCATTGCCTTGGTTGGGTTCCACATCACAGCTTTCTGTTTTTCACTGAAATTTTCTTTCTACCTCTAAAGAATCAGCTTCTTTTTGGGGGTGGGGGGGTTTATAAATTAGGGGTGTAGAAACCTGTTCCAAGAAAATTCTTCTGCATTTACATGGATTTTGGTTAGTTCAGTTTAGAAACTACATAAAACTCGATACAAGAATGTATTAACTGTTATCTCTAGAATTATTTCTTTGGGTAATTCAGGAAAATGATGATGGAGAATTTAATGGTTTTAAAGTGTCTGTGATACAAAGAGCTTCCACTGCACTGTAGGCTCCTGTCTGCTGTTACGTCCATTCTAGTATTTCAATTTCAATTTGACACTTGGATTTTGTCGCATTTGAGATAATTATAGTTATTTTCATTACAATAATGCCTGGAGATTTCAAATGAAATTAGAAAACTTTTGCCAGGTTGTATAAAAACATATGACAAGACATAATTCCAGCTCTGAGAAGTTTACAATTTAAATAGACAGGATGCACAATGGGAGGCCTATTTGCATCTGCAGGCATTAAACTTCAGATCTTGAATACCAGACTCTAAGTGGCATGCCCAAATGTAAGTGGGATTTGATAATACATTTCCTGAGTTCCTGGCAACTCTTTAAAAAAAGACTGCAATAGCTTCAACGGGAAGAATTATTTGCAGTTTTCTGAAATTAAGTTCTGATCTGTAGCCATTATTTGTTATATGTTGTGGAATTGGCTGTGTCCCAGCTCACTGCTGTTCACACTCTCAGGACTCACAGATGCTGCTGTTGTATTCACTTTGGCAATACACCTCACCCCAGTCCTGTAACTGCCACTGCCGGCCAAATACTTCCCACACTGCTAAACCTTCCAAAGTGTTACTGACCTTACGTAAAAATCCTCCATTTCTCATCTTCTAGGGGTCTTAGGGATCTCAGGATAATATTAGGATTGTGCAACTAATCCCCAGCATGAATCAATAATATAGATGTCACATAACCCTAAATTTTGGTGACCAGTCTCAAAGCAAAACTGGCTATCCAAAGGTAAGACATTCAGTACCTTTTGCACAGCTCAGAGAGTTTTAGCAACTCTCTGCACTAAATAGTTTTATGGGAACATGAGGGCTGAGAAAAACAACAGAAAAAATAAGTATTTAAAGCCATACAACATTTCCAATTGGTTAAATCAGTTTAAGTAGCAATTTCATATCCAATGGAAAAAAACAAATAAAAAATTCAAAGCCTTTTGCACTAGACCTGTTGTATCCTTCTGTGCATCATAAAGGCAGAATTATTTTATTGCTGTTTACTCACATGGAAACTGAGACCAAAGTGCTGAACAATTTCCACTTCTATTAATCACAGGACTTTCATACTTAGACTTCATAATGTATCATGTATGTTTCTGTGTTTAGTTTTGGTGGGGAATTTTGGTTTTTGTTGTTTTTTAACTTGATTCAGTTGTTTACCTTTGAATGGAATAAAAACAACAGCTGATTTGCTTAAAGAATGCTTTGTGATTTTGGGATGTCTACAGACATTGCTGGGAGAAATTAATCTGATGTCTTTTGTCTGTAGCTGCAAATCAATCTCTCCAAAACATGAAATAAACCCAAAAATCTTTAAAAGGACAAAGTTATTAAGATCAGGGCTGTAAATATTATCTCTTTTCCCTCCAAACATTATGTCTTACAGGCAATGCAACCTAAATCATCATAGCAGTCTTTGCAGTAACATGGAAGGAATGAATGTAGTGAGCCAAAAATGGAGAAGACTTTGCCTCGCTTTACAGGAGGTATTTATCTAGTCTTGCTGCTACATTATCTGAGCATACAACAGTTGAAATATATTTATTCACCCAGTGCTACTGAAAATAGAAGCTTTATCTGTCAGGAAGCTCTGTGAATTGCAGGTAGTCACAGTAAAAATGCAGACACTTGAAGACCCAGGCTTGTGCAGTAACTTTGAATAATCCTTTCTTTCTCATGAATAACCACAATTACCTCAGATGGAGCACATTAAAGCAGTGTTACTGTGGCAAATCTTAGTCTGCCCTGTTTCCTCAGTAAGCTCCTGATAACCAGGAAAGGCACATAGCATGGATAGTAAGCTTTGTCTGAAGATCCCACTGCACCTGTGACACACATCCCAAGAGTTAACTGAAACGAAGGATAACAACTGAGCAAAACCATATGAGCTTGCTTCCTAAGATCTGCTATCCAGATGCTCCAAAAGTTCTATCCAGCCATCTATTCCTATGATCTCCTCTCAAATCAAACTACTGGAGTAGTAAAATAGCTGTAGGTTTAACATACTGCAGTCACACAATATTTTACTGAAATGTTCTCTGACACTGAAATCTTTATATATTATGCATCAGCATAGGACTGTTTACAGGCATATTTTAGGATAAACTTCCTTATATGCAGACCAGAATGGCAGATGAGAGAGGATGAGTGCAGGGAAATAAGAATAACTGATGTGTTTTCATAACTTTATATTTGTTATTTATTATTCATTCACTCATTAAAGACTATACAGCCACTCAGTCAGAAACAGGTAACATTCCAGGTAATTTGGATTATAAAATCCATTGCAAACACTGGGCAGTGAATCCATGAACTTGCTAAGAACACATCCCCAAATCAGATTTGATGGGGAAACATGATGCAGTTTTAGAGTGTGTTTTTTCAGGGAGAATCTAGTGAAGCTACACAGGTTCAGCGGCCTACTCCAGCAGAACGAGGGCCAGGCTCACAATCTTCTGGGACACTTTCCCTTAAAAAGAACTATTGCATCGGGAAAAACAAATTAAATTGTTTTTGTTTGTTTGTTTGTTTGTTTGTGGTTCTGTGCCCTTCCCTTCCCTTTTCCTGAATAACAAATAATGAAGTATTTAAATTTGGGATCTTTCTATCTCATCTTATAGGCTCCATATGTACTTCTGGATAAAATGCAGTGACTGAAAAAAACAATTTTTTTCTCTAAATATGCAGGAACAAATGTGGGGTCTCAATTAAACATGTCTAGTAAGTGATGGAAAGCAAACATTGAATTAGATGCAGGGGCCAGATTCTGTTGTATAACCTCCTTTCAAATTGGTTCAGGTGTACAGGGTAGCAGGAATGGAGCAGAGAAGGTGTAAATGCCCTGTTAAGATCAGGTAGATATGGGCAAGGTGGAAGTTTTGTTCATTGTCAGTGTTCATCTTAACATGAAGATTTGTTTCTCCTCAAGGGGCTTAGAGTTGCTGGAAATAATCCAAATACAGAATATTCCTGTGAGTTAGCTTAACTTTTGGGGAGTATTTAATCTGCTCTAGTTCAGGTCTGATTGATCATAGTTTAATTAATAACCAGAGACATGAATTTCTGCAAGTCTATTAGGTCGGGTTTAACTGCTAGCAAAAGCTAAGTGTGGTCCTAGAAGTCTTGGAACAGACTTGAGTTTTGGCTTACCTATCTCTTTCCTGGTATGTATATATTGGTAATGATTCCTGAAGTGAAGGGATGTGGCACAAACGGTGAAGAAAATTAAATAGAAAGCAATAGAATAAACTCATGGAAGAAAAAATCCATCAAAGACCATTGAAAACAAACCACTCCTAATTCAGAGAGTTTCTGAGCTGCAGACCCACGGGTATTGATCCCCTATAGCTGGTATACATAACCTGGCACTCACCTACTCTTATCTTCTGCCCTAGGCATCTGTCTAGGACACTGTTGGAGATACTGATCTGCCTGAACCATTGTCCGCACTCATTATGGACATACATATTTTTGTGTGACAAAATCTCAAATTTCACTAGCATTACTGTGGACATCATTGCTATGGAAACCAACTACTGCAATTTACTGTCTACACTTTAAAAATACATTAGCGTTGATGCATTTGCATCAAACCTCACAGAAATCGACCAACACCTTTTGTATTTTTTTTACACTTCTGTGTAATGATCCAGCAAAGAGGAGCTGTCAGGCTTGACTAGTGACTGGCATAACATGCAGAAACATTTTACAAGCTCCATACTGATGAAGCTCTGATATTTGCATAGGGCTGTCAGGGCAAGCAATTTGGTTTTTATAGTGCAAGACATGAGAGGTGAAGACTTAGGGCTGTTCAGCCCAGAGCCTGTTTCCTCTCCTCAGGGATCACCAGGCAGAGGCAGAAAATGAGTTCATCAAAAAAAATCTCTTGTTACCAACCTAATAGCTATTAGACTTCTGTCACTGTGGTTCTGTGCTGGGAATTTCACTCCTTGGAAAAAGTTCCCATCTAACAGTATCATCTGCCTCTATAATCCTTTGGTCCCACTGTTTCTGATGGGATTATGGCAGGCATAAATTACTTCTATAGAGTTTATGCTGAAGGTACTGAAGGTACATTAACTCAAATATTTATTTCAGACATTCCTCCCAAGCCTTCTACACCTGCTAAAGGCTGTCCCAATGCTCAGAGTCACCACCTTTGTGCCTTCTAAGTCCTGAAGGAGACACTTTGAGGCACTGAGCTTTTTCCAGTAAGATTGCTGTGGTGTACATACATCCTCCTATGCACATGAAAAAACAGGCATCACCTCTTCTCTCCCTAACTGATTAGTGGTGAGGATATATTATCAGAGCTAATAGAAGTCAAATGAAGAAAGCTAGTCAAGTGAAACCCTGTAAATTGGTTCCTGTGCTTTTTCCATCTCTTTTAATATCTAATGCCAGGAATTTTCATTCCTGTCCAGCCAGAGCTAAAAGGGAAAGGATTAGAAAGTAAATAACTCCCACACCTGCACCTGGGAGCAGTCAGCTGTTTCATTGCCCCATTTATTAGTAGGACAGAAATGCAAATTTACATCACAGAATTTTTTTTGTCCTGTACAACCTGTCATTCTTATTGGAAAAGTAGATGTGTCTGCTAGCTTTTCACCTATATGTCCACATCAGTATGACTGTGCATCTTTATTATTCTCTTTCCTGACCTACATGATCTCTACCTGGGTGAAATTATCAGTTTTCTCTAAGAATTTTGCTAGAGAGCAGGCTAGATTTGATCTGATGCTCTTGAATGTCCTATTTTAGCAGTTTGGTTTTAGTTTAAAATTCCTACCATAAAATTCTGCTTTAATGCCAGATGGTGAGAGAGTTCTGTGAGCACAGACCAGGGGATGATGTTCTGAAGACTTAGTTCTAAGACCTACTGAGAAAATGCTGAGATATACACACTGTCTAGCTTTCCATCAGCCATTGCCAAGGACTAGCGGTGGTGGGAAACCTTAGAGGAGAAAGCTGCGTTGATTGGAGCAGTATTTCTGGCTCTACAGATACCCAGATAATAGGCTGCTGCCACCATCTGTTTTCCATGTTGATTTAGCCTTCTGTCTCATTCTCTCTCGTTTAGCTACCACACAATGTAGAATTTTAAAAATCTGTAATTGGTATTAAGTTTCTGCCACAAAAAAAATGCAATTGAGAACCAGTAGAAACTATTGGTCTCCTGGAACAGAACAGATAACTGTATTGATCTTTGCAGCCCTACTGCTTCCAAGGATAATGGTGAGAAGTTGGGGAGATTTCCTGTACCAGTGAGCATTAGGAGTGGCCTGATGTCAGTGCGCCTCTGAGGCTCTTTCCATACCCTGGGCTATTCCCATAGTTTGATATCACAACGCTTTCTGTAAGACATGCTTGCTGGCACCTGGGAATGCAGAGCTGCTCATCTGGACTAGAGAGAGAAATGCACAGGGAGATAAAGAGCAAACTCATTTCCTATGCATGGAAAAATGAAATTTCTCTACATGTACATAGCTTATTGTCCTTGCAGTTACTCTCTCTCTCTCTCTTTTCTTCTGTCACCCTGGCGATGGTTATCTCCCAACACTGGTAGCCAAGGTAATCTCTCCACCTTGACACAGACTTTGATTCAGTAAGCCTATCTGTGTAACAGCTGTTGTGACAGAGCACAGAGTATCAGGATTTTCTTACTTGAAAGCCAGAGAATTTGTCTGTTTCCTTTATCTTCTTTTCTCTTTCTGCTTTAGAAGCACTACATTAACAAAACAAATGATGTAAACAGTCTGGACTGTCTTCTCTCCTTTCTCCCTTCTCCTCTCAGTATTGATTATTTGAAAGCATTGCAAAGACAATTTCCATGCATAATATTGTTATGCATACCTTTACTTTTCCCCAGTTAAAGAGTATTAAATTAAATGTGTCAAGCTGTAAGACTTTGCAATCAAGCATTGTGGGCACAATTGGTTTTGTCTTCTTGTTTGAATAACATTTTTCTTGTTATTTTTCATCTTGGATCCCCGGAAAACTGCAGAATTGGTTTAATTCTTTGTGTTCTCTTTTTAAAGTTTTATTTAATATCCTTCTAAATAAAAAAGCCAGTGACCATGCTTGAGCCATCAACAGCAAACTTTTCAACTAGCAAATAAGTAGTGTGAAACTCTGAATTAATAAGCAATATGAACACATTAAATCACAAAATGTATCTAATTCTGTATCTGATGAGCAGCTATACTTCTCACTGAAGTGTAAACCTATGTCTGAATAGCAACAAGCCCAGAAGAACCTGACCCAGATTTATATCTCTTATTACTACAGCAGGAATTATAAGTTAATAATAATATCAATGCACTCCCTTTCTCAGCAGTTCTGAGTATCCCAGATACACACTTGCATGCAAATGCCTAAAAGCAGCATCCCAAAAAAAACTACGTTATGTTCTACACCATTCCTGATTATCTCTGCTGTTATTTTTTTTCTATGTATATATACTATTTGTAAATAACAGTGGAAATGAACTTATGAGCTATTCACAAACTTCATTATCTTCTGGTAAGTAATCAAGGCACATGATTGCCACCTAAGTTTTTTTTGCTTAACTGTGGTCCATGGTTGTGAGAATCACATACATCACATGGCCAGTGATGGTTTGATGTCAATATAGATATTACACGACACAACCAATTCCCAATTTTTTTGGAACTGGGAGAAGATTTTCTACATGACATTTTGTGGCAATCACAAATACGATTCAGTTTAACAAACTGACTATTTTTAGAAAACAAAAGACTATCTCAGTATGGCTCAGCTAGAATTGCTGCTAACTTCATCTACAGAGGTAAAGTTGCAGTGTCATCTATTTACTGCTAACAACAACCTGAGTGATCCAGTAAATGCAGAAAATGAAACAGCCCCTATTTCCTTACCAGTATAATCCCCTTTTGTCCTGTTCTATAATTCTGTGTCTCTCAGAATGTCTTTTTGTCTCCTCCAATAAAAGGCATGAAACAAGAAATACTGAAAATAATAACTGGGAGCTATAAGGCCAGCTGATCTCTCACAGAATGCTGCGATTACTTCTTTGTTTTGGGTCAGTACTGGACAGTCCTGACTGTTAAACAGCAGCTCATTCATCTTTCACAGGACAAAAATAATATTTCACACCATACTTACTAAATTCCATAAAATCTGCTACTCCTTTATGATCTAGCTGCATTTTTTTACTGTGAAGCTGCATTGGTATGAATAATGTGTAATGCTGGTGTGAACATCATTGTCTTTTCAGACATTAACTAATAGTGGTTTAAATATCCATCAGTCATCTAATTCTCAATTTATTGTTGAGGAAAGTGCACCATAACAAATGGTGGTGAACAGACCAAAACCACAAAAAGAAATAAATGTTCAGGCTGAAGCTAGATTGGAAGAGAGAGATCCATCCTTACAGACTTGTGCTTATTTTTAAATGTAACATTGCCTCAGGCCTGGAACATGTATAGGAATACACAGATCTCCGTGACTAAAGACTACAATGTCATGTGCGCTACATGCAGAGTAATACCTTTATTTCTGCATCAAAGGGAAAGGAAAGCTTTAAAATGTTTAGGAAAAAAATATGTCTGGACACAGTAAGAAATATCTCTTTAGCAGTCATTTCACTTTAGTGAAATGCTCTTATTCCAAAATTACTCAGGTATGAAAGCACTTGTTTGTTCTTTTGAAGATAATGTCTTAATGGCAATTTATCACAGCAGCCATGAAATCCTGATGACAAATCTATAAACTCTGAAAAACATTGTAGGGAAAATAATCTCCTAATTTAAACATGAGCTACTCTCATTCTTAATATAACAATGAAACACCACCCCCCACCCCAGGTATTTAAAAGCTTTTATTTCATGTTATAGTTAAAGATATATATAAAATGCTCTCTCAACATAAATAGATAGAAGAAAATCAATACTTTACAAATGCAAAGAACTTTCCATCTTGCAATTACAGGCACTCTTGAATTTAACCTACCTTAAGGTACTTGACAAATTTAACTCGGCTGTAGCAATGAGCTATACAGAACTAAAATTGATTTATCCAATATGACACAGGAAATCTTGAGCAGAGCCAAGCTAAGAATTCAGATCTTCAGAATTCCCATCCTATGATTTATCCATGCATTTCCTGTCACTCTGTATTTCTTTACATGGGCTGTAAGGCTTGGAATTTATGCAAAGTGAGTGGAGATATGCTAGGCTGTGTTCCCTTTACTGTCAGAGAAGACAGTGTCAGAAATACTTCGGTAGGCTGTATAAGGAGTAATGGATTGCTCTTTGCTAATCAAGACATCAGCTGACAAGGCACATTTTCATCCACTGCAGTTCCAATATTAATTTACAAAACAATAGTTTATACTAGGAATTGCCAAAATCATTAAAAAGAGTTTTCATAACCTGACATATGACAGAGGCACTTTCAGCAGTAAGTGATGTTTGAAGTCAGTAATAAACACTGTAATATTTCATGTGCTCTCTATTACTTTAGCTAAGTCAATCAGATATTTGAAGCACGTGCTATGATCTCCTGAGATTGTTATATAGCTTCCAAAGATGAAAAAGGTGCTTATTCTATAAGACCTGAATGTGTTTGCAATGCTAGTAATTCAACAAGAAAGCAACAGAATGTAAGCTTGGTGCTCTGGTACAAGGCTGAAGAAGTTGCTATTAAGTACATTGCTGTTCACCACACAATAAAGACAGCAGGTTTTGGCTTTTGAATTCAAAAGGGTATTTATCATGAAGCAAAAGGAACCAGCCTGGCAGCTCTGAACACTGAATTCCTTTGCAAAGAAGGTTCATCCATACAGTCCTGCCAACGTGTGCCTTTAATGACAGCCAGTAAATGGCCACAGAGACCAGAGTATCTCTCTGCCTGGAGGTGTTGTCTCTGCATCAGAGGTGAGGAACGTCTGCAGAGAGAACTGTGCGCAGTAGTGCCACTGCTCGGTTTTCTCTGAACACAAACAACGGACATCAGTCCCTGGGGCTGTCAGCCTACCACTCAAGATGGCATTAAATTCACTTTTAAAAAGAACAGACTGCTGATTGATAGAAGAGTTTAGCAAGGGCAAAATCAAGACTCTGGATGACCTAAATGTATGAAAAGAGCAGAGGACATGTTGTTCTCTTTGAAGAGTTTACTTCAGAGTGTAAGAGTCTAATAGCAAATGCATGAAAGCAAGGAATACACCAAAGATATTTTTAATGTTTTTGGTGCCACGGAGTTTCAGTAATAAGTGGGATGGCTATACTTGCATAAAAACAATGAAAGGGAAAAACTTTAAAAACTGTAAGGAGAGATGCTCATCTTAAGTTAGAGTATCTACTTCTATCCTTTCTTAAAGCCTACAGTGCTTTCCCCAAGGAAAAGTTATGCCTAGTCTAAGTACTTCTGACTTCTGTGCTACAAGAAAGAGGATATCAGGATCAGATTCTTCATAAAATAATAATCTATAAGGCAATCAGTGACTTGATTCAGTAAAGCATGATTTTATTGCACAGTCAAAAGAAAATTCTTGAGTTGTGGTCATAGACAACTTGCTAAAGCCTTACAAATGGAAAAGATGAATTTCTAAATCTCTAAGATGTTGAAGAGTGATGGAAAAGAAGGAGCAATAGTGAAGTTATCTGAAAAATAGCTGGCAAATTTAAAAGTATCAGAAGCTAGAAAAGTAGAATCAACTGCAGCACAGGGGAGTAATGGAGAGTGAAGAACGAGGGTTTTTTAAAAAGAATAGCAACTGCCTTTGTAGATAATGTGGAGATAAGAAAAATTATCAGCTCTTAGGGATCTGTGCTTCTAATAAAGAAGCTATGAGACTGGCTAATATAACTATTTAAATCTTGTTCTACTTTGATAAAATTTCAAATGATAAAACCAAACCAAACTAAAATCTCAGTTTCTATTAAACCAGGTTAAACATGTCTCCTAAGGTCTCTTCCTGTTAAAGTTATTAAATTCATTACTAAGTTTCCTCATACTGTCTGAAAGTGCTGGTAATCATAAATGAGAAGACTAGGAACAGGAGCAGAGTTGATATCAGATTAAAACTATAAAGCCTCTCCATAAGATTGTCAAGGATTGTCCTTTTCAAGTACATGACGTTTCTCCATTTCTTTTTCTTCTTATGATTGTTTGTATCATAATAGCACTTACTGGATAGAGTGAAGGGTGAGCTGCATGCTTCTAGCTGTGTTTACAAATGCAAGGGCAGAGGTGGCATCCTAGAGAGCTTATCCATTAAGTAGGTAATAAATATGAGGAGGAAAATCTCAAAAGATTAAAGCCTGGAATGCTTAATCCTCCCTTTTTGCCTAACATATGACTCCAGGACATCTCATGTATACTAGGAAGATTCTGAGATCTAGAGTTGTAAATGACTAGGAGTATGTACTTTGTTTCTAATTAATTGTAAAGTTCAGTTCAAATATTGTAATTTCCTTTTGAAATGTATGAAATACATTTAAACCTCAATGAGAAAATCACTTTAATAAAGTGGATTATACCATTCATGCACAACTCTATTTTTGTGGTTAATGCAGTCACCTTAGATGTCTCCATGTAATCTCCCCAGTCTGTCCCCATGGGACATTTTGAAGTGTTCTCAATCTGTACTTCAGTGAGCAGATAATATAAAAGAAGAGACTCAAGAATGGGGTCAACAAAGTTTACTATTGTGCACTGTTAGCTACTGCCTGTAGCAACACTAGGTTAGGTTTAACACGAGAAATTATGCTTTTGAGCAAAAGCTAGTTTCTGGAGGTCAAAACTGACAAGAAAACTCCACTTTTTTTTCCTGTTAAGAAAACAAAGCATTTTGGAAATTTGTGAGTCAGTGGAGGATGACAGATACAAATCTTTAAATAGCATTATTTTTTGTTCTGAAGGAGGCAGCAGAGACACAAATATAGTGGCATTTCCTTGTTATATAGAGGTAAGGTAACAACAATAGCCTTGCATGAAAGATTCTGTCTCATTGCTGCAAAGGGATTTTGGCTAAAGCCAAAGCAAGTGCATTTGGTTTAAATTTCCATATGAAATCTGATTCTGAAAAATAACATTACTATACAAATTATACAAATATGTGTTAAATTAAACTTATTGATGCTAATGTAGCAAAAAATAGTCCACCCTGTCAAATTTATGTCTTGAGCTTCTAATCTATTTAAATATTCCTTTTTTTTTCTTCTTTTTTTGCCCTTTCTTTTCACTTGAACTAATTTGTTGAATGTTTTCAAGTTTCATGGGTGATGTGCTCAGTCTTTAAGTCCCTAGGTGTGCACAGGCATGCAGAGGTTACTAGAGAACTTCAGCACTGTCAAGCTGGTTGCAGAGAAAAGACTGCTTGGTTACAGAATTGTGAGTTATGGATTATGGAGACATCTTCATCTTTGGGACAACAGGCTTCAATGTTTGGGAAGGGCTGGAAATATGAAATGGAGGGATAAAGGAGAAATGGAGCTGCTTTCTTCTCTTAGAATACGAAGAAATGTTTGCCTTTGGGTTCTAAGGGTTACTGAAATATAGCAATTTGAAGTCATGAGTTCTTTGCTGCATTAATGCCTGTCTGACAGGTCCTGGCATTAGTGCAATTCACTGATATCCAGAAATATGTAAACAAGATTTAACTACAGGAGACAACTGTAAATAAAACTGTAAACTGTAAAATAAATTTTGTCCCAGCTGAAGTGGTCACCTGCTTTGTGATCAGGTGATAGATAGTGTGCTAAAGTGGCCAGCTAATAATGTTTTGTACAGGGGCCTACTGAATGCAACCTGCCGCAGTAACGTAACCTGACAGATCAGATCTGAAAGTACATGGATGTATAGAGCTGATAGTACACAAAGAAATTGGTCTCTTCGTTGTGCATGAATGCCTGGGAAAGATAAATGCTAACAATACATTTTCCAGCAGCTCAAAGCAATAGAAATTCACCCTTCAATACCAAGATCCTCAACTGAAGTCTCAGTACAACCAAGAATTTTAACATGTACACCATCTCTCCTCCATGAGTGGGAACCACTTTACATTTTGCAGGATCTCCCTGCAAAGACCTTTAACAGTCCTTTCTCTGTGTTCTGGGAGACACCTGGAGGAGTTCAGGAGCAGACAGGGTCTTTATGGGGGGATAGGGACAGCGTGGGACCAACAGCACCGAAACACTCCTTATGCTCCTCAAATGTCAATGAATATTTGCTGATATTTAAAAATGAGCCTTCTTATAATGGGGGGTTCATTTTGAAACTACAATGAAATAAAGATTCTTTAGAAACAGAGAATGCTGGAAGAATCCAGAAAGGATCACTTGCGTTACCAATGACAGAACTCACTACAGTCATTCTGATGCAAATTCTCCTCCTTTACAGTTTTTTGCCCCTCTGTGCCACAAAATCAGAGACTACAATAAATCTGAATTATCTGCATTAGATTGTTTCACTGTTTTCTCTGGAGATTTTCCTCTACAGTATAAATACTGTATAATGTGTTAAGATTAGCAAAGTTACTTAACAGACTGTCCTAGTGGCACATTTATTAATACCATATATAATGAAGATTTAACTGTGTAGTAATTATAGTATCTTTATATTTAGCTTAAGAAAAAGGGGACTTCCCTCCCTAATAAAACACACAACAACAAGTGAAGTTTAGAGTGTTGGCCCATTGCCTTCAAGGATGAATATTATATCCAAATAGTCTTTAAACATATACTGGAAGTTTATAAACCAGTTAACTGCGCTCTAATTCAAGGAGTGAAAAAAACACATCTATTATCTATTTCAGATGCAAGAGAATAATAAAAAGGATCATAAAAATCTGCCTGCTACCTAGCAGGGAGGAAGAATTCCTGCACTGATGCTAGGCAACTCTGGAGGAAGAAGGCACTGACTGGGAAAAGAGTTCTTTCAAAAATGGTATTACAGCAGAATCCCACCAGTACTTTCAAATCTGTCACAGCTTCCTAAAGCCACTGTGTGACTTGTCCATGATAGCACAAGAATAAGCAGTGACAGATAGGAACTCTTCATTTAAGAATGAAGAGTTTTGGTTTTTTTTAAGAACATTTAAGAACACCAGTATATAATGATATTCTGAATGCCAGCTAAGATGCAGCCAGTATGCAGAAGTTACCATACCTTTGCTTATTCAGCTGTTATGTAGGAAAGGAATTGAAATTCTTTATTGGAAGAACCAGAAGAGTTTGACACATTCTGTCAGAGAAAAATCAGGCTCACCCACAGAGACTTTTTCAGATTTTGGAGATGATAAATTTTAGGGCAGATATGCAAACCTTCAGGTGGGTTTAGCATTCTAAAGGCAAGTTTTCATAGAAGTCTTAGAAGTGAGAAAGACCCATCTTTTTACGGGTTGTTACTGCTATCACTTTGCTAGATGAAAAGTGCATTCTCCAAGCTGAAGCGAGAGATGTTGAAATACTTGATATATGGGAAACTGTGGGTAGGAACTTCTCCAGGAGTGGGACAATCACTTGGCTAAAGAGGAAAATGCTCACAGGGCATCTTTCACTGACTTTACCCAGGGTATACTATACCCTCTCAGTTATGATTTCTGTCCTGTTGGGATAGTCCTTTGTTCTGAGGAGAAGAGTACGTTTTCATGCACAGAACATACTTACTGCTTATATCTACAGTCTGCCTCAATAACTGTTAATTTACAGGCTTCCATAAAATATATGTCACTAACAGATTGTACATTTAGAGACAGAGTTTACGCTGAAATTTATGCTAACAATATACTAGTTATGTAAGGAAGATCAAAGAAAAATCTCCTTCCCTAGAACTAATGAAAATAACTCACAGTTTTCACACTTCTAGTCATTCAATATTTAAGTACTTAAGAAAAAAAAAACCCCAAACCATGGTTTGTGACTCATCTGGAGTGCTTACAGGTCCAGAAAAGCTGTATGATCACACATGTTGGTTGTTAGATGCAGTATCCTTATGAGAGCCATAACTACTAAGACGTTCTTCAGAGCCTCCATACACTGATGAAGATGATCCAGTAGTTTTATTAAACATTTTCCTTAGAGATCGATTCTACCTAACCTTCTGGTAAGCTTCTACTCCCTTTTTCTGTTTTTCACAGTCATTGTCATGGTATCTGACTACTTTGCATTTCACTTAACCTACCTTTTAGCTCTTTCATAGAAAATAAAAAAAATCATTAACTTCTTGAATGTTGTGTGAGATTCTAAATGGGTTGTAGAATACATCACATTTTAACCAGGAAAGGCAGGGAGCTTTCTGTCATCTGACTCTGTCTTGAAAAATTAATTCTAATATCTTTTTTTTTTTTTAAAGCTCCTACGCTGATGTATCACAGCTGGGAAATGAAATGCTTCATAAAATCAATGAGTCACTTCTGATCTGTTGCCTGCTCCTCTGCAAAGGTCACCCCTGCCTGACTGCTGGAGATCATCTGATGGAGATAACACAATGTCAGTGGGTATCTCCAAGTGGAAAACAAAAAACCCCATAACAGCTCACCTTTTTAGCTGCTGTCTGTAAAAGATATGATTTTTCCCTAGAAACTAAGGTAATTTTAGCCTTGTCCTTGGTACAACGGGTACAATCTCAGAGGTCATTAAACTGGATTTAGGTAAACAGCTTCAAGGACTGTGAGTTCCTCAGCACTGGTCTTTCTGGTACAACTTTCTGCTATGAAAAATCCCACCAACGCTTTAATGACATTGCAGAGGATGTACACATTTGATTGCTAAGAGCTGCTCCTAGACTGTTAATCCTGCATGCTCCTGACAAAATCTGCTCTTTGGTGGTCACACCGTAAACAACATAGATCAAACCCTTTCTGATCAGAGGAAACATCATGCTCTTCCCATACAAGGGGCTTTCCCAAAGCTATTTTTCAAGGTGGTCATTCATTCTTCATTGACATGTCGAAGCCCATACAGTTTAAACAATTTCCAAAAAGAGAGAAGCTACTTTTTAAACCTTTTGATCTTGGGCTAATTTTAAACCTACTCCAGCTGAAATATTTACTGCATGTCTTCCTCATAAATTATGTCATATTCAAAAAGTGAAAATCCTCATTTCAGCATCATCATCTCAAGTGGAAAAACTGCAAATCCTCCAACAGAAAATTAGGGAACATTTGTTCTGTCTGTAACAGCTCAAGTGTGCAGCAATTTTTTTCCTGGCACAGATGTATTTAGGTTTGCTAGATGGTGAAACTATTGTCGCTATTCTGCTGTGTCCCTGAAGCCAGGCATCCCATGGCTACAAATGACTATACTATTTAATTATGAAAGGACAAGACTTTGAATAAGAGAAAGCATTTCTAAAAGTTACCAAGAACTCTGGGATCTGACTGTGTAATTCAATCTCATTCCATTTCCTGAATGAAAATGGAATGTTGCTGAAATGATGTATTTGTGCCTTTAGGAGTACACTCAACGTACACTGAAGTGCAGTGATTTACTTTTTTTAGTCTTGGATAAAAATCAGCTTTGTCTATAGGAGTACAGGAAAATATGTTCTCTGAGCATTTCACAAACATTAATCACTTCATGCCTTCATTGGAAAGATATGCACATTATCCTTAATTTGCAAAGTAGGTTTTGCAAAAAAAGGTACTAGCACTGTTTCCAGCCTTGAGGTGCATCTGAAATTCTTGCAAGGGGTTTGATTTTTAGTAAGCATTTGGTATTTTCTCCTGCAAAATATGTTTGGTAAAGTACCTCTATTGAAACACTCAGTTTTGAAATGTAAAAAACATCAAATCATCAGGCATGTATGCACTTTTATATTGAATGCTACTATTTTGCTCATGTAAATGCAAGACAGAGCTTTTGTAATTTACCAAGAAGTTACTCAAAAATAAAAGACTTGGTGAAATTCTGAAGAAGCCTAAGCATCAAATACATATTGTAACTAACTACTAGATGGCACTTTGAGTGTGCTTAGTTTCTTCTTGCCCTTTACACTTCCTTTCATCCATATCTGATTTTTTAACTTCAGTTTTAGAAAGTCACATTTTTACCTGTTCAGTCACTGAGACTAAAAACAGCTAAAAGTAGATGAACTTTATAATATTCTAAAAGAAGCAACATATTTAGGAAATGTGGCAGGCACAGGAAAGTAATGTAAAAGTATATCAGCAATGCAAATATGGGAACTTTATCAGAAATAATGTAAAATTAAGTCTTATATCTTTAAAAACTGTAGAAAATGCTACCTTTTTGTTGTCCCTGAAAGGCAAAATGTTCCTTTAAATTGGAACAAAGTAAGGAAACTTCACTTCTACATTAATTTTTGAGATGTGAACAGTTGTGGTTCTGTTGCGTTCTTAACCTTGTAGGTCTGTTAAAGTTCACACAAAAGACTGAGTCACAGCTACGGGAGATTAAAAGAACCTAAGGTTAGTGTTTAATCACATTGCACGACCCCTTTCAATTAACATCTCTCTACTGTTTTCCCCTCCCCTTAACAGTGGCTATCATGGTTTGTTCATAGCCCATCATTGACAAAGAGATTAAAGGTTGTCCAAGGATATGGAAAGTGGCAATCTGTACACTAGAGCTGAGGCAGATCACCTTCAGTTTGACACCTGGCTGCAGGAGCTGATTCCAGAGCAAGCTCTGCTTTGGTCTCTGTAGGTGCAACAGCGTTGTAGAGGAAAATATGCAGTGCAGCTATAGGAACATTCCCTCCAGGAGCGATGGACTCAGTATTGAATTTAACACTTTACAGTGGAGACTTAAAATATTCTGGCCCTCATCTTTTACAACACTCCATATATAAAATGGCAAAAAATGTTCACATTAACTGTTTATTCTGTCTTTGGCTTTTTGGTTTAAGACGACAACCTCAAGCATATCTGTGAATGGAAAGGATACAACATGCCTGTAGTAGTGTATTGTCACATTTTAAGTGCTATCACACTGATTTATATGATCACAGAGAATTATAGATCCAGTCAGACCAGTGGCAAACGGGCTGCACAGTGAACAATATCATACAGTCTTATTTACCAATTCTTGAAAAAAAATCAGGAGTCAGCTGCTTTGAAGTTTTACTTTGATCTCACTGAGAATTACAACCTGGTTTGTAGCCAAAGAAAGGGAGACTCCACAAATGAAAAATTGAGCACCAGAATTTTAGAGTAGTATCAAGAACACAGGCAGAGGGAAGCTGAGAGTGCTAGGAAGTCAAATTTTGCTTCATAGTCACTAAACTTTGGGTGGTACTGCACAAAAGAGATGAATAAATTTTTGTGGTGCTGAATCCCATGTTATGCTTTTAATCTATTAAGATTATCCAGTAATTCTAAATAGCTTCCTGAGGTCGCATCATTCACTGCACATTTAAGGTCCAAAAGGAAAGACATGCAGATGGGCAGACTAGTCAGGTATGAACTCAGACAAGCTTCATCTTTAAACTGTGATTGGATGTAAAACAAGAATGTTTTCATACCTGTCTTCAATCACACCCTTCAATGATGTTTAAAAAATTATCCTCAGTTCAGTATTACAATTATCACTCTGATATTTCCTTCATGAAGTCTCATAATTTTAGCTCCTCATCTGAGGTCATAGCATGGCCCAAGGGTGGGGATGATGCGTTGCCATACCTACCCTCCCTCTTTGAAGCCTCTAGGCCCAACTGCTCAAAAAGAAAATCAATAGGTCCTCATGCACATATGTTTGCAGTTTCACAATTCTGCTGACACAAAATCCTCATCTTGTAACAGCAGGAAAATAGTATGATTTTTCTCACTGTATGCACACTATATAAAAAGAACTTTATTTACTTTTACAAAGTTACTTTATCCTAAATTGAAATCCCTGTGATAACACTCCATTTTGTTCCTTTATAGGCTAGAAGATCTTCAGACAGAGCTTTCTTTTGCCCTTCCTTTCTTCCTCCCTCCCTTCCCTTTGCTCCTACCTTTCTCCCTCCTTCTTGGCATAATTTATCGACATGGGCTGTCTGACATTTCATTGTGATGATTACCTCTGGGAAGGAGACTCGATTATTAACAGGTCATCTGGACTCTTTATGCTTTAAAGAACAAATTTTCCCTCTCTTCCAAATGCACCCTTAGTTTAAGGATACCTAATTTAATACTTTGACTCTCTGCGAAGAGATCAGAGACTATTCTGAGCTGGAAGGGATCCATCAGGATCAAGTCCATCTCTTAAGTGAATAGTCTATGCAGGGATCAAACCCACAACCTTGGTGTTCCCAGCACCATGCTCTAACCAGCTCAGCTCACTGATGTGCTGAAGAGTGGCTTACTAGCAACTACATCAGGTGTCAGTGACAGATAAGTTGATATCAAACATTAAATATACTGGAATACAATTTTTTTCTTGAGTTAAACACCCAAGGCTAATTCAGAATAGCACACCTGTGCCTTTGTTTTCTATGTATAAAGCAGAACTGCAACTCTCTTCACATAGCTGATATAAATATTAATGTCTTTGCTAAGAACTATGACATAGCATTATGAAGACAGTAGGCTGGCCTTTAATTCTATATTCAGTGAAAGTATTAGATGGCATTTAGTAAATAAAGCATGGGATGAAGATGAAAGGCACTATTGAACAGCTACCACTCAGTAAGTACTACCCAACTGGTTCACTAAATGAGGCAGGAGACCCACGGGAAACATTTGGTCTTGTAATTAAAGACTATCAGAAAGGCATATGCAGGGGGATTCTGAATAAACATTGCACTGGAAACATTAATTCTGGCATTTCCTAACTTCAGAGTGTTAGATTTTTCAAACTTGATTTATTTTTAATGTAATTTTAAGGAAATATATAATGTATACAATATTTGCAGTCCTTTATACTAAACTGTGCTTCACTCACAGCTTCTGAGGGGAGGAATTTTATTGTCAAGGGCATCAGTGAGTGGTAAAATATCTTTGAAATCACAAAGGAGAGTGACATACCCTAAGCAGACATACTGAACATTGTCAGAATAACAATAAGATGTAAGAGGGCTGAGGCCCATTCTATAAGTGCAGCTGCTAAAAGAAAAGTTTCTTTCTAGTGAAAAGTCCCATTACTCAACAAATTTTAGGAGTAGGCACTGGAAAATGTAGGAATGAGAATGACCTTGTTTTGGCAGGGAAGGAGAAAGGGCCTCAGAATCTGAAAGATCTCTTTCTAGATAACATCTCAGCACAGGCTCAATCCACTTCTGCCCTGGGATAGCTCACTGTTACACGTTGCAGTTCTCTCTTCTATGGGGTTGGACGTTTAATATAAAGTAGATGTGGAAAGGCTTGTAGCCAAGGCCTCTTATTACTAGCCAAAGAAGACTTTGCTTAGGATCACTGATATGGTCCTTCCCAGAGGTTCTCTGAAGGTGACTGTGTCACAGTCTGAGGGAAATCTCCTGTAGCCGGTTCAGTTTTACCCAAAGGTTCAGCTCATCTGCAGAGCTGACTTTTCTGCTATGCAGACCCTGGAAGTAGATTCCTAATGTGAATAATCATATCAGTATTATTACTGAATCATGACATAAAGACATCATTTAGGATTGTGTCCTATTGGTTTGACAGCTTTGCTTTTCCATGTCCAGAAGTCAGGCCTTGCCAGAAGGAACTCATCTCAAAATCTCAGTCAGATTAATGAAGCTATATGCAGATAAAGCTATACAATGCCATATATTTTGGACTTGCCTACAAAGCGTGTAGTGCAAGCTACATCACATTCAATTCTGTGCATTTACCTACTGTCAAGGAAACTAATAGAATCAAACATCACCATCCAAACATTCTAGAGAGCCCTGGGTTGCAGTAGGCCTGTCTTGCTTCAGTGCTGGAATCACATACACTATTTATACAAAGAAAGGAGAAGTAGCTTCAATGTAGTACTGTAGTGATATACTAATAGTACAACAGAGTTAGTATCTTTGCTTAGGAGCGTGTTGTATTATGTGGGCACACCAGTATATTTAGCAGGGAGGTGTCTCCAGAATTGTTCCCTGATTCATGCAAGCAGCTAAGACTGCCTTTATCTGCAGTTAGAGGCATTTTCCATCACAAAAAGTCACTTAGCCAGCTGAAAATATGCCTTTAAGTAGTTGTGATTAATTTTAAAAAATTGCTATAGTGCTTAAGTCTCTCAGCTGCTACTGTTAAATTCCAGTTCAAATTCTACAAATCTGTATTCTATGATGTGCAAAATTTACATGTTCATCACATTCTTCCCACGCCAGACATTTAGAATACTATGATATATGTCTACAAGGTACAACTGGCACAGCATATTGCAAAATTGATCATTATGTAAATGAACAAATTTTTAGGTCAGCAAATTGACAGACTACAGTTTTTCCAGTCTCCTTATGAATAATATTATTTATCTCTTCAAACTCCCACACTGAGAAATGAAAAGAAATACCTTAACACTACAGACTCACAAGTATTTTAAAAAGTTTAGCATTTCTGTTATATGCACAGCATAGTTCATTAGTTTGTCAGTTTGCTTTCCTTAAAGCCAGCTAAATGGCAAGAAATCTTATCTGATCTTTCTAGTAAACACAACTTCAGACACAGGGATGGTTTTATAGTGTAAATAACAGTCAGGTTAAATTGCTGCTATAAAAACTTTCTACTCATGATCAGTGGTTTCTACTTTTCTAGAGTGTATTTGCATTTTGACATTGCAAAAGCAGAATACATATTTTTTTGTTCTTGTTGCTCTTGAATATATAAAGAACCCAGCCCAGTAGCTAAATCAAGATAAAAGACATCAGTATTCTCTTTTCCCTGGGATGTATCAACCATCATTAGGAATGCAGACAGTAAAAAGGCAATTTGGGACTCTGAGAGCAGGTTGCAAAAATAATTTACAGTTGTGTTCACTGTTGGCATTATGTTAGATCACATCAAGACTCTTCATTTGTTCAGCCTACATTCAGTGTGGTATTAAAAACAAGTCTCTCCATTGATATTTTTATTTTTTTTTTTGCAAATAGGTTATTTTCTTCTAGAAGTCTAATGTGCCAATAGAGATATCTCTGCACAGATACCAATTAGTTGCTTACGTTGTAACGACAGACATTACAAATCAGGCACAGTGTGGAATGAAAGCAACTTATTACAGCATTTGTCAGGCAAAGTTGCTTCCCCTTCCTTTTCAATTATACACAGGAGCAGTTCTATCAATGGTCACATATTAAATTTACTGCCAGTTTTAATTACTGAAAATCTAGCATAAACACACTGAAGCCTGAGGTATTTTACACATCTTTTCTTTCTGGAACATTTTTCAACTGAATGTTATCTCAAAGTGCTTCATAAACTCTGAGTTAATCAGGAGAGCCTGTAGCTCTCCTGTGACACATAGCAGTTAATGCTGTTGCCCCTTTCTGTGAGTACTCTGTACTTAAACAATTTTTCCAGCATCTCAGACTGAATCAGTGGACAAATCAGAAAACCTTCTCAGATTTTCATGACTGTTTGCTGTGTACAAAGTAAAGCTACCTTCTGTTACCCTCAACTATGATCTGACACAGAAGTACTTGTTGGGGTATAACTTCAAAATATGATTACTTTTGGTTTATGTTGTGATTCTCCTCTGTTTAGACAAATACTTTCCCTCTCTGCTAGACTCCCTAATTTCTTCATCCATGAGCCAAAGACTGCTGTCACTGAGATGTCTTTCCATTGCTGCTGCACTGCTATGCAAACACTCTCCCATCCCTCAAAAACCAAAGGTCTGTCTTAGTTCTTGTCCTGTCCTTGGCACAAATCTTGTCTTTGTACTGTGAAATACACATGCTAACCTTCTTTTCTATGCTGCTTATTTTCAAGCTCTGTAACTTTGTAATTCTGGGTTCCAGACAGGGAAGAAACACTCAGTCAGCACAGGTATGAGCCATTTCACCAAGATTTCAAGCTCATCTTTTAAGACTTCAAAGTAGTTTGGATAATTACTTCTGGATAACTACAGTAAATAACTCTCCCCTCTGAAAATGTTAAAATAATTTGTTGATTTGTAAATTTTACTGTTCTTCTTCCTTATGCCTTTGGAAGGGTAATTACTCTTAAAAAGAGAAAAAAACTTTAGCAAAAATAGAAATGTTTTAATCTGGACTCCAAAGTATCTCTAATCCTCTGAATTTTCAGGTGCTTCTCTGAAGTGCCCTCAGACACTGTCTGGGTCACAGGCTCTCCTCTTGGCTTTGAGACCCCCAGTTCTTTTCTCCAGTATAAGAGCTTGCAGATGATTTCCACATTTCTCACACACTGTAGTGACATGCTTTTTTCCTTCAAAGCAAGGTTTTTACAGTGTGGTAACCGTGCTAAGAACTCATTTTCTCTGAACTGCAAATCTGAAAAGAGGCTACGATGGCTTGTGGCACCCTGTCAAATACTGTAAATTGTTCTCACAGCACCGTATTTCAAAACTGATGGCAGTGTAAACTCATGGGTGGGCACGGTTGCAAGGTAACACCCACAGTGAGATTGTGGGGTATCAAATCTGCTCTCTGTCAATCAGGTCAGAACAAATCGGCTCACTTCAAGACACAGAATATTTTTTCTGTCAGATCTTCATAAGCAGGCTAGATTCCAAATCCTATGTGTGTTAATTCCATCTTATGTATTACTGACTGATGATATGTGAGAATGGGAGAAATATGAAAGAAGAAACATTTGCTCTCCTGTATTTGTATTGTCTTGACAGGGAAAGGAAAAGGAAGTTTTTTCGCTGTTAAACCTTATTGATGGTTCTGCACCAAATCTGTGCTGTTCTTTTTGTGAACTATTTCCCAAGTTCTGTAGCTTTTATTGTAAAAAATCCCAGTAGTGCTTCAAGACAGATGGAATGTTACTATTAAAAAACTCTAAGATTTAGAAAAAAATGTAAAAATATTTTCTATTTAATCATGAAGTTATGGAAACCTATATGATGAATTAATTTATTGCTGTACTAAAAGCATATATATAAAACACTAATAGAAAATGTAGTATGCTTGCTATCATAGTGTTCATGCATATCAAATTACCAAGCTGGCAGAAATAAACTGTCAAATTCCAGACATTCACTCCATTGACTTGAGAAGTCTGTAACCTCATCCTGTGGTCCAGAAAATAAACCATTATTCAAAAAATTTATTTTAATTACAGATTCCATTTAAGGGAAGAAATTTAGAAAGACTTGATAAAAAAGGAAAAAAATTGTTTTCTCTTCTAGCCCATGAATAAAATCTGGGTATAAAGAGGAAAAGATGAACTAGTTTTAGAAAGATAAAGGATTTGGTGATAAGAAAAAATCTCTTTGGTACATTAATAAAAATTATTTTTTCTTTTTCTACTTAGAGACTGTTCTTGGTGGTTTGGAAAACTTGCATGAGGTCGGGCCTAAAGCATCTTTGCTTAGATTTAGAAGAAAATAACAAATAACCCCAACATTTTGGTAATTTTTCAATTTTTTTTTCAACTACAGCTTGCCATAGTTTTAAGAAAATCATTACATAATAAATAAAAATGTAAGATAATTTAAAAAAAAAGATGTGATAATTAAGGACTTGAATGGCTATAGAGTCAGCTTTCTAAATTATCTACATTATGCTTACCATGTCTTGTTGCATCAATAAAGACAAAAGCCATATAAAAGAAATGCCCTAGAGAAAATAGGAAATTATATATATATATTTTTTTTTTCATATATATA
>JAOTQP010000251.1:20740032-20809572 GCA_026413545.1 Cichladusa arquata | reverse complement strand
CTGTAATTTCAATTCTTTGAATTAGCTCAGTCTGCATGAAAAGCACAATAAAACAAAGAAAAGCATTGTTGTACAGATCACCTCAAGGACTTGTAACAGCTTAAAACATGTTAGCTTTGTAAGAAGCTTAGCAAGTGAATTTTGGGGAAGCCCTGAGTATTTAAGAGATTATTGGCCTGAGGCAATGAACCAATTATAAGAACACAAGGGATGGCAGCATTTCTTTTTTCCTTCTCTGGCTGTATGGATCCGAAAAGATGGTTTATGATAGTTCTCCATTGTGCTTTTTCCTCTTTCTCTTTCCCTAATATGCAGGCCTAGTAGTAAGTGTGAAAAGGTTTTTTTTACAGCAAACATAGCAAAGTGAAACATACCTAGCAGACACACAAGATTGGGTGCATGAGGAAATTAAATTTGTCAGTGTATTCCATTGCCCATCAGTCTCAGAATATGATTATTCATTTTCTAAGGTAAAAGCATAGAAATTTTTAATGAATTAAAGAGAAAGACCTGAACAATGTTTTGAGTGCAGCTTAATCAACAGCTTCAGGGAATACTGTATTTAAATTATTAATATATTTATATTTACTGAAGCTAAGGATTTTGAAAGATACCCTGGATGGCAAGCCTAAAAATTAATTTCTATCATCCTATTTGATCTCAAGCCTGTCAGTTGTAGAGAGGACATAGGGAATTTCATTTAGCTACATAGTACATCTCAAGTGTGTCCTAGGACACTTTGAATACAATCAGCATTATTTATAAATGCAGCCTATGCCCTTATTTAATGATTTGGCAGTTGTGCCAAACCATTGAACCTTTTAGTGAATAGTGTTAGTTGAATGTCAATACATACGTATGATTGCCTTTCATCTGCACAGAGAAATGGTAATTAGGATTTCCATTGAATTTCTGACAGAGGCGAAGCTGAATTAAAGCCTATTTATAAATATTTTAATATCATAAAACAGCCTTAGAGCATGCAATTTGAGCAGCACTGTAAATATGCCCTTCATTAGGTAAAGGTTGGCTGTTTAATAACAATATGCAAATATCTTTGCAAGAGTACTTGGTTTTGTTTTTTCCCTTTGTTTTATAGGCAGAAGGTTTCTCCCACTGGGGAAAGTGTGCAGACAATTCTAATATCACTTTCATTGTTTATTTGTATGTATAGAACTTATTTATAATTTTCAGCTGAATCAAAAAACTTATACTCCTGGCAGCTTTTTTCATTCAAGCTTCTATTAAAACTTGACTTAGTATCATGGCAATATTCATTATTTACAAGTCAAAGTCTACTGGCAGAAGCAGAAATTCAGACACTTTTGAATTGTTGCAACTCCACTGACTGCAGATAATGATCTATCCCATAAATCCTAATTCTTGCTCATGCTGGAATTTCATCCATTTTGTCTGTTTCTAGATCAAGCTGATCATCTAGCTCCAAGAATGGCTTGCTGTAGCCGTAAATAAGTGACTTTATTTTGCAATCAGATTTTCTGCTTAAAAAAGTCTGAAAACACCTAGCTTATTCATGTGCTCCTTTTTTTTTAACGGGAATTCCAATAATGCTAGTATGACACAGATACAGCAAAAAAGAAATCAGAATTTGAGTGAGTTTTAAGACACAGAGACAAGTGCAGGTGCAAGATGTAAAATTGTCATGATAAGCAGAGGAGACAGACCCCAAAAAAATAATACTCCTTCTCACCTGCAGAATCCCAACATGGTTAAAGCCTAAGCTCTGCAGTGAAATCGAGAACATTCTGACAGTTTTACTGCTAGTAAGTTATAGAACTTCAGAGTTTTGTGTGGAACTGTCTTCCTGTTCAGAGCAATATTGTGTGTTCTGTGTATTTTGTCTCTTTCTTTACAAGGTAATTTCATCTTTCATCATCAACTTGTGGTAGATTTTCAATAATTAAATTTCCGTTTCGGCCATTATCTGTGGAATTGCTTTAACTTATCTTTCTGAATTTATACAACGCTGACATAAATTTGCTATCTTTTTACTTGTTCTAATTTTTGTGTGGAGGTCAAAATAAAAAAAGCACGAAACCTATATATATGCTCTGAAAAATAAGCACAGACAAGTGAGTTTGCTAAAGTTTTTGAGCAAGAGTCGCTTCAAGGAATCAGAGAGGAGAAATGGAAATAACCAAAGTGATGGAGATGTTCCCTTTATCTCAATTAGATTTCCCAATGTGTCCATCACTGAAGAAAATTACAACTACAGAATGGTAGCTCAAAAATATTCAGAACAGTTGAACTAGAGGAACACCAGGAGGTACCACTTCAACATTAACTAGCGTATCAGCAAAACAATTTTACACCTCAATTTTTACTTACTGATAATGCATTACCATTCTGGGTCGCAGGAAAATCCCAAGTAGTTCAGTTCCTCTGTGACAAGCATATAGCTGTTTGCCAAGGAAAAGTGAGATTTCCTCTTCCTGTCTAGAGAGACATTGCAAACCTAGCACTTGGTAGAGTATCCTGTAGGATGGCCATAGTCTCAAATATCAGTGCTGTAGGGATGGAGTTGGATTTCTTGACTCAGTTACCTCTATTTCAACTAGACAGCTCTCAAGAAAAATTTGCCTGCTTTAGTAAAAACTTGGAGGTCAGTACAAGCTTTGAAAATGGGTCTTAACTGACATATCTTCTGCAAAGAAAACAAAATATTAAACACTACTTGTATCAGCAGTTTTGTGCTTGTGAACACAAAACATCTTGCTTATATAAACATCTGCAAAAGAGCCGAAATTGACTCTGGTGCATTAAGACTGTCAAAACACAAATACAAAAATTAGGCTTTGAGGTAGCTCGCTGTATTCTTTAAGCTAATTTTAGTAGGCTATCTAGAACTGGCCAGATATTCAAGGGAAAATGAAAAATAATATTGGATGAAATACTTTAAGATTTCACTTATGGCTTCTAGGTGTTTGCTTTCTGTCACATTTGAAAGGCATTTTCCATTGAATAAATATTTGCTTTTTATTAAATCTGAAGGAAGAATACTGCATGCTGAATGGACAAGTTCTCTTCTAAAACTGTTTTGGACTGTCTGTGCTTTATGAGAATTGACAACATAGTGGGTTTCCAATAAGGACACTTGGAAGAAAATGCCATTTATCCATGTCCAATCCAAAAGCCAAAAAGTGGGAGAACATTATGAATTAAGCAGTTGTCATGCTATTAGAAGGACAAAATTCTATTTTTTCCTAGGAAAGTAGTATAATTGTAAATAGTACAAACTGTGACAGTGTTAACTGAAGAACCAGGAGTGTTTTAAAGTTATTTCTCTAGTTACGGTCAGGATAAGGCTTTGGTTTCTATCTCCTGGGTGTCCCCACTTACTGCATTTTTATTTATAGCTCATTAAATGGCTTTCTGTCAGACTGAGGTAAATCAGACAACGTGCTCTAGCAGAATACCTACCAGGCTTCAGCTACTAATGGGTACTCAGGCAACCAGCAAAGACTAGATGCAACTAGTCTGAAATTGAATTGCTGGTAGGAGAATAGTGCTGATAAGGGAATAGAATTCCAGTACTGTTTATTGTAATTGTGTTGTTAATGTTTACTGTTTATTACTTTTCTAGTATCCACTCCTATTCTACCACTCTATTCGCTAACACAGTTGTATCTAATTCTCTAACTGACAGCTTCACCAAGTTCTTGCTTCATGTTGATCGAATATACACAAGACAAATTGAAAAAGACTTTATGGTCTTGTCCATAGGAACAGCCTTTTTGGGGAGTTTATTGAGAAATATGAAGATCTGGAAAAATCTTTAAAACTGTTGTCACTATTTTGGTGAGTTACTTTTAATTTTAGTTCTCACAAGCAGAGGCAACAGAGAGGAGAGAAGAATGCCTGTCATGTATTACTTTCTTTCCATTACCAGGTAGAAAGAAGATTTCTGAGCACTATTGTCAATAATATATATATTAATTTGATGCTTCTCTGTACTCATTATACCATTTTTCATGAAAGCACCTGTATAAAAGCTAGGTTTTAACTATAGGTAGTTTTTTCAAAGAACAGTGGCTGTGATCTGGGAAGACAGTATCTGTCTTCCACTAAAATTCTGTAAAAAAAAATTTATGTCAAGACTAACAATGGTCAAAAGGTAAGATGTTAATCCACTCTCATAATGATCACCAGACTACAGTGAGAAATTAGCACATTAGGTCATTCCTATGTGGGTTTTTTATTTTCTCTGGCTGAAGTTGATAAGTAGAAAATGATATTGTTAGATGTGGGTCATTAAAGAGAGCTAATGACCACATGTGACAAAGGCTACCTGTAGGAAAGGCTAGGGATGGGATACTACACCTCAGCATCAGGCTAAGTCCAAAGTAAAGCTTGTCTATCTCCTTCAGTCTCAGAAGGTTCATAATTACTAATGCACCATCACAGATATTAAAGCTTGTTCCAAATAAACCTTAATTTTCTTTTTGAGCCTACATAACACAATTTCTGCAACCTTAGCCAAGTACTGTAAAGGTATTGTTAAGGCAACCTACGATCTCAGAATTTATGACCAAGTAATAATCCACATACACATAGCAGCTTTTAATTTTGAAAACTCAGATTTTATTGTGTTCTTTTGAATTAATTCAGGAGTTAGTTTACTTTAATTGTATTATTATAACTCCTTTTCCTTCACAAGATAAATTTGTAATTTAAAGTTGGAGTCTTCATTTAATAAGATAACATTTAATAACATTTAATAAGACCCGGAGGAGAGAATACAATATTACGAAAACTATTCTCTATTGATTGCATTAAAATTCTGTTAATGACAGAATTTTTAAAATACCCTAGATATTGTTTAGACTAAGATCCCCGGTAATTGCCTTCATCTAGTAATAAAGATGTGACAAACTTGCAAAATATACTAAACAAGCAGGATAGGTGAGTGTGCTGGACAGAACTCGAGTAGATATGGTTAAAAACAAGTAGAAAGTATACAGTCCTTAAATATTCAGCTGTAGCAGTAGAAACAGCTTTTCTACGAGTTCCAGAAGACCTGCCAGCAGAGAATTTTCAATTTCCTAAACTGAGGCATAAGATGCCAACCCAAATTGTCCCATGAGAAGTATTTTACACATTGCAGTGGCATAGTACACAGAAGGTAATGGGCTATATGATCTGAGAACTGTTTATTGTTTCTGAACTTGAGAAAATATCTGGTCTCCCTTTGTACTTCTGGAGAATTTAAATTCCAAAATTGGAAGTTAAAAGTTACAAGTACATAAGAGTCTTAGTTGGTGGCTGACTTAAAAAGTAGAAAAGGTGTAGATATAACAGGGCGATTCAAACAAGAGAAGAAGTCCTTTATATGACTAGTCTGGAGACACACAATTCCTGAAGTAATAAATAAATAATAATAAAAAAAATTACCCAGGACCAATCTATCTTGCGTGCCTTTTTGTGATAAACAGGGAGAAAACAGTGCAACCACAAGTTTGGTCATCTGTGAAAAAGATGTCACCTGACCACTTCCTGTTTTCTTTTCCTGAATGCAAGATTTGCATCAGAGAGCTTAAGTGCTGTCTCTATGAGCTTGTGAAACCCAGAAATGTCCTCCAAGATATGTATGACCTGTAACAATTGGTTTTTTGGTTGTGTCAAAGAAAAAAGGAGAGAGGCAGTGGTATATTTATTTTTCTTGCAATCAAAAGATAGAATAGCTTATGACAAGGTCTATTGTCCCCTGGAAGGAAAAGGAAACAAGGAAATGCCTTTATGCTGCAACAAAAGCTAAATCACTTCAACTGTCAGACTCCATTAAGGCACACTGAGCAGGGACAGTGATTGCTAAGCCAATTTGTCCATCAGTTTTGAAAAGTGCTAGCAAATAAAAATAAAGAAATAGAGATGAATGTGTTTCTATAGGCATTATTATGGTTGATTTCCATAGCTATAAGCCACCCCTGCTGATAATTTTCATGTTATTTTGGAGATCAGTGCTAGGAGCAAAATGCAGCTCTGCTCCAGGATGCTGAGAAACAAAAAGTAGTATTTCTTTTTATGCTAATAAGATTTGAAGAATGTTCCTTCATCTCTGAGGGTTTATCTTTCAAAGGATAACATCAGTGTCTATCCTGAACCTGTGTTTAGGTTTGATTTTTGCATTGTCTATCATCTCTAAATTAGGCAACCTGTATTAATAGAATTTCAATCTTGGTTATCTTATGGTGTCCCAAAAGTTCTCAGTGCAATTCAAAGTCTCTTTCCATATGGTACTGAAGCAGTTTGCCTGCTTACAGAAGAAGGTGGAAGCCTGCTAGAGGCAGAATCACTTGGGCTGGTGATTTGCCAGCAGGTTCACAGCAAGCCCATCCCATTGAGAAATGCAGTCAGTCGTATATACTCAATGTCCCTGTCTCACAGATTGGGTGTTAGTCAGGTTGAGAATTCATGAGGCTATAAGGCAGAGTGTGCTGGGTTTGGCTGGGGCAGAGTTAATTTTCTTCACAGTGACTGGTGTGACGCTCTGTTTTGGACTTGTGCTGAAGAGTGTTGGTAATACAGAATATGTTTATGACTGCCTGAGCAGAGCTCACACAGACCCAAGACCTTTTCTCCTTGATTTCTAGCTGAGGTTGAACCATGACACATAGGAAAATAATCTGTTCTTAAAAGAGGGAAGTATTTTTCTTGCCTAAGATGAAAATATATTCTTTTCTTAAGCAGCAGGTGGGAATTTGTGGATTTGCATCTTCCATTCTCTCCCACATCTAGTCACCTGAGATTCAAAAGAACTGGCGGCATAGTTTGCTTGCCTGAGGTAGCTACAGATCATAGTATCTACCTATTCACCTTTTTCTTTTTTTAATCTACTTCATCAAGGTGGGTCAAAGTACTTGCTTGAAACTGTCAAGATAATTTGATTCTGAATTCTTCTCTTGGAAATGCAGAGATGTACGGAGATTAAGAAAAAGAGAAGAAAATGTGGAAAGAATGTTCTTTCAAGGCTTGAAAAGAGTGGTGAATGAGTGTAAGGACTTGGCCATGACAAGTGAAAATTTTAGACAGGTTCAATGATTTATAAGCTTGCTGAGTTCTAGGGATAAAAGCTGGGCCTGATTTTTTGCACAGGATAGCCAATACTCATTATATTTGTATCATGAAAGTCCAAGCCCTCCTCAAAGAGCTGCCTGATGGATGTCAGGTAGGCCTCCAAACCTCTTTCTTTTACTGCCATCTGTATGATGGGGATAGTAACCAGTAAATTACTGTTTAAACTCCTTCAGAGTCTAAGTCCTTATGTTAGTCACATTTTAACTATTCTTTAATCAGAAATCTAATAATTCTTCTTTTTAGTTCTGTATTTGTTTCTGGTTTCACTAAAGGGATGTTTTTTCTTCAAATTATTAGAAATTGAATGTTAACAAGGAAAAAGAACTCCTAGATATAGGACACCTCTTTCAGTAATATCAATTACCAGCACTAGGTTCACTGAAATCAGTGTGAATTCAGTCATTGACTTCAAGACTGCTAAAAGGCCACCAAGGATGTTTTAGATGGAGATATGAAAGGAAACCTGGAGAGATTTTCAGGCAAAGGTTTTCTTTTGTTTGTAGCAATCTTACTGATTTACATAGGGATTTCTAACGAGGAGAAATAAAAAGGAACTGCTCAGCGTGGGTCACCTAGAGGATAAGATCATATAATCCATTTAAAATGAATTAAAAACCAGGTATCATTTATAATTGTGCTCCTTCGTTTTGATATGTAAAAGAGAATTTGGAGTCCTAAGAAATCTCAAAATACTGCTAAAATTTACAGACATCAGTTTTTAATATTGTAATAGCATTCATTAACTTCTGGAAGTTCTTCAAAATCTAAGATGTTCTCTGTATTGCTATTCAGTTTGTATTTCTAGTTTCAGGGTCTCATCTCCTGACTTTTGAACAAGTATGTTTTCAGCTGGTTTTAAGTCTCTGTACCTCCACAGAGCCACCATGATTGACAGCTATGTAACTCTCAATGGGAAGAAACCAGGCTGATAGCTGTATAATCAATTGGGAGGACAAAAAATTCCTGATTATACCATGTTCTACCAATTCAGACCAGCATGTACATAGGTTTTGCTGTACAGGGAATTTAATGAAAAAAAGATCCTAGCATAAGCTTCCTTTCCTGGAAATTGGTGTTTTGAACAATTACCTGCTTTATCAAGAGCCTAAATTGTAACTCATTAGCATTGCTAAGGCAAACTCTTATACAAAATGGCCTCTGTAAGAGCCTTCAGTGCAGACCTGTACATCTTCCTTCTCCAGATAAACTTAACAAAGCAGTGAACATAAACATGACATGGATCGGCCTATAACTATTTAACTATATGCCTGATATCATCAGGCTCAGAAATGCCCAGAGACTGTCCCCCAAAACAGCAAGTATTAAGGTATCACATGGTTGTGAGAGCCTTCATTGTGGTTAAGAACATGTTGGGGCTTGGTGTTCTCAGTCTCTATTGACTGGTCCATTTCAGCTTTTCACTACAAAGACTTTGGACTTAGTGCCTTTAGTTTTGCTGTTTATATATAACCATATATATGTTTATATATAACCAAGGTGCAATCTCATTAGATCACAGTGTGGGTTCCTTTGACACCTGTACTATTTGTGACTACTGTTTTCCATGAGGGAGTGGCACTGCAGAGGACCCCTGAGGTAATAGTAGTTTTCAAGGCCCCAAATTATACTGAGAGGATTTTCATTTGTCTCTCTATACTTCTGTAAATCTCCAAAGATTCTGGCATGTATAAGGGAAGTCTTGTTTACAGTTTTCTGCTCAATAAAAAGTCAGCAAAACTCAGATGATGGTTTTAGCTATAGAAATATTTTTGTTATTATTTTGCTCAACATATTTTCTTACTTGAAAGTGTATTCACTTCCATTCTTAGATCACATTTCTCCTAGGAACATGATATGTGGAACTTAGTGCTCATAGTTTTAAATTAGCCCACATACACCTTTAGTTTTGATGAAATGACTGAAGAATGCCTGAAATAAACTTTTAAAATACTTAGTTATTCCAAGATATCTAGCAAGATTTAACATGAAATAAAAAATTCTGGTGAAGATCAGTCACAGAGTTTCTAAAACTTTTGGAAAAAAAAATTATGTAGAAAGCTCCGGGGCTTAGGATTTGCAAGAGCCATTCTCAGCCCATGCTTTGGCAGCAAATTTAACTTCCCCACGTCCACAGGATGTGGAGAACCTCTCTCTTGATTGCTGTGACAGAACAGCATCTTGCAAACAGTATTTGACTCTTGAGAGGCTCAGGAAAAAGTCCTCTTCCTGGTATCTTTGGAAGTGGTTAAATTCACAGAGGAGAGTGAACCTTCAGCCTTAACTTTCCCCCAGAGCATGATCTGGACAGCTGAGAGGAGCAATCTGCATAGGTCTGTCAAATTCTGAGCTATCAGATACTCTATGGAAAGTGAGAGGAAGGAGGATATTGCTGCAATACTGAAGCACTTTTGTGGAACAGACCTGCTAAGAACCTCTTGGCACTGCTGCTATTATAGTCGCATGTTGATAATGGAGAAAAGCTATATGTAAAGTAAAAATAATTATATCATAACATCAGATACAAGAGCCTACAAGCTCCATTAACATAAGAAAGCAGAAAAACTTTTTTATTGAGAGTTGATAGAGTGCTTGACTCGCATAATCACCTTGTTCACGTTTTCCTCTGTAACCAAACTAACAGTAAGATTTTGTAGATATAAAAATTACTTATACAGACATTAAATTCCTTACCTAACTTTATAAGATAAATACACAGGTGCATTTAGAAAAAGACTGTAGAGAAACAAACAACAGAGATATAGACATATTCTATAGATGGTTGAATAGAACGAAAGGTAAAAATTATTACAGAAATGTTTGGACATCTTGAAACAACAAACAGTTCAATATGATTTATTTAGTCAGTGGAGACTAAAATTCACTAGTATAATAACAGAACCATTTGTCTTAGCAAGTATCTTGTTATTGGTGATCAATAATGTAGCTGAGATGACTGATGGCTTTGTTTTCCTGTGGTGCCTCAGCCAGACTAAATTATTTATTTGACATGCTGCCTCTTGGCAAATGCTAGGAAACAGTGATAAGAAATTTGCATTCCTCTGTATATACCTCTGAATGAATATGAGATATTCCTCAAACTTTTGGTGAATGACATTTGGCTGTAGTTTGAGGCACAGTTTTGCTGACCAGACATGTTTTTGTCTCCTGACATGAATAGCAATATAGATGTCAGAATGAAAATCAAGGTGGTACTTTTTTTTTTTTTTTTTTTTTTTTTTTTTTTTTTTTTTGTTGGATATGGCAGAGGAGAAAATGATGGCATTTTCAGAAATATCCATAGTCTGGATGCCTCTGAATATTCAAGAACCTGTCTCAGTTTGCCAGGATCTTTAAGTTGTTAGAGACAATTTTAATCACCTTGAGACAGGTAAAAGTGTAAAATAATAAAAGTTCATAAAAACTTATTAGCAGGACAGAGAAAAATCTACTAATCTCATTAAGCTCATTATTATTGGCCCCGACAGTGGCTAATGGGGGAAGATGAGTTGAAGAATGAATATAAGAGTGTAGCGAGTTCAGAACAGTATTTTCTCTTTTGTATTTTGCCATTTTTGTGTCATTTGTTCTCCACATTGAAGAGTTCTTTTATTAAATATACACAAGCCTTTCAATAACTCCAGGCATCCTTGCTCTTCTCTGTGCTGCTGTGTTACAGTCTATTCAATGTATGGTGATCAAAACTACACTCAAGGTACGTGTGGAAAAGGATTTATGCATGGTTAAACAATATTAATTTTCCTCTCTGTTTTCTTAATACATAAGTCATAATATTCCTTTTTTTTCTCTTCATATTTAATCCTATTTCACAGCTTATATTACACACCTCCTGGGCCTGAAGCTGGTACTTTCAGACATCTATCCACAATAATTTCAGCGTCCCTTCCCTATGTCCTAAGAAAAGTGATCGTTTAGAGACAGCCAATGTGCATTGTTTTCTCCTTACACATTACTTTGGGTTTTTTCTCATTTAATTTCATTTGCTCTGTTATAAACCACAAGACCTTTCTACAAAACTTATTGTCTGGCTTAGTGCACTGGTAGCAGCATGGAAAATGTGCTTCTGGTACTATGGTGCTGCACTGCAGCTCTCAAGTCCTCCAGCAGCCACAGCTGTGGCAGGGCTTGGCATTTGTTTGACTCTGGCAGGACACCTATGGCTCAGTGCTGGAAGATGTAAGAGGGGTTTTGATCTTTTGTAATTCACAACTGGGGACCACCACATTGGCTTCCCACTGCAATTTTTCCAGCACTAGGAACCAATTTTGGTGCTCATGTCTGGCTCATGACCAGTTTTATAATACATAGCTTCCAACATCTTTGGTCTTGAGGTCTGTAATGCACCAAGATTAATCGCTTGACTGCTGGAAAAAACTCTGGTGTGTCTCCCTGTGAATCCTACGCAGCAGCTAACAGGGCTCTGCAACTTTTGTTTATTGTACCTATTCAGAGAAAATTAGTGTGCTTTGAAGAGGTGAGGCAGTATGGATGATTACGTGTGCTGCTGAAAACAATTAGCTCTCATTTGCTTAACACCATTTCCTAATGCACAGCTCTAAAACTTTTCACAGGACCTTTAAAATACAATCAGTTTTCCTTGGCTATTTCCTAATAATTCAAACTGAGTGCAGAACCTGACATGCAATCAGGCTAATACAGGTCGATATCCATTTTCTTTCAGTTAAATAGGAATTTTAACACAGTGATACCAGCTGTGGAATCACAAACAGCTACTGTATATCTATCTGTCTGTTTGCTGAACGGGCAAGCTGAGGACTGATTCAGCTGCTTTTAGCCATGCTGAATGAAACCCAAGCTCACTAGGTAAAACAAAGCATATCAGCACTGATTAAGACAAAACTAGTTTAAGAAACATTCATCCTCAACCATATCTTTTTCATTTACATTTCATTCACAAATATAAGACTTAAACACTACAAATTTGGTGTGATCTCACTTGGGAAAGTGGAGAGGAGAAGATATTCTTTTCTAATCGAAAGGGTTAAAAATACAGCTTGTGAGATCAAAACCAAGCCCTACATAAAATACCCACAAAAGTCCTGAAAAAAATTACCCACTTGTCTGCAGAAGGATCTTCTGCTCTGTTTTTAACAACACACAGTAATGGAAGTTGATGGCTGGAATCTGCAAAACAATTCTGCACCCAGCTGAAAGTGCCACAAAAGCTTAGGATGCCATGAGGGGAAGGAACTGTCACAAGCTTGCCTAAAGAACACAGATAGATATTTGTGAATAGAACTGTGTGATGTCCAGGCCTTAATTTTACATGTCATCCAAAAAATGCCAAGTCCCCCCAGATGACATAGCAAATTATTCATGCATAAACTTAATTACCCATATGACATTTATCACAAACTTGTATATGCATTGGCTGGTTACGATAGCCTGAATTCTGAGTTTTTAATGTTGCTATGATGCAGTAATTAAACCAAATCAGGGACAGATACAATTTATAATTGCTTCATTTTTTTACAACTAAGATAGTTTTTGCTTTGGTAACTGTTTTCAAGGCTGAGTAACTGAGATTTTTGCTGATGCATCGCTCCATAGAGGTATAATAGTCTACCTGAAAATGACTGACTTAATTCTGCTGGATTATGGTTTACAGGACATGGCTAAAATGAATAAATTAAATTTGTTTCTAGGTCTCAAAGTATCATTTGCTTGTGTTTGGAAAGAAGATGAGTGCTAGTGACCAAAAAAGAGGAAAAGACACAGGGCAGACAAAATTATTGAGATGAATGGTGGACTACATATAAACATATAAACATACATCTTGCAAACAGTCACACAGACAACAAGAAATCCAGAAAAACGGAACTGGGAGAGGATTTCCATCTCATCAGTGTGTGCTTTATTGTCATACTCACACGACTCCTTTTCATTCTATTTCACTGCAGGAAGGTGAAGGAACTATGACAAAGTTGCTTACAAAGAAATAACTGACTGTCAACGCATAGACAGCTTTAGGCTCTGGGATATTAAGCCAACACCTATGAAAATCCTGTGGGATTGCTCAACCTATAGTTGACTAGAAGAGAGTGATGTCTAATCCAAGAGCTACGAACTCTGGTATAACTAACACTTGTGAACCCTTAGTCACCATGATTTCCAAGGCACGCATGTGAGGCACACACTATTTACCATGGCTGAGAATACTAGGACTTGACCATTAAACATTTACAGTATATAGTCATAGTGCATTATTCTGCTGAGGGAGATTCTGCATTTTTCCATATCTTTAATTACGTTCACTTATTATTGGAAAAGAAACAAGGTTTTGCTTAGAGGAATTTCTCTTCCTTATTTCTCTCTCATTTCCATGTTTTTATAATCCAAACTCTTTTTTTTCTGCCAGTGTCTGTATTAAACTGAGCTCTTTTACCAGGCTCAATACAATTTGCACAGGTTATGGGACTGACTGTCACTTATGGTTTGAGTCATCTGAAGGATTACATCTGTTGGAAGAACTGTGTGAATTTTACCTATGGTGAGGGGGGAAAGTTTAAAATAGTTTAATTAATTTGCATCCCTAAAGGTGAAGAGTTAGGCACTGTTGAGAATTAGAGAGTTAATGTGACTGTGAAAGCTACATGGGATGATTTGGTGTGTCATATTAAATTACAGCAGCTGATGTCCATGTCAAACAATGTATCTCTAAGGAGGAGATGTGGAAAGTCAAGGACAATTTCGAGAGGTACCACCAATATCCCTGAAGATCACACTAATATTAAATACTCTGAGCAGAAATGCAGTAGAGAAGGAACAATTTGGAACCAAAACATACAAGGGCCCTGAAATCACATAAAACTTCTGGAAATTGTTAGGGGAGAAATAGTGGAGGCACCTCCACTACATGTTTCTAATGGTTTAAAAACTTATACAATGACATCATTGCTTCATTTGCATTGCATATAGGATGGAAGATCAATGCATCAGCATCAGTGACTGCAACAAATTTTTACAACCAGGCACAGCCTCTTACAAAGAATTTTGTACTATTGAAAATTTTGAAAATTATATATAGAATAGGAGTTCTTGCCCTCCCAGAGATTATCGTGGAGCTACAGGTTGCTTGATGCAGACAATTTTCTGAGGATAGCCACAACTAAAGATCTCATCTCAGCAGAACAATGAACTTTAAAAAATTTATCTGCATGAAATTCTGTATGCAGAAAAGAGTAACAGGTTATTCTTAATGCAATGGCGTGCATCTGATGGATTGCTAAGGATCTAATAACTGTCCCGTCTATCCTGATAAATGTCTAACCAGAACTCCTCCTTCCTGACCTCTGAAAACAGCCTGTTTTTATGTTACTACTATCTTCAGAAAGACCCATTATTCACCTGCTTGATATGGTATAAGCTGGCAAGGCTGAACAGTTCATTAATACTTTGAGTCTTTAATTTACATTGGGCATGCATAACCTGAGAACCCAGTGCAAGAGATGGGTAGAAAATCTGAACTGGGCTGCAGCGTGCTAAAGGATGTGTTCTAGTTGCAACAGGAGAAAAAGTAATCATCCTGTCCATCAACAGCACAGATAATAGTGAAAATGCAAAGCTGAGGAAAGGAGCTCTCTTTGATTTTAGCAAGTCCATATAGTATATACAAATATTTGGCAGGACCCACTGGTAGATGTGCAAGCTGCATCAGAGTTTGCTTTGGCGTGAAAGAGTAATTCAAGCAACAAAATGATTTGGTGATAAGGGTGCTAAAAAGGTGCTCACACATTTTTTTTTTCTTTTTTATTTTTTTCAACTGTTTAGCAGCTAGTTTCTTACTGGTAGCTGTCTTGCAACCTCTACTAAGATCTATTTTGCTCCAGAAGGACAGACATGCTACAGATTTCCATCCCTATGCTGTGCTCCGAGTTCAGCATCTTAAATTCACTGAATCTGCAGTAATCTTCAATAGAGAAAGCTTTAGTATTCCACATAATATCATATCTAACCTAATATAAGAGGTAACTATATTATTTGCTTAAATACCTGATTCTTTTTAAATACTACACAACTGGACTAATATTCAGGGCCTGCAACTTCCCCTTATGTTCTGGATTAAAAACAAATTTCTTTGCTACCTCTTTGTAAACGATCCTCTGAATTTTCAATAGGTTTATTTTTATTTTTAGGTATTTTTTTGTGGATCTACAGCAAAAAATAACTAGAAGCACTGGAATTGCCTCCTTTGCACAGCTCATTGCATCAGAATTTTCTCTTAATCTTTGCCTTGCTACTACAATTTTGTTTGTCATCTCATGCATGAAATGGGCACTTTGCATGAAACATATACTTGCAGTATCTATTATTTTATTTTTGTCCTTTGTGTTATTTTAGTGTTTACTGTGTCTGTGGTGTGTTTACAGAGATGGAAAAATCCCCAGTGTCTATATTTTAATCATTTTATTAAAGTTGCTGATATGATTAACCTGTCTAAGTTTGGACTAGGGATATTCTCAAGTCAGTGATATATATCTGGAAATAGGTTATTCAGACACTTAGTTCAGATACTGGATTGTCTGTACCTCTACAGCTCCACTTGCTTTAAAGGGGCAGCAATGGGGACACTTGAGCTTTTAAAGTAATCCAAGGCCCTTCTACCATGCACACTATGCAGCCTTGAAGGTGAAGCATAAAATAGTAAAACCTGGATGTGAGCAAAGTAAATTTATCAGAATTATAGTTCTTCTTTAATTCTCATTTTTTTTTTTTATAGAATATCTGTGACAATTATTCTATTTACAAAAAGAAAAGTTTGTTAAAATCTGGTTGAGGGAAAGGATCGGGAGAGTCACCATCTCCCTGATACTTCAGCAAGCTGTACTCCTGCCCTGAACTAGGAGAGCTAGCACTTCTACTGCTCCGGTACTGTTGAGTCCGTGACAGCAGCCAGTGCGTTTCATTTTTTGCCAGAGAACTCAGCCTCTGCCATTTCACTCTGAGGCACTGAGAGCCTACATTTGTGTGATATTGTGCTGAGGTTTTAAAAGTGAGCTGCTAGATGAAGTGGCTAAAAGTGATCTCAGAAAGAGGATTCATTTGGGTCATTACACTGTGACAGGCACTGTGGGTCAAACCAGTGCCCTCAAAGGTGAGAAACAAATGGATTAGTCTAGTGCCCTTTGCATCCATAACCATCATACCAGATGTCAGCAGCTCTACATTTAAGCTGAAGCATTTTAGATACAGTTTCTTCCAGTTCCTGGAATGACATGCAGTGTCTCCTGTAGCAGTTTTTAACAAAAGCTCTTGGGACTCAGAGCATCTTTTTTTTTCTCCCCTTTTCAGTCGATTTCCTTATAAAGCAAGGAACATTCCTCCTGCATCTTTCAAATCAATACCAAGGCAGCAGGGTGATCTGCATACAAATTGACTTGCAAATTTACACCCTGTCTGACTCTGCCAACAGGATTAAAAATCGTTCATGAAACAACAGCTCCCTGTAATCACATCCAGGCAGATTTCAATAATAACTCAGGCATATAAAAGCCTCTTGGTTTCATATGTGTTAAAAATAGTTTCTTCTCATTTTCTACCTCTTCCTTGGATACTAACTTCCCATTTTCTTGAAAGCTTTCTGCTCTGTATTTTATCATCCATTCTCCAAAACCCCCAACTACTTAGTGACTGGAAAGATTTTTCCTGTTAACCAAAATAAAAGGCAATTGTTTATACTCCAATCTAGTAGCAGACAGGATTTGGAAAAAAACCTGAGTCATCATCACTTCACCACAGATTGCGGCCACTATCACCAAATTGTCACTAAATTTTGATGCTCAATGAGCCTGGTAGTTGTAGTTCTATTCTCATGGACAGTTGTCTACTTCAGAAAAGCCATCAGTACTCTATTTAGTATCTATGAACAATATTCAATCTTTAGTAGGCAAAGCAGTTAGACTTCCTCACTGGGCTGCTGCAATTTCTGCTTCAGATTATGACGTGGCTGTGTCTATTATTACACTGAAGTTTTTTCTGGTTCACAGATTCATCTTGATACAGTGTCATTTTCAGTTATTGTGGAAATAGTCAGAACAAAGAAAAGGGGCTTTTCTATAAATCGAAACAATACATAACTGCAAAAAAACATACTTCATCCTGCACTTCCTTTTGTCCAGGAGAGCTGAGACAGAAGTCAGCAGCTATGAACAATTTCTGTCTTTCGGTGACAGGGTTGTGAAAGACCAATTCCAGTCGGAGTTCTTGATTGCCTCATGGGGACGATCTGTCACCATTTGTCGGGAGTGATGCCTGCATTCGCAGCTTTAGAAAGAGAAGTTACTGACTGCAGGTATAATAGGATGCATGAGTTTGGAGGGCAAAGCAAGGTTTTTGGCAAACATACTTAATAATCACTGCAGAATGAATTCAGTCTGAAGTGCCTGAAATCTACTAGTATCTTTTTAGTTACTTAATAATTTCAGTGCTCAGAGCACAGATCTGAAATTCAGTCCAAACTGCCTCCTAAGTGAAATGATATAAAAAACTATGGTGTATAAATTTTTGTCACATTACTTTCTTTTATACAAACATAGTTATTAATTAAGCAATATGGAAAAGCATCACTTGTAATAATTTTTCTTTCACTCTTTTCTTATTAGGAGGGCAACAAATTGGCAATCCAGGAGAAAGTATGTGAGAAGAGACAAATAGTCTGAGTTGCTGAGAATGAGACTCTAGCTCAAAGCAGCCACCTTCAATGCAGCATGGGGATCAGCACAGTGGTTTACTTTCCCTTGTGCACATAGCAAAACTGGCCTCGGCACTCATCATATATAATGTGCAACAGGCACAATGCCTGTGCTTCTTGAGTGGTTTATGAAGAATATATCTTCCAAACACCCAAATTCAAAGCAGCTTGAAACAGTGAAATGGGTACGAAAGCAACTACCAAGTGGTTTCTTTTCCATTACATATATTGCTGCCTGCTGGCAGAGAGGAAGAGTTTCTCAGCCATGCCACTACTTCCATTGTCATTACTTAATAATGCCATTATTTATTTTTGCTGCTTCCACAGCAAGCAGCTGGGATGCTGCAGGCATGGAAAGAGGAGAGTGGGCTGTGTAAGTTAAGGCTGAGAGCTGCAGTGAGTAAATTGCTCTTAGAGCTGCTGGAGTGATGGTCTGTAAAGAGGGGGTACAGTAATTACTGGTGCTGCTGGGAGGGAATACTCCATGCAACATCACTACCTCTAAATGTCATCCAATCCTACTGCTGGCACCAAGAATCAATTTTGAGGCTGACAAAAGGCATTGCAAAGTAAACAGCTGGAAAGTGACTATTTGCTGCTCTCAATGGTCTGCTGCCCTCACCCACGGCTTGCTTTGCTCATTTCTTTGGCCTGAGGCTCACAAGACCCCATATAATGAATCCACCCCTACTCAGTGAAGTAGCAGCAGCAAGGAACAGCATCTGATTGACTTGGTAGAGAGTACATTGCTCAAGTGAATTAAAACTATGAAGAATGCTTTTATGCTAAAATGAATCTGGCTTGAGAAGCTATGTCATGAATAGGACCCTAGGCTTGCAGGTCCTAGATGCACCAGGATCTGGGGTGCAGAAGTCATAGAAGAGTTTCAGTGCAGTTTGGCAGCAATGTGAAAGGGAAAAATCAGACAGTACTAACTGAAGTGCTTACTTCCTGTTCTTGATGGAATAATAAAATTATTTCTATGTTAGTATGTCCTGCAACATCTTTAATTCTTTTGCTTTATACAATTACCTCTTAAATCATACCTATGCTGTTAGACTCAAAATAGAAAACAGGTAGGTCTGCTTAATGCATGGCCCTAGAACTTTTCTGTTCAGAAAAGGCCCTCAACAGAGGCAATGAAAAACATCCTGTAAATGAGGTTGCAGTATTTTTGATTTTCTCAAATTTTTGATTTTTAATTTTGATTTTCTGACTCTAGCTGTTAATTTAAATGGACTTCTTATGCACTGAGCTCACTTAAAGTGAAGACTGGAAAGTCTCTTCAAGGGAATTTATTTTTTGCACATAAGCAACTACTTTTCATGTTTTCAACACATGCTCTTTATGTACTTGCATGTTCAAAATACATAAACCAGACTGACTCTCATGACCAAGCTATATTTGCCTGGTATAATTTTTTCTCATGGAAAAGGGCTGTGGCTATGAGTACATTATGGCAAACTGAAACTCAATGCTGATTGTGCTTTCACATGTGCACCAAGAATCAAACTATAATATCCATTATGTAATGAAAGACAATGCAGCAACTTCCTGTTGCTACACTGATACTTTTTGGAGATGCTGAAGAGGAGAGCTAATACAGAAATGCAAAGTGCTTTCTACTGTGCAGTTGTGTGGATTTACATGGCCATATCACCCCGGCCTTTAACTGAGACCTCCTTTCACTGGTAGAGCTGGAGGCAGAACTTTTGGGATGGTGAACATGAGAAACTATGAAATGTTGCAAGCTGTTCTTGAAAACTGTCTCTGCTAATAAATCCTGGTAAATTCCAAGGGCATTGAAGCTTAATTGCTTGAGTGGCACCTGGCATTTGGCCCATGCCAAATAGCAGTTTCCCAAATTATTCCTGGGCTTTGCTTATTCTCAATAAGCAGTTTGCACACAGCACCCTATTTTAGAAGCTCACAGAATAAACCAGCATAGGCATGGGACATCCTTTGCCAGTTGGCATCCATATCTGGGAATGTTCCTGCTCACATTACATTTACTACCATAAGATGTAGCTAAAATGCCTGATGCACTGGGTGTGTTAATGAGGGACTGACTGCAGTCTTCCTGGTCCCTTGGCAGTTCTGCACCTGTTTAAAGAAAGCACTGTGCATCATAAAAGAGAAATCGTAAAGAAAACAAGGCATGGAAATAAAATGATTTCTAAACTATTTGGCTTGCACCGCTTAATAAACTCAGTTTTGGAATATCTGCTTTGGTGCCCATTTTCTGGCCAGGGAGATGTAAACATACAATCTAGCCTCTTTGGGAACACATGTCATAAGACATTAAGGAGGCAACTGGACAAATGCCAGGAAATATCTATAGGACTTCGACAGATATGCCAAATAGCAAACATCACACTTGCTAGTCACATTCCCTTGAGTCATCATGTAATTGGGCTGTGAAATTGTGTGCCACTGCTAAAGGCTGTGCCCACCTCCTTAGCTATAGCCAGACAATGAAAGGAGGGAAATATTGCTTACGTCCTCTTCATACTGGACTTCTGCTGAGCTCTAAAATATCACCTACTGACAAGGTGGGCCAAGCCTGATAGACACAGGGATTGGTGCTTGACATTGGAAAATCAGTCTCAATTCAGAATGATACAGACACAGTGGTTATCACAGGAGAAAATATAAATGTTAGACACAAAGCTTTTCCCTCCTTCTGAGGAAAAGACAAGACATAGGAGGGATTCGGCCTGCAGGACACCAGCCTGACTGTACCTGTTTAGAACATCCTGAGGCTATTCCAAACTGCAGTCCCAAAAAGTCAAATTCAGTCTTATGTTGTTTAGGCCTAAATCCTATCAGCATTGTGGCACAAAGATCCCAATCCCCCACCACTTTGTCAGACTATGATCAAGACCATTTTCTTGAATATGACAATGAAGCACCACTTTGGTCATACCATAACTTCTTCCCCTCCCTTATTACAGCAGAATCTCTGAGATAGGAATCTGGGAATGAAATGCATTAATAACAGAACAAGCAGATGAAATAAATGGAATAGAATGTCTCTATTTCAGAGTTGCAGTTACTTATGATACCTGCGGTGTGCATCAATGAACTGTAGAGCAACGCTTTACAAAAGTTATTAAGACTTAGTAATAAGAGACCACTTGATGATAACCACTGGGAGAAATGTGCTTAGGCCTGGGGTGAGTCTATTATGTCTTTCCAGGGGAATAAAAAGCACCGATGCTATAGACTTAAGCATTAGAGTCTACTTGGTTCTATTAACTCCCAAGAGAGAAAAAATTGATAAAATGTTGTCATTAGGATGCTTTCCCTTAAGTACTTTGCAAGACCACAATTTACATGTGATAGTAAAATGAAAAAAAAATTGATTTATATGGAAGTCTTATCACTTTGCGCTAGATGTGCACAAACCACCATGGTTCTCCTACAAAAAGTCACAAGTTAATAGTATCTCTGGTGTAAAAGCTATCTTAGTGCCCTGTAAGAAACCAGGATAAATTTAGATTTCTGATTAAAACAGCAATTGATATTAGCATACAGGGAAATTTGTAAAGGATTTTTCTGATGGAGTGTTGGAAGTACTAATTTGTATGAAGACTATGTATTAGTAATTCATATGAAGATTATGCATACTGCATAATCCTCTTTCTTTCTTCTGAGGCTAACACAAAACTGATTGTTGGAGAGGTGCTTTCAGGAGACTAAGGCAATATCTTAGATAAGGAAATCCCTCAAACATCACCTGGTCAAGACACACCAAGGATAAAAAGAGCTACAAACAAAACCCAGTCAATCAATCCAAACTGAAATTAACCAAGAACTTTATGTGTGTGTCTGCCGAAATTAACTGACAACTCTGTGTGTGTGTGCGTGTGTGTGTGCGTGACAAAAGGATAGGAATGGCAAGGATAAGAAGGAATACAGCCTAAAGGCTTAACAGTACTCAAACTTAACTAAAAACTTAACAATTAACAAAGGAACAAGACTTTACCAGCATTTTACTTAGCTGATAACTTGTTTTCAGGCCTAATTTATTTAAGTACTTAAACATCTAAGAGAGCAGCATTTCTCCCATACATGCCATAGCATTTGCACACTTGTATGCACACAGACACAAAGAGTCAGTGCCAGGTACCTGTGGCAAATTGCCCTGGAAGGCAGGGAAAGGCTCACCTTGGGTGCCTTTGTGTCTCCTGAGGGGGCGAAGGGCTGGACCTCGAGGAACGGGGGTTTCAGCCCAGGATCCATCGTGGCTCAGCAGCCTCTGGGTGCAGCCAGCAGGAGCTCGCTGGCTCTAGCAGGTGTCCCCTCAGAGGGAGGGTGCTGGTCACCCTCACTGCAGCCCAGGAGAGCTCCCAGGGCCTCATTTTGGAGTGCTGTCCGTAGGCCGCAGGCGGGTGGGCCTCAGTCACAACGTTTCATCCTGGCCATGGCCTGGGCACCTTTCTTTGAAAGCGCAGGAGCAAAGATGTTATGCCATTCAGGCAAGAAAACCAGTTTCCAAGGCTGCTCATAATAAAAAAAGCAGAATCTCGTTAGGCAGCAGCAGTTCCTGGGAGCAGAGGAGTTTCTGAGACACTCCAGAGACGCTGAGCCCAGGTGCTGCTCGTCAAGGCCAAGCCTAACGAGCGTTCCTGAGATCCTGCTACGGGCTGGAAAGGGGGGGGGGGCAACGCTCCTCCGCATTGACAAATGGGCTCTTTAGCCTCTGATTACTTTTTCATCCCGCTGAAAATCTGAGATCTGATATTGTACCACGTCTGTGTTATAGGGTGCTAGAGAAATCCAAGTCCTGTTTTCCTGACAGATCAGACTGACAGAGAGGTCGAGGCAGAAGAAAGAGCTGGTAAGGCTGGTACAGGCATGCCACAGCTGGAGGATCAGATTTCAACCCCCTGGATGTGGGTAACACAGCACACATACCAGTAGTCTTCCTGATCGTTTGAAGTATATGCCTTTAGGTCCTGTGTTACATGTAGGCAACATCAATTTGTCTGTGACTCTGTCAGTGAATCCTACTGCTGTCTACAGCATTGTGGGAGAGAAATCCACTGGGTACAGTGCTCATTGGCACTCCTGAAAAAATCCCACTGGTTTTGAACCCTACCCACTGTAGAGTTTAAATTGGTGCAGTCTGGCTAGATGACTGCAGATGACAGACAGGACAGACTATTTCAGTACTGTCACACTATCCATGACACTACACTGTGCTATCCTAAGTGCAAAGTCACTCAATCCTATGCAAGACAGCAGTCAGAGTGAGTGGAACAAAGGATACCTGGATTATGACTTTCTCTGATGCTACATTACATAGGGGCAAATGAAGTAGTTATTTAATCTTGTAAATGTCAGTTTCCCCTTATGTGACTATGCTGTATTTTCCTTTGCAAAGCACTAGAAATCTTTAAATAAAAAGGACTACCTAATGGAAACTTCCCCCATTTAATGCCATACTCAAGTCCAAGATAACACGAGATTAGTAAGTTTCTTGGTCTTTTCTCTGTACAATGAATGAATCAGGTAGGTTTATAATAATGTTTGGTTATACACAGAAGATATGATAATATATGTATTTAGTCATCATGCTATCAGAGTCAGAATGGAAGGCAAATTGAAATATTTGACCCTTTTGTATATGAGAAACACAGACATTGCACGTGCATGCCTGAGCACAGTTATGTTTCTGTAAAAGGAATACTGGATCTGGGAAGAAGTGATATCACAACAACTGCACTTATAAAAGGATTTAAAACTCTAATTTATTAAAAAATTTTAGTTGTTTACCTTAGTCCATAACACAACTGTAGTGCTGTGTTAGGAGAATTGTATCTCCAAGATCTCTCAATAAAGAATAATCAAATCCTATATAGGGTGATATATAACTGATCATAGAAGAAATATCAGGCTATCAAGGTTTTTACCAGGCTTTAATTCCATGATGATTTAAATTGAGATAAGTTCAAATCCCTGGTAAATTATTTCCTCTTCCTCCCATGTTCCAGCTATGACACTCATGTGTCCCTCTGGTGAATGTGTTCAATGAGTGAAACTGGGAGAAAATGATTTTTAGAGAAAAACAAACATGCAAACAAACAAACAAACAAACAAAAATCCTCCAAAAAACCACGAAAAACCCCTAACCAATCAACCAACCAACCAACCAACCAACCAACCAAAAAAAAACCACAAAACCAAACCAACCAACCAACCAACCAAAAACCCCAGAAAGTAGCTTTCCATAAGTTTCATTCCCTGTATTAGACAATTTTATAATATGAACTGAGCACTTGGGCTGGCCCAAGAGATTAGGCGGGTGTGATCTGGAGACAAGAATGCAGATCTGAGACTAAGGACAGGATCATGGCAATGCTAACTTAAATCTGCATATCATTAGAAGTGTCTGGATTTAAATAGAAAACAGAGATTTTACACTGGAACTGAAAAGAAAAGATACCAAGGAAATTCAGGAGCTGTAGATACCTACAGAATTTCAGGCCTAATTTTGGGCTTGGCTGTAGTTTTGTTATGTGTTTATAGGAAAGACAAGCTTTACTCTACATCCAGATTTGTGCAAAACAAGTGCAGAGTGAGTTCAAAATATTGTCATATCAGGATGGAAGCTGTGTCTAATTAATTCCCTTGGTACTGTAGGATAATTTTCCATTTCATGCTCAACAGTATTATGTTCAATTGTGAATTTTAAATAATCTATCTTTTTGGGTGTCTGGTTTTTGTAAGGAAAGTATTTCACAGCTCCAAACCATTGCTTATGGAAATCCTTTGAATGATCCTTTATTTTCCCTAATTTATTCTTAATTTTTCTATTTACTACTTTATCAAAAGTGGCAGGCATATTGATGGGAGATAATGAACTTTTAGCAAGCTTTTATCTTATCTAGAGGCAATGATAGCATGCAAATCTAGCTAATTAATTAATCAAAGCAAACTACAGCTGTAGGTTTGCCAACATAGTGTTCCTTGCTAACCAGTTCTCAAGAACAAACAAGTTCTGCAGTTGGAAAAGTGTTGGAAGTGTAAACTTCTCATAGCACAGCTGCACTGTCTTACGAATAGGAGCTGTGTCTCTAGTCCAGACTCCCCAGGGCTTCCATGTCAGCTCATGTCTGGAGGAAGTCATATGGCTGGCAGGCTGTAGATGAGGCAAAGTTTGAACTCCAACCTGAAGGCTTGAACTTCCACCCAGGCAAGAAAGTTGAGTCACCTGGCACAGTAAACTGAAGCCATAATCAGTCAGACATAAGAATGAAGCTCTACGAATGACTTTTGGATGAGAGGAAGAGGCTGAAAATGTGTTAGTTGCTACCTATCCTCAAGGTTAAGGAGACCTAATAGAAACTTATAAGCTGCAGTTGTATCAATAAAGTATTTCTCAGGGTAGCTCACCAACTGACTCAGCAGATAAGAATTTAAAACTTCCTCTATTTCAAGAAAGAGAAGCAGTACAGCCATTGCCTCACTGAATTATGTTTTTACTGGATCACTTTCAATTAAGCACATTTTCAACAAGTCCATTCCATTTGGCAGGATAATTCTCCTTTGTGCATATGTTATGGAATGTGTGAGAAGAAAGAGAACCAGCAGTTTCAAACCTCACCTCATCAAAGCTTTGAGTAATATCTAGTAATGGCTCACTCTGCTACAATACCTCTCATCACAAGGGACACTGAAGCCATTTAAGAAAGCAAGGAGAGAAAATGACATCACCTTTCACCAAAATGCTGCCACTTCTGAGGACAAACACTCAAGTGGCAAATAGAAGAATGATGGCAAATGAAGAATGCTTTCTGCAATGAAAAGCAGAAATAATGGAAATTAAATACTGCATCCCATCATGAAAACCATTTAAAATACCACCCTTCCCTCTATCAATGGGAAAATTTCCATTAGTATTTAATAACCCCAGAATATTAGGTGGTTTCTTGATTTTAATTTCAAATTGAAAAATTTCTACTGGCAGCACAATGCCTCATAAAAAAATACTGGAGACCTCTTTATTATTAACTTGGAGTGGAAATTGTTGTTATTTAATACTGTAGAACTACATCACACAAACCCCTTAAATTTCACTGGAAGTTTGCATCTAGATACTGACCCATGTTGTGACATCTGAAAAAATCACAGACTGAGGCAACATAATAATAATGCTACTTGGCACTTTACATCTTTAAAGAACTATGGAAATGTTAATTAATTTCCACAACAGCCTACGGGGTAAATATTTTCATACTGATTTTACAGATTAAGGGGATGAAACATAATGTGTGGACATGGCTTCTCCAAGGCAATCTATCAAATAAGTGTCAGATGTGGGACTAGAACTCAAAGATTCATCAGGCCTTTAAACAATGGTGCCCGGGGCTGCCACTTATTTATTTATTAAAAGTAACTTAAACCATTTATGGATTCTCTTTAATATGCTATTATACTGTGTATTGATTATTTACAATAAAAGTTGATTACAGGGACCTGTTATGTTCCATTTTTACAAAAATTTTTTTTCTATTTCAGCCTCAAATTCAATAGTCTTTTCCATAAAATTAACAGCATTCTAATCCAGAAATTAGGTATGTTAAAATATGTTCAGAAGAGATCAGGATGGTAAATTGGAGCAGAATGCCTGTGTCAGAATGGGTTTATCAAATTTGTCTTTCTTTCCACTATTTGGCTGATTCTTTTCTTAATGATGTTTCATTTTTGTAAAAGCAGATCCTATCCTTTTGGCCTGTTGTTTTGTTTTTGTTTTATTTTTGCTTTGTAACAGTAGAGAGAAAAGTTTTGGATACATCTTTTTTAAAGTTATTATTTTTATCCTAAATCTCCTGTACCCAAGAGCTCCAGGGTCTTTTGGAAAGCTTTTTGGTACACCAAAACAAAGGCTCAGAAATATAGAAACTTGTCCAACAGATCAACTCAATGGCTGAAATGCAAAGTATTTGAGCAGATAACAAACCTCATTCACCAAACCAATATGTCTCAAAATTCATATTAAATACAAAGACAAGAGAACAGATAAGATAGATATACTACCTTTCCATGCAGAATATTTAGTCTGATAAAAGTTTTTAGCCTGGGACAGTCAAAGAGCAAATCCCAAAGCTGAAGAGACCACTTCTTCCTCTGCTTGATTTTCTCCCTTCTTAAGTATCTGAGGTCTGGTCTAACAGAACTAACAGATGATGTTCTGCTCATGCTACCCTACAGCACCTCTGTGAAAACACACTTATAATACAAAAAGCAAACCATCCACTTCCAAAATAAACACTATTCTTTCCAGTCAGTGTCCCAGTTTTGTCAGTCTTAAAACCCTGAATACACTTGAGAGCCAAGAGTGCAGAACTCTCCTGACAGCATTAGGCCCATACAAAATCAATCTATTTCATTTTCTCATATCTAGAAAAGAAGCCCTTCAGGTTCATCCTGCAGAGCATTCACTCATCTATGCCTAAACAGTGCATTTCACTTTGAGCTTGCAAGAATTCATTTCAATCACTATTTGAAGACTGAGCCAGCTGAATTGAAAGCTATATATTTTCATATGAAAGAGAAATAAAGAATTTCTGTAAAGTCCTTTGGAAGGAATTCTGACAGGAATCTGATTAGGAGTCTCACTCCAGATTTTCTAGAACTCTGTGTACATTTCAATTTTTAATTTTAATTTAATTTAATTTTAATTCTGTTACAGCTACCAACATACCAACATACCAACATAGTGTGTTCTCTGCACTAACTTGAGGCAAATATCAGTGCCAGTTCATTTGGTTTGTTGGCATGGTGTTTGGGAAGGTGATCAGGATTCTAGCATGCAAATAGGCTTCAAAGGGTGTTCCAGTGCAAAAAGGAGAAAGAGGTGAGAAAAACTAAAAGGAGAGCATCAAAAAGAGTGTTTGCCACTGTTTCTGTTTACCCCTTTAAAAGCTGGTGAGTTCTTGAGTCCAGATGTAGTCAAGTCAGAGGGCAGAAATCATCTTCCAAATCCCACATAATCCAGATGATGGAATCGGACATCAGTGTAGAAATCCCGTGCTCTTCAGGCTAGTGCTGCTATGGTTACACCTAGCTGCTACCTCTCAGGGAGAGGATGTCCAGACATTCCTCTTGGAAGACATGGTACTGGACCTCCAAAACACTAAACTGATGCTAAGCCAGTGACAGTTAGCTAAGCCTACTTTCATTTTATTATGATAATGAGCTCTACTAAATCTTTAATTTACATCGAGACAAAAACCTTTTTTTAGAAGAACAACCCCAAAATCTAGATCTTTCTTTACTATCCTCAGAGACTGCTGATGTTTCTTATAACATCCTCCCAGAGAGCTGAGAATATGAAATCCTGCCTGCACAACCCGGGTGATTTCATAGCCACAGCAATTCCAGAAGAATGGATATAGTGACAATATATTTCTGCTAAAGAAGCTTTCTGTGTGCTTGGTAGTCATTAAGTTTTAGAGGATGGAGCTTTCCACTGACCTATTTCTCCTTCCTAATACTAGGATTCCTGCTTTTCAGCAGTCTTCACATCAAAAACTTGTCTTCTCTTCACAACTATTCATCCATATATGAATATTGTCTCTTGCTGCACAGATATCTAACTAGAGAACTCATATGAGGCTCACAGCCTGCCCCATAACATCCTATAGTTAAGAAAAATATAATTTAATCCATCCACTTGAAGTGATCCAAGGAAGTAAACAGTGCCATTTTTTTGCTTACAGAAATCTTTACAATACTTTGAGGCTAAAGGAAGCATTCTGGGCATTGTAAAGACTTCTAACTACTATTGTATATGAAAGGATGACAGTACTGATTTAATGTAAGATGTGGAGGGTCTGTCTGTTTTGGTGAAAACTCTGACCATTGTGGAACTAGGTAAATCTAGAGCTAGGGGAGCTGGCACAGCTTGAACTACAGCTCTAGTTAAAAATGGCTACATAGAAATTATTCCAGTTGGTCACCATTTCTGTAGCACATGACTCAAACCAATCCTTCTTGCTGTCACTCCTGCAGGAAACTCACCTCCTTAATAGGCCTGTTCTCATCTCCCCCTTAAAAGTGTCCATTTTTTTTCTCCCCACACTGGTAGTCAGGACTACCAAAGCAGCATTAAAATGTGGGTTTCCTTCAGTCCTCTGACAAGCAGTGTCTCAAACACCACAATACAAGCCTTCTGAAAGAAGGCATCCAATGTCTTATTCAGTAATGTCTCCTCCGTTAACAAACAGCTGATGATGCTCTGACATCCTCTAGAAATGCTTTTCGAAATGCTTCGTCTTGCAGTGTCTGTTCAATACAATTCTCTGTTTCCTACCCTTTTGTACCCTTTTGGTGTGGTTATGTGCCCTTTGCTGTAATAAAAAGCCATGGCTTTTCACTTTTGTGGTGGCTATTCCTCATATCAATATCATGTAATATGATGGCAATCCACAGGATGACAGATTGTGCAAATATGCATCAGTCTCAGTACAGAGAAGTGTCTCAAGGAGCAATGAGCTTTGGATACTTTATGTTTTTATGTATATCAATCTCAGTACAGAGAAGTGTCTCAAGGAGAAATGAGCTTTGGATGCTTTAGATTTTTATACTTAATTGAATGAATTTTTCAGAACTGGAAACAGGTATTTTTAAAAATTGTTTCGGTTTGTGTTTTTCTGAAGGTTTGTTTCAAAGAAAGTTAGGTCAGAGCATTAGTCACTGCTGTCAGCTTCTGTCATCTTATTTCCCCTGCGACAGGATCTGAAGGCCTGTGTGCAATCATACCTATCTCTGTCCTAAACATGCATCAGTGGTTACCTGAAAGACTGTGGATGAGAAACTGCCATCTCCCCTTAAGTAATTGTAACAAGGAAGGAGGACACTGTGTGCACCGGTTTGACAAAGCATTAACCTGTTTCCTCTACTGTAAAGTTGTAATGGGCTCATTCATTACTCACAGAGCTCATGACACGTCACACGCTAGGGAATGATGCCTCTGGTTCTTTCCAGGAGGTGAATGGTTAGGACAGAAGGGATGGGAGCCAGACAGGAGTGCAGGAGGAGGAGGGCTGAGTTAGATAATGATTATTAATTCTCATATAAACTGGGATAACAATTAACTGATTTTAGGGCTTTCAGAGTGCTATGAAAACATTAATTAACCTTCACAATTACCATTCTGAGATGAGTAAATATCCACCAGTACAATGTGATATGCCCAAGAAATGCAATGATTTGAGACAGCAAGAAAGAAAAAAAGTCCCTAGTTGTGATATGCATGTATATTGGAAAAAATAAAGCTGTGTAAAAGTCATTCAACCCCATGGTGCATGTTCTCACCATGCTGTAAATGGCTGTTGTTTTGGAGGCTGTCAGTCACACAGAATGGAGCCCTTGAGCAGTGGTGAGGTGATGCTGGGCTGGGACAGTCAGTGCCCCCAGGGCGCTGTCTCTGCTCTAACACAGGCAGGCAGCACGTGTAATTGCCCACACTCCACTCTGGCAGCCTCCCCATGTCAGGAGCCTGGCCCATTTCCCTACGCTTAAAATTTAATCAGAGATTTTACTGCTCATCAACAGCTTAACGGGAGCAGTTAGAACTCTAAAACTTTGCATATTTTGGCTTAATTACCACTAACAGACAGATGCCACTTTCAAGCACTCTCCTTTCCCAGCCCTTGCTCCCTACAGCTGCTCAAACCTGGAACATAAATTCATTGGTTAAATAACCGATAAGAGGCAAAATGATTAGGGATTAATGGGAAAGACAGAAATCTCCTTATTTCTCTTTGATGTTTTAATTTTGGTTATCTCTGCTAAATTGCAGTCTATACCTCCCACTTGGCAAGATAACAACTCCTCTTTTCCCTCCTTTAAAGCAACAAGCAAATGGAGACAATATGGTATGCTATAGATCTTGAAGTGTCAGGGCCTACTGCTACATGTGCAACAGTAGGGAAGAGCTCCTCATGCCCCTTCTCTGGATAGGCTGTTTCCATTTGTTTCTGTTTTGGGTGCTGGATTTCTCCTTTGATAGAGGGAGTAGAGCAGCAAATAGGCGAATAGTTTTAAATACAGGAGAAAATGTCACAGTGATCCAGGAACAAGAATTAAAGTGCTCATGAATGATGATGTCTGTTCCTGGGACAAAGGAGCTGCATTCATTTGAGACAGACATTAATCTCCTACTTTGTCATTTCCCATTGCTTCCAGAAAACCACATTTTAAGTGCATTCTGTTGATTGAAGCCATAAAGAAACTGGTACACTGAAAGAGGATCCCAGTGCTCCACTTCTTAAATTCTCCCGGAGAAATGAATCCTGTCTGCACTTCTTTATTCTTTGTGGAACTATCCCTTGAAATGGAGGGAGAGGAAATGCTCTTCCTGTGGATCTGAATATTCTCAGTAAGGACTGAAGGTTTTGGAAGGCAGAGCCTAGGATGCTGTTTGTTGTCACTTATTTATAAGGTAACTTGTGAGGTTAAACTAGATTTTAGATTTAGTGTCTGCACTGATATCTGCTTTTCTCAAAACAACAGTTAATTTTGGCTAGAGAAAATTGTACTGAGCTCATAAGAAAAATACTAAGTGAAAAGCCATTTCTGTATTAGAACATGGCTGGGTGCATGAGCAAAGACAGATTCAGGATTTATCTGTGTCTATTGAAAATTTGTCATTGCTTCCTAGAAAACAAGGGTCATATTTTCAATGATTTTTTAAAGAAATAATAACAGTTAGAGGAACAGATTGTTTTATGACCATAAACTGCCTTGGGGAGGAAGGAAAGAAGAAAAACGAAACCCGAAGGAAATAAGAAAAAACCCAAAGAAACCTCAGCCATGAAACTCAGCAGAACTTTCACCCAAATCAGTCAAACCCTGATTTCCAATCCACGTGAGTCGACAATCTTGCAAAAACTCTTTCTTGCAACAGTTCTTTTGCCTTGGCAGGAACCTGAGAGGACAGAGAATTAAGTTTGTTCTGTCTGTTCTGCCTGACATTTTGTGTATGTGGAAGAAAACAGACAACAGAAGTTCAGGATTAACAATCCATGAAGAACTCATTACTATATTGTGGGGCAGATCCTGAATTCCACCATGCTGCACTTGTTTCACCTCACTAACTCAAGAGAGAAGATACTGCTTGCATCTTGCCAGTGCAGCAAAAGTGGCTTTCTGCACTTGTTCACCTGCCTGATTTGAGGGACACCTTGAGGGCAGGGCAAAGTCTCAAAGAGAAATAGCCCTGATTCTGTTGACAGGTAAGCAACAATGAGTCAGCAAATAGTGCTCCAGTAGATGGTGCTCAAGACTGCAGCAAAATCCTAGGTTTTGTAAGGGTTCACTTCAAGTGGTTTTCACTGTGCAACTCTTTTAATCCACCTTTTATCCAGCCACCTCCCATTTCCACAAGGCTTTCAATAGGGCTTCTCAGAGCTCCCAGACTTTACAGACACCACAAGACTGTTCCTAACATTGACAGAGTCAGCATAAATCTGACTAAAATGAATAAAACAAACTGTTTTTCAGATGGTGTAGTCCCAGTAAAGATTGAATATAAAAGAAGATCTTAGTATTTTTTACTTTTAATAGCTTAAGATTTTAGAGAAGGGCCTAGGGTTTGCACAATAATATTGAACAGCCATTTTGTCTCTGTTTTTCTACTTTTCTGGATTTCTCCCTGCTCATTGCAAACATATTTTTAGAAGCAGTAAGACAATCTTTGTTCCTTACTCACCATGGCAACTGGTGGCTACACCAGTTTTACAGCTCTCTTTTGAAAACATGGTAAGGCTAACTAAAGGTGTAGTAGAAGTCTGTATTTCAGAGCACAATGACCTTTATGTTGCATAATTATGGCTTTAGACTTGGAAAAAATGTGTAATTTTTCTTATTGTATAGAGAAGAGTTTGGTTTTCTTCTGATTGATCAAGAGATCTGGGTTCATCTGATATGGCCACAGACTTAATCTGTGACCTTGAGCAAGCTCTTCTACCATTCTTTCCTTCCTGTTTGTAATGGGAGACACTTCCCTACTTTTCAGGTTGCTAGAAAACAATGCATCTGTTAATCATCTGAATGCATCTGAATTAATACATCTGAAGATTTCTACAGCTACAATGATAAAAGCATTTAAAATGTCACAATATATTTATATACCTATCTAACTGACATCAGGTAAAGACATCCTTTGATAGAAAGGACTTAGGAAATTTAAGCATTTCAACATACATGTAACATCACAAACAGTTATTAATTTCCAAATATTTAATCTGCAGAATATTCTCCCTTCAATGAACAATAGAGCCTGTGAATTCTGCAGCAATTACTTGTTCTTCTACAAAGCATTCTTGGGAGTTTTATTTTTAGATATGGGAATTAAATGACTCAATTTTCCCTCTTGTTGTCTCCTATCTCAGCAAGCAATAAAATGTCAGCACCGTGGTAGGTAATGGGAAGGAAAAACACCTCTATTGACTGAATAGAGTTATAGCTGAATATTTTCACGAACATTCTACTGGTGCCTTAAGCACAATAAACACTGCAGGTAAAAGATACCAGAGATAACAAAAAATGAACTGAATACAAATAAAATCATTCATCAGATGGCAAAATACCACAATTCATAACGGAGAGCTTTTTACACTTCATCCAGTTACTGCACTTTATTTTTTCAAACTACTTTTGACAGATAGAAGATGAATACAATATCCAACAAAAAATAAGGTATGCTGCAGTAATCTATCCCTGTCACTGAACCTAAATAATGAAGCATAGTGATTGAAAGATTGTTGTACTATAGGTATCCCAGTTTAGGTAAGGAGTATAATTAGAATTAAAGAGGTGAATTGCAGCTCATGTTCTGAGTGTTGAGCTTGGAATATGGGAGGGATCATCAGAATATTTATCACTGCTTTAAATAAAGCTGGAGTTTCTATAACCTAGGGCTATGGTTTAAACCTAGCCAGCAACTCAGCTGCTCACTTCCACCTGGTGGGATGTAGGAGAGAATGGGAAGTGTAAAAGTAGGAAAACTCATGATTTGAGATAAAGACAGTTCAATAGGTAAAGCAAAAGCCATGCACACAAGCAAAACAAAACAAGGTTTTAATTCACTGCTTCCTGTGGGCAGGCAGATGTTCAGCAATCCCCAGGACAGCAGGGCTCCAAGACTCCTAATGGTTACTGGGGAAAACAAATGCCATCTCCCTGAAGGTCCCTTCCTTTTTGTTCTTCCCTCAGCTTTATATGCTGAGCATGACACCATACAGTCTGTAATGTCCCTTTGGTCACTTGGACTCTGCTGTTCTGGCTGTGTCCCCTCCCAGCTCCTTGTGCAACCCAAGCCTGCTCACTGGTGGGATGAGGTGAGAGGGAGAAAAGGCCTTGACTATGTGGAAGTGCTGCTCAGCAGTGACAAAAACATGCCTGTATTATCAGCTCTGTTTCCAGCACAAATTCAAAACACAGTCTTTCATATCAGCTACTATGAAGAAGATTAACTCTGTCCCAGCTGAACCAGAACACCAAGCCTGACTGAGCCTCCAAGTAGTGTGGCTAGGCTGAAAAAGTAGGTTGACCTATGGCTTCTGATCTTTTATAGGTCAAGAATGTTGAACTTTTATTATATAAAATTTTCTTGATGACCTGCTTTTCTTAAGTCTGGCCTCTCCTTAACACCTCATCTGCTTTTTCTCATGCTCCTTTCCATCTGGCTGTGAAGTCAGCAGGAAAGAAGGCAGCAAAACTCCCTCAAGCCTTTTCTCCAAGAGTTTTATAGGACATGTGCTTTCTCTGTCTAGTTCTCAGCACTCAAACTGCTTCAAAGAATTCAGAGCATCTTGCAGGAACTCCCAGCTAGTCACCTGTATCTTTCATCATATCTACAAACCCTTTGGTTTGACCATACAGGTCACAGGCCTAGCCTCCCTTTAAAAGTTGCCTAGATGGAAAGCAGACCCTGTCCTTAGAGTCTGAGAGTTGATGAGGTATGTCAAGAGCTTTGAAATTTCAGGTCTAAAAGCCTGACCTAACCTTTTAAATTTCTTTCATGTGGGAGCTGAGGACTTCGATTTAGAGGTCAGAATAGAGCTTTCCATATGCCCAATGGCATATATATTACACATATACTTAATTTATTACCTAAGTTACATATATTAGATATTACATATCTATAGATCTGTATATCTATATCTATATCTGTATGTTCATCGGGTCCTCTGGTAAAGTTGACAAACAATTTATCCAGTCAATATAAAGTGCAAGAATTTCACATGGGGCACATCTAATGGCATTAGTAACTCTTTTCCCCAAAGGCTGCATGCAGTCAGGCTGCTGGATGGCTTCATTGAACTCAGCCAGGCTCTATGTTCATGATCAAAAGAGTAAGAAAAAATAGCTAGGAGGAATCACCAAAGATTGCCTGGTGAGTTAATAAGGATCCTGATCACACAGCAGGGACGGTAGGGGATGGGGGGGCTGTACAAGTCTGCAGCGTTTCTGCCTTCCAACTGAGTTGTACTCATGGAGTGTGTAATTAATTGTTACTGTTCATTTATTTGTACAAATCAATGAATTTGCAAGTGAATGCCACCCAGTGATAATCCAACAATTGACATGAGACAGCAAAGGCAAAGTTTCCTTCTGAATAGCAAAAGGAACTCCATCTCATTTTTCATTCTTTGAGGTCTGCCCAGACTTGCTTGCTCCAGTCTTCTTAGGCTGCAGAGGAGTCTTCTTGCCCAGAGGAGTTGTTTATGTCCCATTCCTGGAAGTGTTCAAGGCCAGGCTGGATGGGGCTTTGAGCAGTTTGACCTAGTAGAAGGTGTCCCAGTCCAGGTAATTATATCTGAATCCAAGGACAAAAGTGTGTGTTTCTTAGACGTGGTATCAATGAAAAATACTGTGCAAATAAAAACATATATTGTTGGTTGTCCCAGTTTGAGACAAGTTAGGAGGATTTATCAATGTTCTCTTTTCCGATTTGGACCTAAGGCTCTTTATCCTTAACAAACTTTTCCTTTTCCTTACATTACTATCCTTTCTTAATGAAGCATTGCCCTAACTTTGCAAACAGAGAGACTTTTGGTAGATATTGTTTCTACTTCTACAGGATTTTTTTTCAAATGACCTTGAATTAACTTCAAGATTAAATGAGCCAGAATTCTCTTCCTCATCCCTAATATTTTAGTTATTAATCATCCTACTTACAGTTATTTTAAACATAGGCTATGGTCTAACTTGGAATTGATAGTATAAATGAGAAGGGGTGTGTGTGTGTGTGTGTGTGTGTATGCATGCATGCAGACATTCAGGAAGCTGTGAAATCTCCATGACCTTCAGTGCAACTTTCTCATGCTGAAGCAGCAGTTTTCTGCAAAAGACATTTCTAGTTTAAAACAAAATCTCATTTCAGTCTTCCTAAACTCAGGTTTGGAATATTCGTTTGTCCTTCTGAATTACTTGCTGATGAGGCCTGAGGTATTGCATTTATCTGAGTCTCTGTTCTCTGCCTGTAAAAGGCAGGAACAAGGAGCCTTGTCTTTCTGTGTACGGTGTTTGAGCATTTGTGTACTGAACCAGTCATCCAAATGTTGGGAGCTGTAACTGAGATGCGATGGGAAACTGAGAAAGAGGGATGATTAGTTCACAAGGCTCCTGAAAATGCAGGTCAAGATTTCTTTCCAAAGATGCACAATTAAACCCAGCAATTTCTATGAAGAGAGAAACTGTTAAGGGAAACACCTTTGACATAAGCACAGAGAATGCCACTTCCTAGAATATTGTATGACTCATGAGTCAGTGTTCAAGAAGCTTTTCCCCCCTGCAAAGCAATGAGTTTGTTATCAGCTTGCACATCTCCTAAAATATATTATACTGTGCAAAATTAATACATGCTACCTTTTTTATTACAACTCACTATTGATTCTGGCTTATTTATAGCATATGAAAATAAAATGCTGTGGACTGTGTCCTATATGTAATTACTTCCAAAGCCTTTTATCAGTGCAGAGAACCTAGCTGTTAGAGAAGCTGTGGGTACATTTCCTTCAGGGAAAATATAATCACTTTATATTCCATTCTAAAACTAATTCTTGCACTATACCCTCATTGTAAATTGAGATGACAGACGTGAGCTGAAAGATTGTCAGAACAGCTGCCATAATTTGCTGATTTCCAACAATAAATGTTCACCTGAAACACAGTCCACAGACTTAAACTGAAAGGGCCACATGAAGAAAAAAGGGAGGAATTCTGCAGTGGTGGTAGAGAGGAGCAATAAATCTCACATGACACAGAATCAGGAAAATAATGACTTTTTCTGTACAGTGGACTCTTTGTTTTTTGTATTGATTATTAGGTCTCAACCTCTTATGTAAGTTCCTATAGTTTTAACATCCTTAATGTGCTACCCATGCATTCACTAAATTGCTTTTCTGATTCACTTTCACCTCACACCACCTGTACCTAAGCAATAGCTAAACATTTGCAGAGCCAACCCTGCTGTGGTGTCACTGGATTGTCACTAATCTGCATTTCTTTCCTATATCACATTGGGCCCTGATTAAGGTGCATGCTCCAATAAAGTCATGTAGAGATTAGACCCATGGGACATCAAGTTCCCCATGGACATTGTTTGGATTTAATCTTGGGAATGGGACTATTGTTCTGAAGTGAAAGGAAGATTGGTGGGGGGGATACAATTTGGAGAAATCAAAGCCTTTTTTCCTTCCCTTTTCTAGGAAGAGATGGATCAACATTTGCATTTCTAATTAAAAGATTTAGCGCAAATTTTGCACTATCATAGTGTTATTTATTTTAATTTGAAAATCTGCTGAAATTTGCTGGGCAGGCCTGATAAAGAAAAACCAGTCCTGATCCAGGAGTCAAGAATTACTAAAAGTTAATTGTGTTTTGATGTCAGCATTGTTTTTCAGTGGCAGAACAGCAGAATCCTTTTGCTGTGAATTTCCCACTACAGTGAGGACTACAACCCCAGCATGCTGGAAATATGCATTTTAGTGGCTTCTCAGAGCAGATCATAAATTTGATATGATATCTATTTAAGACTAAAACTAGAAATTCTCAAGTGAGAATTAACAGAGTGAATGATCTACACTGAATCAAGAAGCATTTTCCAATGAATAAGTTCCATAATGTTATGAATTAAGTTTTCCAGACAATCTGAAAAAATGATGTGTGTTTATCTATTTTGTGCTGTCTGAAAAACACAAGGAAATGTTTGGAAGGCCCTTTAACAAGTGAAGTTAGAGAAAGATACTCCAATAAACATAGTCACCACTGCTTTCAAAGTTAGATACTACATAAGGAAAGGAAGCCAAAATACATTTCTGTCCCCCATGACCACTGTCTACAGACTCTAATAACTAAGCTAGCTTTCTTTCCTTATCTACAGAAAAAAAAAATATGCTCTGTATAATTCCAGATCAGGTTCTTCTAAAGACTGTTTGAAGCATCTTTACTTTCATTTGCCCTCTAATCTTTGTCTTGGCTGAGTAAATCAGTGAAATTGGTATCTCATTTATTTTGTTTGTTTCTTTGCTTGCATTTTTCTTGTTTTGCTTTATTAAAATGAATTAAAGAAAGAGGCACAGTGAAGACCTTTCGCCCTCTCCACCTCACTAGAGTGCTATTGCTTTTGTATGTCTAATTTCACCCACATTTGCTATAAGTTGCAAATTTTAGACAATGGCATTAATGACATGTAGGCCAGAAGTTTAGTGAATTGAGGTGTATCCTTTTCTGTATTATCAAAGACCTCTAGAAATCTACTTTTTAAATAGACATCTTCTGTATCTTATTTTACACACAAGAAACCAATAGAGATGAATGTACGGGTCAAAGCCTACTAACTTTTCTCAAAAAGGCTGTCCCACTAAACACATGCTTTGAACTATACTAAGACTCCCTAACCCATTTCGTTTGTCAGCTAATAGTAATCTGTTTCGTCAAAGATAAAGCCTAGATTTTAATTTTTTTAAAATACTACTAAGCAGCTTATAAAGCACGTTGAGTGTCTCAAAGTATTGCAAGAAGTTTGTATTTAATTTTGATGGCTTCTTCAGAATTTCCTTTAAAAAGTCTTTGTGGGCAATATTCTGCTGTTTCCTGCTCTAGATTTTTCTGACTTTTTCTTATTAGTACTGTTAGGAAATGGATTCTTATTTGTTATGAGCTTATACCAAGAGATAAAAGAGCCTAGTTAATGCTACAAAATAGATCATCATGTGATGCTACTGTTCCCTTCCTTTTCTATAAGGCTCTTTGAAAATGCAAATAAATCCATTTAAATTTTACCTTTAACAATTGTCAAGTTGTTTCTTCGATGGCTGAAGAATCTCTAGAGTAGTCATTGTTTGAATCTTACAGAGGAAGGACAGCCCCAAATCTAAATCCTTAAGGAGGTATACAATTAGACTGAAGAAAAAGAACCATTTGTTTTCATTGCACAGGAAGAATACATCAGATGGGTGCAGCTTTCTTTAAAAAGAAAATCCAGAAGAAAAGAAGTTTTGCATTTAATGAAGTTTATGCATCTTTCACAGGCATGAATATAATTTTTTTCGATCACATATCTCAGTGTGGTTCTAGCTGATGTTAACGAATCAGAATAATTGCCTCAATTGTATTACCTAATATGAGGGCTGCTTCCCTATTTCCTTATATAACACCTTTGGGATACCATTATCCTACTCCTCTTCAAAAGGACAGTAAATCAGATCTGGTAAGCAATAATCCTTTGAGAAACAAAGTATTATGCATTCAGATAAAGGAGAGGTAACTAAGATTAAAACAGTAAGAGCCCAAACTAATTTCATACATTACATATGTATGTATACATATTTAAAAAACAAAATTAAAAAAAAAAGGCAACCCATAAAATACGTCCTCACTTTATCTCTTCCCAGTAAAGGGCCATTTACATTTAGAAAGGGGTTATGTTTAAAAAGATGTACACTCTATTGTCAGAACACCCAACTTTCCGTTCCATATTTGATGTCCTGTTTGTTGGCATAGTTATGAAATTAGGGTTTTGAAATCAATGTAGTATTTTATACATTTCAGCCTAGGTGTGTAAATCAACTCAATTTCAACACTTATTCACAATTTACCATCATCAGAATTTACAGTCAAAATATGTCCATAGAGGGTTTCATTAGTACTCAACAGCTGTAACCTAGACTGAAGTCAGATCCTGGAGTAAATCATCCTTTTTTTTCTCAGAATATAAATGGTGTTAAATAGGTGTCTTCCCTGCAGACACATTTTAGATCTAAATTCCATTACATATAGAGAACAATCTGAAATATTTATACTGAAATCTGGATTAAAAAAAGAAAAAAATTTCATTGTCCAACTCGAAGGGAGTCTAAAGTAATATGGGAAAAGGTTTGTGATAGATGCCTAGAAATGACCTTGACAGGTATTTAAAATCTCTCTTTGGGGAGACAGAGAAAGAGGAATGCAGTTGCTGATAACAGATCATAAAATAGCAGGAGAAATTATGACTCAAAGATGTCTTCAAAAGTTGTAAGGAACAAAGAAGAATGTATATTCTTAAGATATGATCAGTGTTACCACTTCCTTTAGGAAGAGGATATTTGATAGAATAATTGGCAAGCTGCAATATTAATGCAAAGATACAAAAATTGAAGCAATTTCACCTTGTACAGCAAGGATACTTACTTGGGACATGGTAAAAGTGTTTAGGAGACTAAACAAAAGGAGCTTGCAACAGTGGGATACTACAAATCAGTAAGCCAAGATAGTAATATAGATGAGGCCTTTTGAGGTTAGCTAACAGGTTATCTATAGAAAAAGATCATACGATAACAAGAGATTTCAAATACACACATATAGCCTGGGAAACAGAAACGGCAGTTTAGATGATGGGGGCAGGCTATTTACCTAAATTTAATAAAAGAATTTCCTTGGGGCTATTCAGAACACCTCCATTTGGGATATTATTTCTTTGTCCACCAATCCACATACAAGTGATTCAACAAGTTCTTAAGCTGTTCTGACAATTTTTTTGCTATAAAGGAAGGGATATGTGAAGGTAGGATTAAGCCCACGTGAAAAAGATAAAGCTATTGTATTTTCCAGCCACACAGAAACAATGGAAAACAAAATGCAAACTTTAAGAAACTTTACGTGGGTCTGCATCACTTCAGGGTGAAAGCTAAATGAAAAGCAAAATATAGGCAATAGATTTTTATGTTTGGTGTTTTTCTACCTCCTCTTCAGAAGTTGACTCATGCTGTTGAATTTTACAATAAATAACCTGAGGCTGGAACAGCCTCGAATTTTTAACTGTTATCTGATAACTCATGCAAGGCAGATAAGGCATCAGAAGCCTAGAAAGGACACATCTTTAGCAAGAAAAAGGAAAGCTCACTGACACAGCCAGCAGCTTACTCTCAAGTTCATAGAGTACTTGAATGAATAATCAAAAATTAGTTTATATGAACGTTGAAATTTTTGACAGGAGGTGAATGACAGCAAATGAGCATGTAATGAATACATTAAATCACACTTACTTATGCACAATGTTTAAAAAGATAGTAGGATTTAAGGGTGAGAGGAAAGTACCAGAATTTACACTGCTAGACTTCAGTGTTAGGGAATTCTGTATTCTGTCTTGTCTAGTATGTTGTACCTGAGTGACTAGAGAAAATTCTTAATTCAATTTGTACAGAGTACTGCATCATGACAACAATCAGGTGAGGCTTCAAAATTTTCCTGATAGAGTGGGGGAATGGTCTGAAATAACAGAATGCAGTTTAACAAAGACAAGTGCAAATTGGCACATTGATACACCCAATCTAAACAAACAATCCCAAACTCTTGGTGAGGTCGGTGAGGGAATTGTCACCATAGGACAATGCATAAAACAACGTGACATGCAGCCACACAGTGTAGTGAAGAGATGCCACCCTAAGGTGCCTCTTCTAGGAAGGTTGGCTCCTTCAAATTAGTTCATGTAATGGCTATTTAATATACCAGTGTCCACAAAACCCTATGCTCAAATTCCTCTCCTGACTTTTAGATAAATGTTTTTTAAAAATTGAATAATTTGCAATTAGGTAACAAATAGAAAAGTCTGGATTTTCAGTCTAGTGGCTGGTGACTTGCAAGTAACAGAAATATAGAGAGTGCTTAATTCTGGTCTGTCATAATTTCTTTTTTTTCTTTTGACTGAAATATTCCTCTAAACAAAGCCACCTAGGACAACACTGCTCTCTCCTTCCCTCTTCTTCCCCATTAGTATTGTGCTTAGAAGCAGTGCAAACATTTATATTCCATTTCACTGGTCTTTTACCTGCCACTGCTCTATGTTTTTCATAGTGCAGAATTTTCCACAGTGCTTACACATCCCAGGCACAAGCACATATAAGTGGTATTTTTCTATGCCAGTTTACTGGCTGTGTGAAGTAGCAGGAGCCCGTAGCAGCCATTCTTTATACATGGGAATTGCTGGGAATTGCCTTGCTGGAATTGCATGCTGAATATTAGCAGTTGCAGACATAAATTACTGTGTTAGTTACATGGAAAATGCACATATTTATTTTTGATACTGCTCCTGTTTTTAGAAGGTGCCAAGACGTGACAATATAAAGAAAACATAGGACTAGTTATGATAAGTTATTAGTGGAAGAAGGATTCTAGTATCCTGTAATGAACAGTTAGTACCCTGTATGCTGTCAGATTAATTTGTATTTTCCAAGCTGGTTTAACTATTTTTAGTGTACAGGAAATTTTCCCTCTGTTTTTCTTAAAAAATAAACGTACCCTGAAAACAAGCCCTGTCTGATTTTAAAATACCTCTACAGTCGTGAACCGGTGACCAGCATTTTGGATTCTTTTGCACAGACAAATTTGAAAACTCCTAAGGTTCAATTTCAGACACCCCTATACACAGGATATTAATCACAACTATGTCATTTAATTTGCAATGTTTTGCTCTGAGGACATATAAAAATACATTAAAAAAAAGCTCAGGGAATGGGTTCTGGGGATTCTTGTGGTAAAACCAACCCTTAGTGGTATGAAAAGTGACATATCTTGCATTGCAGCAATTTAATACATGCAGGGATTACTTTTCAGAAAAAGTACGAAATAGACAATGAGTCGAGTAAAGTTCTGGTAAAAAACTGCTACACTATTTAAAACTAAATTACATTTATTTCTCTTTTTGCCATTGTACCGTGGCATATACAGTGTTCTTTCTAGATCCATGCCTTCAGTGTCAGTGAGCACAGTTGGGGAACACAGCAAGGCTAAATGTCACACCATCTGGAACTTGCAAGTGATTTTAGCTAAAAATTCAGATTTTTGTATCTTATGTTCAAAATCAAAATCTGAGCAATGAATGCTTTAAAATCTTTTTGCCCTTCTATTACTTTGATTTTATCTATTCCCCAAAGACAATCCAATTTAGGCATTAAAAATGCAAGCTAAGTGAAAATTGAGATGTCCATTTTGCATAAATACATAGATAATACATATTATAAGCAGCATTTGATTTGATAGTATGGGGTGGGGGGGGCAACCACTGATTTTTTTTTGCTGGTGTAAATGAATTCAATTGAATGACTGTCATCATTGTCATTGACAATCAATGCTGATTTATAGCAATTTATTGACCTGGGCATTTTGTGCTAACGCTGACAGGCTTCCAATACAAATCAAAGAAAGTCAGTAATGCATTTCATTACAAACTTATTCATTACTTCATACTATTCTGAAGTCTACTAATAGATTCAAATATTGGGGAAAGATTCTAATGAAATTTTTTGTAGAAATGGAAAGCTGTTGTTTTATGCTCAAGGCCTTAGGGTTGTTAGATTTGTAATTTACCCAAAAAGAACAGAGTTCTCAAATGAAAGTCTAGACTTTACCCATGGTTTTTTTCTTTTTTTATTTCTTCAGGACAAAATAACTCTATTGAAATACTATGCTATGAGTGGTGTAGATTTCACTGTCCTATTGAAAAACATGAACTAAAACAAACATGAAAAAATGAGATCATTAGCTCATTTTATTCCTTTCCAAGATGGCTTGGTGTTATATACGAAGTAGATTATAGTAAATAAAGGAGAGCATTTAGTAAGTCTTAAAACCACCACTGTAACACCAGAACAAGTAAAACTTGCACATCTCCAGCTCTCCTTACAACTTTACTTACTTATCTGAATGAGACCTAAGAGAGTTTCTGTTTCAAACAAAACAGGAAGATTTACACAATTGTTCATAAAATTTGCCTCACCTCTTGTTCACCTCCAACACATTCACTTTTCTGCAGCTATTCCCATGGTCCCTTAGTGACTTCAGGAAGGGTCCTCTACCCAGCATTAGCCAGTGCTAATGCAGCTGGAAACCTCCAAACCCAAACTCCTGTTCTGCTATCAACTCCCTGAATGCTTGTGGGGGAATCCCTTGGGATATGCCTGCAGCATACAATCAAGTGGAGATTGGAAACTGAAGCGTTTCACATGGCATTGCTTAGTAAGGAGGAGAATCATGAGACCTGAAAGCAGTCTGGCCACATTTGACATTGCTATGCCAGACTCGTAAGTTCAGTCTTTCATCACTGCAGTGAATTTGTTCAGAGGCTATACTGAAACTGTACTGCTTCTGGTTCAGAAGCAGCCATGAGCATTGCTGTGTCAAGGAGGTATGCTTCACACTCCACTGCATTGTGCAGACATGCCAGCAGTCTGCCTGAACCTTGAAATTCTACCTGTAAAACAGGGACAATGGTTTGACCTATAAAACATACAGATACAATAAGTAATACATTTTGACAGTGTTGTAAAGTTTCCCTAGAGCTCAGTGTAGTGATGAGGGCCAGATGAATAATGCAGATGTTTGAGCACTCACGCAAAACTGCACAATCCTTACATTTTTTTCCTCTGAGTTAGTGGATATTTTTGAAAGTATGACTTATTTTTCCCTTGTTCTAAGGTCAGCAAAAGTGTCACATCCCTGTGGGCACCCACAGTGTCAGCTGGGACCTCTGTCCACCCTCTTTTGTTGCTGTTAGGACCAGGGGCTCTATTTCAGATCAGTACTTTCCTTCCTTGGGTTGTGCTGTGGAGGTGCTTGTTTACAGTTCTGCCTGTATCCCTTAGCCTCACAGCACGGCTGTCTCCTGTAGATTTCCCAGCATTGTCCCGAGCAAGCAAAGTTTTGCCATGCCTGGGGCTGTTGCAGAGCCCTATCTGTACCTGACTCAGCCCCCGGCAGGACAGTACCAGCTGGTGAGGACACAATCTGTGCAGGGCTCACCTTGGCTCCTGCCCTGACCCCCTAATCACAGACAGCTAGCCCTTGCTGCTCCCTGGCAAGTACTAGGCTGGAGAAATAGAGAAACTCTGGCCCTCCTGCTGTCCTTTTGGGATCAGGACAGGACATACCCTCATTTGGTGCCAAACATAGCTCTGTTGCATTGTTCCCAATTGGCTGCTTCTGCCCGGTTTTGACCAGCAGCCTTGTACTGCTGCTCTGGAATCTTGAGTGGCTGGGAAAGGGGTTAACACAAATGACATTGGGAGGTGTCTGGATCTGAGTGATTCTTACTCACAGACTCTGATGTCACTGAATTAGAAGTTAATGCCCTTATTCATATTCTCAGTTTTCTGAAAAGCCAGAATTATTTCTTTATGTAGTTAGAAATGCGGGGCATTTGAGACTGATGATGTGGTGAGAAAGACAGCAACAGCCTCCTGACTTTGAAGACAAGCAAAGTCAAAAAGCAGTAGACATTGAATTATGAGGCTTCTGGAGGACAGAGATGTTAGCCTGCTTAGACTGTGTGGAGATAAGATACCTGCCATCTCCATTTCAGCAGCTGACTTTCAATGATACTGCTGAATGCTTAACTAGGCTGATTTTGCTGTGTGCTAAATACTTAGCACTTGTACTGAATTTTACATCTTCAAGGTGCTTTTTGGACACAAATTAACTGGTATCATTTTGAAAGCAAGAAAGATGAAGAAAGAAGGATTAGAAAGAAAGATCAGAATTATATCAGCAGCCACGTTTTTCTGATGTAGTCTCAAAGACCAGGTAAAACATAACACTGATAAGAAAACTCTGTCAGTTTTCAGGTTAGTTCTTGCTGATAGGATCTGAAGAAATAAGGGTGAGAAGGAAATATAATAGATTTTCTACTATGCTCTTATTGAGTGCTTCTGAAAAAGAAGCCAAAGGACTTAACAACATTTATAAAAGTGATGGGAATTTTATTCTTGGTGATGGAAAACCCCAAACCCAAACTGACCACAGAAGAATATAGTATAAAATCACATTGTAGATTACTAATAATTAGTTTTCCTTTGTGTGTTTTTCTTAGAAGTCACATGTATTCCTTATTAATTTTCTGTTTCTTATGAAACTACCAATGGCAGTGGTTTGGGATTAGACTGAGGCTGTCTAAAGACTCTGCATAGTTCATCAAGATAACATCTGCTTCCTCTGGTCTGAATCCCAAATCAATAATCACTAGGTAAAATTTTGTGTTGGTCTCTTTCTACTGTACTGTATTGTTACAGGCAGGAGAAGATAAGAGTAGGGAAGATTTGCTTGCTAGTTGTTTACCCATGTGTATGACTTCTCTTAGTGACTATTCCTTCTGTTTTAAGACAATTACCTGTATTTGCATGCACCCATAAACTTCTCAATCAGATAAATTTGATGTCAAAAGCAGAGATTCACACCTCTGAATGAAGAAACTCTTTCTTAGCAGGTTCTACTAATCATCTTATACGTCAATTAAATCCATACTAATAGTACCAGTGATTTCTAGTGGAGCACATGCAGATGGTGCAAATACTGTCACAATCTGGTGTAGAACCGTGACCAGAAACTCCTAAGATTCCTACCGTCTTATCTTTCTCTGTCTTGACTCTCCTCTGCTTTATCACTAAAACTATACAATTAGTGCATACAGCTACTGCAACGTTAACACTTCCCAGTTAGACAATGGTTCACTTCCCCCACCTCGTATTTTATGTCAATTAACAAGTTAGAACATGAGTTAAAGGCATAGAAATAATGATTATTCCTATTTTCCCTCTCCCTGCAAAGGCTCAATTAGTTTGTACAGAAAGTGCATACACTTTAAAAGTGCTTTGATCATGTTAGATAGGTGATCTTCCCAGTATCTCTACAAGGTACTGATTTCACTTTGTTTACTCATTTTGTGCATCAAAAGACTGATAAAATGGGATGCCTTTCCCATGGCCTCACAGCCTTTCCCATGGCCTCACACAAGATGAAGATATGTATTGGGGGCCATGCTAAAATTAATACTTAAGTTTCCAGAGCCAGTGATGTTACAATGTGAATCTGACTCACGAATAAGTAACTTTTTCCCTTTCAAGAAAGTTTTGCACTCTATAAAGCTGCTTATGGGATGTGTAGTTTCTCCTTTCCTAGTCTTTGGCTATTCTAGCATTTCTTCTGTTAAAACTCCTGGATTTCTTTAAAATGGAAACTCAAATTCAAATTGTAGTAAATTCAGCAATATTCCCTCTCGTCTTCTCTATTGTAATACTCACTTTGTTTAAACTAAATCTCATTCAAAGGCAGAAATCTCATCCACTGAATTAGGAAGACACTTATCTGGAGGTCTGGAGGATATATATTCTTCCCTGAATGAAGATATAAATGAATTATTTGGAAGATAATCCAGGAGGACTGAATGTGTACTCACTGTTTCAGAGGAGAACCTCAAACTTTGTTTCTCTTCTTCCTTTAAACAATCCACTCTAGGATTCCAACTCCAGACACCAAAACAATTCCTCCTCTTTCTTTTAAGAAGCTGTGCATGGGGAACTGAAATATGGCCAGTGATTCACCATAAAAAAGAGCTTCTTTCAACCTTCTCTGTAATCTGTGATCCAGACCTTGTCATTTTCTGGCTTCTCTGTCAGAGAGATTTAGTGCAACAAACTTACAGTGCTTTGACAAAAGACTAGACATAAACCTTCTAGTTTGTTGCATGAAAGAATTACTCTGTTGTAAATGAGCTATGAATAAATGTGTTAAAGGAAAACATCACTTTTGTGGGTTCATATAGTATACAATAAAAACACATAGTTCCCCAGTTATAAAATCTATTGAAGTTTTTCAACAGTCTCATATTTTTAACATGCCTTCACAACTGTGAGCAGCTGTCTCTACATATGTTCCTTGATTTTTATGCCCACATTACAATGGCATCGGAGCACTCCTGGCTGTGCAGACGCATTTTTTATCCACCTCCAGCCTTCTGTTGCTGGAAAGGTAAATGGATTTGATAGAAGAAGAATGGGGGCATGGGGATAATATAGAATATGTGGCACAAAGTCTCTGATGGAGGTAAGGAGGATTAAAACCTGGATGTTTCCTAGATGAGCTATGGCACGGTATCCTGTATGGAGCGTTCAGTCAAATATATTCAATCTGTCAGGCCTGCTTTACAAGAAGGTTCCTTTATGTTTCATGATAGGGCCACAATTTTATATAGAGGTTTTGATCTGGAATTCTCAAAATAACCAAATAGATTTTCTATAAATGAATTCTGCTCCTGTCATTGCTGGAGCATAGCCAGAAAAGAACTCTGCAAAGGCTTTGTAGTGGAGTTTGTGGGGATACAGGGGTATCCTCATTTCAACAGTGAGGAATCTGGGGGCATGTCAATGGTACACTTCAAAAGGTACTCCTCACTGTAAGTGCCATTAGAGTGAAAATAGTACTCTTCAACTCTCATTAACCCATCTTTTTAGTAAATTGACTTGGTATTGACTAGAGGGGTTTCTTCAGATTGTTGTGTAAGGAACGAAAGTTGCAGCAGTTTTGGACTGGAAGTGAAGGCATACAGTCAGCTGCAGGAGCAAATGAGCAAAATGTAATTAGTTAATGAAATTTGATTTGCAGAATTTTGTGACAGTCTTTTCTTTCTTTTTAAAGGAGAAGTATCAAGTAGCCTGCATAGTTTCAAGTTGCCTGCACAGGCAATGTTGACATAATATGAAAATGCAACTCTAAATTATTTTCTTTCAGTCTTCCTAATGTTTTCAAGTTTCCTTTAACTGGTCCTACTTAATTTGTAAACTTTGATCTTTTAAGAGAATGGAGTCAGCATACCATGCTGTGTCTGAGAGTAGTATCTGAAAAAAGGTTTTATTTAGGAAAATAATCAACATAATCATTTATTGCGTTGTACAAAACCTGGCTACAATTCCAATCCAGTTTCATTTACTTCTTCATGTTTCTCTAGGCTCTGCAAAAAAATTGCTGATTAATACTTCTGAACCACTATAAACACTAAACACTTTTGGTCCCTACTGACTTAACAATGCTAGTAAGAGCTAAAGAACTTTTCCTTCTGCTGTCTTCCATGATGGCAAATTTGAGGCTTTGTCTAGTCTATTTTTAAACAGCTGTTTATAGAAAAGAGGTTTCACACATTTCTTCTTTAAGACAATCAGAACTTAATAAATATCTCTGTTAGGAAGTATCTCTTAGTCCAGCCCCAAACTGTATAGCTATCACTGACTTAGGCAGAGAGAAAAAGAGGGGTGGATTGCTTTTATCTGTCTTTCTGAGCATCAGATAAGTAGACATGCTTTCTTAAAGCACTCAAAGTTATCACAACCCTTGCAATGTGTTAGGAGAAAGCAGCATTTACCAGCAGAATAGGCCCCCAGCAGTTCTTATGGTGAACATATAACCATTCTCTTTCAGTCAAACAGGCAACTTTTGGTAAGTTTATTCAGAGGCCAGGAAAAGTTAATTTGGGCACATCATGTCTGTCACTGGATTTCATATGATACAGGAAGTAAGAATTCTTGATGAATTTATATTCCCAAATCAGAAGAGCACATTTTCTGACACTTTTTATTGCTCCACTGAATGGGGCTCCCATGTGAATTCTGTGTTAACAAAATGTTGAGTTTAGAGTGAGGAACATCAGCATTTCTCTCCTGTGCTTCTTTCCTTTGCTTAACCTTGTCTACATGTGAAACTTCAAAAGCTCATCTGAATTTCAGGTTGATGACATCTACTAGACTGAAACTACACCTTGTCATTGAGTATGGATGAATAGACACAGAGGGTGGTACAAAGCATATACAGCAGTAGGAGCTGCTGTAAGCCAAAGAAATTTTCTGCGTGGGTTCTGTGGCTTAGTGCCTGCCTCTTTATGCTTGTGAAATAATAAAAAACAGCTGTAGATCAGTACACGTCCATTATGGCAGTCTCTTGTGGGAGTAGATTTTTTTTGTCTAGTAGTAGAGTTCATTCCTTCTTAGAGGAGCCCTATGCAAGGTTTTAATCACAAAACCACATCCAGATGTCTGTGCCAATCTTTGCTGTATGTTTATCTTAAGAGGAGTTAAATATAAAATGAATTAAGTGAAGGAAAAAAATTGATAGCTCAAGAATCCCATTTAAGTTACTGCTATTGAATCTCATCTAAGCTAAACAGTGCAGTAATTAAAGCAGTATTTACAGTGCTATAAAGACAAAGCTAATTACTGGGAAATATGAGATGGATAATGCTTTTTCTTAGGGAAACTAGTGAGGAATCAGGCCAGAGCAATAAATCCTTCATCAACCTCATTTGTTAATCATGTTCAAAATCCTCTTGCTTGTAATGATCATTTAATTTATTACCACCAAACAGGAAAGTAATGTGAGGTGAAACAACTGAGGCAGTCAAGTGAGTCAAGTTTGTAAGCCTTACTCTTCGGGCTGTGTGCAGGAACCAGGGCTGTGGAACAGTGATTTTGTATATTGGCTTGTGCCAAGACAGTTGAGGCTGAAGCAGAATCTGTCAGAAGGCAGGGGCTTCATCTTAGGTAAAACTGTGAATTGCTGCTTCACAGCAGACATTCATGGGGATCTTAGAAGACCTTCCCTTTCTACCAGCATTTAAAATCATGGGTTTCCTGGCTATTCTGAGTTTAAGACTTTCAGGAAGAACAAATAAACTAGATTATTCTATCAAGAAACTGGAAGAAACTATTTTAAGTACATAATTAGCCCGTAATTAAAAATATGGTACATTGCTTTTTAAAAAACTCACCAAGTGAACTCAGACCTTACATACTGGTTTCCATTCTCTGAAGGAGTGGGCGTGAAAGAATAATTTGGGAAACGGATTTTTCTGGTATACTTGTTTTTTCAAAGTAAACAAGTTCCTTTTTTCATGGGTTCTTAACCAGGTAGATAGAAGCAAAGGTCACCATAGAGTTAATTAACTAGTTCAAATATAAAAAAGTGTGAAGGAATGGTCAGTGTTGATAGTAAAATGAGGTCACCCAGTTGAGTCTTTCCATGTCTTGTACCCATTGGCAATTAAAACACAAGAGAAAAGATTTCTTCTCAGAGAGCTTTCAAATTTGATGTTGAGCCTTTATTGTCCAAGACAGTTTCCTGAGCTGACTCTTAAGTGAATTGAACTGTAAATGGAAACTGCTACAATCCCATACAGACGTTATCTTAGATTGCGAAAGCAACTTTGCTATATCAGTGTGGCTTTGCATGTAGACCCACCTGTACTGCTCATTGGCTGAAATTCGTTTGTGAAGGTTCAATGCCATGGTGGCATGGTTATATAGCATTTGATGATGATCTGTGACAGCACAGGACTCCTGTACCAATTCCCACTACATTTAAATAAGATGGATCTTAAGAGAACAGAAGAGAGAGATGCCCACCTCTGGGCAGTGTGACTACCTGAGGACCACTAATATATATCTAAATCTTAGTAAAATTCTAAAATGTAAAAGGAAACACAGGACAAAATAGGAAGAAAACTACGAAGAAACCAAACAATATCTCCAGAAAGATGGTATGGAGTCATGCTTTTGAAACTCCTGAACAAAACATGGAGTTGGTTTGTTATCAGTCACTGCCTCTCAGTCCTAAATTCCCCAGGTACATGCTATAGCTCTCAGTCACATCCCTGAAGAAAGCTTGAAGCCAGTGAGAGTTGCCTGCAAATGTGAGGCTGAGTAGGACCTGCTGGTCACAGAGAGCATCTGGCAAAGTGCTTGGAGAACAGGTGAGGGTGGGAACAAATAGAAACAGAATTAAAATAAGTTTGCAGGTCTGAGAGCTGAATACTGATACTTTCCCTGAGCTGTGCAGACATACCAGAGCAATAAAATATATTTTCTAGACATGACATGCCAGCAGTGAATCACTGATGGTGACGGCTGTTTTATTCTTTCTGCTTTCTAAGCCCCACAACATTATTACCCTTTTGCACTGTCAGATATTAAAATCATATTAACGATCAGGAACTGTATTAAACTGTCTGAAAATGAAATAATATGATAGCACATTTGAAGGTTAGAGAGAGCCCTTGGGTGTAATTCACTAAACTGTAATCTACCTGCCTGCTACTCTGCAGATGAAGCAGGAAGCATTGTTTGTGGGAAACTAATTACCGCCAAGATATACACTCCCCTACCCCCAGACATGCACACAAACACTCTTCTGTGCATCTCAAGCTGCTGTTGAAGCTGGACAGCTGGGAAAGGATAGTCATGCATGCACAAACCAGTGCAACAGACAATTTCTTCATTGCACCATCACAGTCTTCCATAGTACAGCCATGAGGAGAAATGTGTTGCTCCAATTACATGCAAAGGTATGTGGGGGAGGGAAGAAGAAAACCCATTGTCTAATGATCAGAGAAGGAATTGGAGACACAGCCCGTTGCCACAGCAAAATGGACAGATACCAGGAGAAGTTTAGGAGCTCTTTGAGCGGTGACTGAAATCCCCTAGAAGGAAATATTTCAGTGACAGTAACAAGACTGAGCCAATTCTGACTATTGGTGTTTGTAAAAAGAGATGTCTGTACCCTCGCCCTTACATTAATGAAACAAATTTAATTACTGTTTAAACTTACTCTTCTCTATAACACAGGTGAGCCATTAATCCAGATTCCAAAGAAAATATAACTCAATCAGTCCCTTATGGAAGTGTTGTACTGTGATAGATGTGCCATAAATCATGTAGAAAGGTGATGCCCAAACCCTTTCTGAATTTTTATAATTTAATTTTATCCTCTCCAAAATGAAGAATGTCTCATCTGGCAGACAATAAAACAGAGACAACTTTATTAATTATGTTTATAACACAACTGAAATGAAAATGTTTCTTTAGAATTTAAGTTTGTTCTAAAAGGGTCAAATAATTTTTTAATTTGATTTTGAGGATGCAGTAGAGGGAAAAGGCAGGGAAGGGAGAAAACCATCGGAATATTTCCCCCCATATCTTGAAGGGTTTTTTAAGCTCTTGTTTCATCATGGTTCTGTAAAACTGAGCAACAAAATCTGTAAGAATGAAAGATTTTGCAATAATGGGTATTTCACAAAAAGCTTGGTGCTATCCACAGACTCTTATCAGATCTCATTGCTGAATAAGATCACAAGTCCCACAGGTGCTATGTATCAGTGAGCTTGCTACTGTCTTACTGATCTGGAAGCAGCTACATGGTGCTTTCTCAGTGACAGTTAAAATGACAGGAATATTCATTATCATCTTATTTTTCTACTGTGGAAGTATAAAGGTTTGAAATACTTTGCTCTGCAGTGAAATCAACTGCAGAGAAAGGACAGGACATCTGAGGTTTACTGTAGAATTCACAGGTTAAAGAGGAAAACTTGTTGAGGGAGTAGTGAGAGGGATCCTCCCTATACTGCATACATATAAACTTTGACAGGAATTACTTGTATACATTATTCTATGTTATTTTATGTAAATAATCTAGACAAAGAACATCATCAACTGTCAGGATTATTTCCAGTTGTAGAGTCAACACAAGTAATGTATGAACCTTTGAGATCAAAACTTGGAGCACAGTACTTCAGCAAAATGATTTGCTAGTTAAATGTGACAATTCTTTGTGTGTCAAAACAGCATTTTAATCTCACTTTTCCCTGTCCATTGGAGTGTCAGCCAGACATGATTTTTTTCTACTAATGCACTCAGGTACTCATGGATAAACGCTACAATAGACAATGCACAGGCCTCTGCACTTGCATTAGTCTGTTTGGCATTATTGGTATCTCTTTGGTACTACTTACTGAGACAATATATAGTTTAGTGAGTGAAAGATATAAAGAAACAACTATTTCAGGCTGAGCTGCTACCATCTTGTACTGTTTCATATGCCTGTCAAATCTATCAAATGCTCAGTGCTCATATCTTCTCTGTTTCTCCACTACAATTGGCTCACAATGGCAAGCAAAAAAATGCAGAAAATTCTAGCAGCACTCTCTGTTAATCACTGAAGTCCTTGATTATTATGTAGCTGCTATTTTGGATGCCATAACCCACTCATCTAGTCTTCTTTCTTTCCTAGAAAAAAAACATTTAACTGCTATTTCCACCTCTTGAAACAGGGGCAGCTTCTGCAAATCTGGAGTTATTAAATTACAGTTACGTTTTCCCTGCTAATAGAAGATTGTGATATTATGGTCATATCAAACAGAGGTTGAGTTAAATGTCTTTAAAAATTGAAGTGTATAACTTTTTAAAGAGGAAGCAACGCCATTATATATTGCAAGTGACAGTCACCGGCAGGTAATAAAATGGAAGGTTTATGTGCATTGAGACAAGGATATACATTGTTCTGTTCTCTACAGTAAATTTTGTTTTGTGAAATCTCTTTGAGACGGTATACACTGTTTAGCGGATATTATACACTTTTGCTTTGAGTAATTTCAAAATACATTCAAAAACTTAAAAAAAAAAAATGGTTCTCCTAAGAGGTAAATTTTGTATTTCCTAGTTGAAAATGATAATTTTAAGTCCAGCTTCATGTAAATCCAATGAGAAAAGAATTACAGTGCTTTTCTGTTTCATGCAGATCATTGAACTAAATACTGAAGTACTGCTTCAGATATTGTTTGGGTGTTAATTAGGCTAAGCTTTGACTGAGGTCTCTGGGAGATTAGAATCCCAGTTCTCAAAATATAATCTAATTGAAAGTATATAGCAAATGGATAGTCTCAAAAGTATTTGTAAGATAGGTGCGGAGAATTAGCTTATGTGTTTGACTTCTGCTTCATTTCCTGCTATTCAATGTCATGCTCCAGTTAACTATGGAAAGAGTATTAATATATGAAAACAGTTCATAGTTAGAGGGATATTGATAAGTCATTCCAATTCATGAAGGATCATTTGTGATACAACAGCATTTGCACATTTAGTTCAGTGACCTAAAATGCCTCACATGATCTCCAGGACTGAGGCAAATAAACTTACATTTTGGCAAAGCCTGATGTTGGGTATATGCTTTCCAGTCAGAATTAGGGTCCTGGGAGAAACTTGCTTACACCATGTGAAATAGTGTCTCTGTCCAACGGGGTCTTAGGGAGCAGTGAAAAGGTCTCAGGGACATTTAGTTTCCCACTTTGCCACCAACAAATTCAAGTGACAGGAGGTTGGTGGGATAAAACTGTGATGCATGTAGAGAAAAACTCCATCATTTATTAGATCAAAGACTCATTCTTACTAATAGCAGCCTGACATCTTTTTGAATGAGACATACCTCTTCTGCCTTTGAAATCATAATGTAATGCTGTTTTCTGCAATCACCAGAGTAATCACACTATTTGATAGAAACTCTCCCAATATTTCTGCTGCATTCAGGATTCTGTTTTTTCCTCTTTTCAGAATGGTTGATTGGCAGACACAGCTCAACAGCTGCTGCATTGTATCCTGCAGTAGTTGCTTTTCAACAGTGTCTGTTCAATAGTTACTTCAGACATATATACATAATTTACTTTATTGTGAGCAATTGGTATCTTTTGGGATGATGGTGACACGATAAATCTAAGTTTCACTACAGCGATATTTGAGTGAGAGCTGTCCTGCTTATTGAACATTTCATTTTATGCTGCTCCTCTTATAATTATCAACCAATACTTTTCTAATTGCATTTTGCTTTTAACAAAAATGACTATAAAATAGATAGAAATTATCCATGCCAAATGACTGTTTTTCCTGCATGCTAAACCTCTTCGTAATTGCTTTCTCTGTGGGAACATAACTTAGAGGATTTTAATGTTGCTTTGAAATTCTAGGTCTTTCTGATTTGAAATTAAAAAATTGAGAGCTCCCTTTCCTGTTTAGTTCAATTTTGAGACAGGCCCAAGGCTCTGTTGAGCTGTTCGGCATTCAGCCTCAGCATTCAGAAAGCTGGGGCTTTGGTGTAAAAGCTCCTCCAAACATAAGTGTCTCTTCATCTCTCTGAAATTATAATCCATGAGTTATGTCAAATACCTAATGCTATGTCTCTCTTGCAAATCAGTGTTAATAGAGTATGGTTCCAAAAAAACAGAAATTATTTTTCTGTCACATGCTTAGGACAAAAAGCAAAACTGCATAGAGAGAGGCCTAAATAGAGTCCTGTTTGCCTGCTGTCCTGAATCTGTTCTGTTTATCAGCTGCCAAAGAAATGATAATGAAAAATAGTTACTGACTGTTCATCCGAGTCAGTAAGTTTATAGTTCATCCCAGCAGGAGATTGAACCTCACGGGTTTTGCAGGTAATATCTGCAAATGAAACCAGACATGCTGCAAACTCCCCTCTACCCCTGTGTTTGAAAGAGATTCTGGAAGGCATTCACAGCCCAGTTGGCCATTCTGTACCAGCACTGTCATGCTGGTGCCATGTGACCTGTAACATCTGTTCCTTCACCAATTAGATCACTTCCAAAGGATAAATTAAAAACAATTCTAATTAAACACTATAATGGAACTATCAATCTTTGTTACTGAGGCAGAACAAGGATGTAATTAGTTATTGATACAAAAGGATTTGTTTAAACTGGTCTGGTTTGCTGTCAGCCACCATAGGCTTTTAGTGAGCTTATATAGAATCTGAAAATAACCACTACTGTATCTTTCTTTTAATAGAAAGACACACATGGGAGCAGATTCTTATAAACTACTCAGTCAGTCATTCCATATTCCTCACTACTTTAGGCAAGAGATTTGCACATTTACTTTAATATTATCTCTTTTGACTGGCAATGCATTGCTTCCACTATTCAGATTATTTATTTAACATATATTGTATTCATAGTGTAAGCAGCCTTTTCTTTAAATATCCTAAAACCTGGAGAAAAATTCTTTACATTTCAACATTTGCCAACCATTTCTACATCTGTTACCAGAGAAAATCATGCTTTAAACTCAGACAAAATCTTGCACAGTCAGATTTAAAAGGAGAACGTGCAGAAAACATGATGACTGTATATGAAATGCAGGAGGAGGTGGGAAGTTTTTATCTGAATGGGAAATGAATGTGAATGTCTATTTTTGTAACATAGAAATCTGGTGTGGGTTTTTTTGTGAGGGGTGAACCATGATGAATGCACAAAGAGCAAGCTTGCTACAAGATTGCATTGATCAAAATCAGAGGTTTTACCAAAAAGAAATATGGAAATAGCTGGAAGTGAGCTGGTCTTAGTAAACCAATGTTGCATTTAATTCCATTGTCTTTTAATGGTTTTAATTAGTTTTTCTTCATTTTTTGCTCTATAGCTGTCCATGATCTTATGGTAAGAGTAGTCCCTATAGTTACAAACATCATACTGTTTGGACACTGTCTTGAACAGAATGAATTGTGCCTATTCCTCAGATATTGTACCAATTCTGATATCATATATATTTATAAAGCTGCCACATATGCACCATTTTTAAATGCGTACCTTCTTCATACATCTACAGCTCTCACAAATGCTGGACTGTTCATCAAAGAGAGAAGCAAAGACATTCTTCCAAGAGTCTACTGGAAATAGTTTGTAATCTCTGCTGTGATTTGCATCCTCTCATCCACTTCTGCTTCCCAGCCAGCAGAAGTGAGTTCTAATGGAACAAAAATGTAGATATTTCAGTGGAGTAGCAACTTCACCTGAGTTCTTCTAAACCTTAAACAATATCTTTTCCTCAAATTAATTTTTTAGAGGATTAAATAAAAAGAGAGTGTAATCTGATAGTAGTTTGTTTATCAGTAAATAAAAAATAGTTAAAAATATTTTTAAAGTGTATCTTTGTTTTTTGGTGTAGATTTTATTCAACCTTCAATTTGCCAGGTTGTCCATAAAAAGCCTAATAAAAATTGGGACATTTAGAAAATAAAAATATAAAATTATTTTTTAATAGATGGGGGAAATGGTTTGTAAAAGGGAGGCAGATGGGTTTCTTTTGTTCCAATATAAGTGCACCTCTACTGGGAAGAATACTGTACTCCTCAGTCATGTCCTTAATGGGAAGCAAAGCCAGCACCAGGTCAATGCTGGATAGAATTTTTCATCTGCTACCAGACAAGAATTAGCTCCTATTTGTACAACATGGAGGCTTATTAAAAACACCCTTCCATCAACCAGGATTTATTCTATTAAATCAAGACCAAACTCTTTTCCTCATACTTTCTTCTGTCAACCTGAAGGAGAATTTCAACTAATATAAGAAAGCATTTCATTTCCAATCATAATTTAGGCACAAAGTCTTATTTATAATCCACATTTAAGAAGCCGGTGAATGACAGACACATCATACTAAATTTGTGGCATGGTCATATGACCATCCTGTTTGCTGGTGTTCACCTACAAAGCTGTCAGATTGTGACCACTCTGGCTACAGAGACCACAGGCCTGATTAAAAAAAAAATCCACCTGCTAAGTAAAGGCTCTTGTTATGGTTTTAAAGTCAGTTCCACTGCTCAATATATTGGTTAACCCATAAGTGTTCTAGTCTGTGGGAACAATAGCAAACACTAACACGTTAAAGGAGCAGCATGTCTGTTGCAAGGCTAACAAAGGCCCAACTTTGCTGTATTTTTCATTTTGTTTTGCACTCCCTTCAGTGAGGCTTAACTCAACCTGGGTAGAAAAAAATGTGTAAAAAACGTCTATATATGGTTTAGATTGAAACAGACTAGTATTTTGGTGAATGTTTGGATATAGTGAAAGGAGAAACAGAAATTTTTATTAAATTATAAATGTAATTTCCCTCACCATCAAGAAAAAAACGTTTTGATTCAATAGCTAATTTGTCACAAAATAAAATTAGAACAATTCAACTATTAGACTGAAAACACCATGAAAAGTGATGTTTCTAACTTCAGATTCTAACTTCAAATGTTAAGGAAGGGCTCATTTTCTATAAAATAAATTTCTCTTTGTATTAATAGATGCTATTGATGGCCTTTGAAAGAAAAAAAATCCTGTCTAATCTGTGTACTGGAAGCAAGTACAGGGTTTATGTGTTTAGAAACATTGAAGATATACAGCCCTAGGAAAACAGTCCTCCCTTGTTAGAATAGAAAATAAGTTTTGAGTTGTTCCTCTACTAACTTGTAGAACTGTAGATTATAGCAGATGGAATACACCATGAGACCCACTGGGGACTTTGCGAGTGTTCACAACCAACTTCCATTATCACTTTCCCTTCTAGTTTTGCCACTACTGCAATCTAAACTAAGAAAGATTAATATTTTAGAAAGGTGCTATTGCTGAATGTCCTGGGGGTTTTTTGTAAATGAGAACAGTGCTCTTGGGATGAATAAAGGTTTATTATCTCAATTTTTTAAATTTTGGTTTTTTGGTGATGGAATAACTCCATTAACTTCTATATAACTGACAGATAATTTCAGAGTATGATCTCTGAAATGTCCTGGTGACTCTCACAAGCCATAGAAAATGGCACCATAGGGGCCTAGTAAAGAGTGTACTGTGAATAAGTGCTTGTGAATAAGAGTTGTGCTGGTGCAACTATTATTTACTGCAAATCAATAACTTGGTTGGAACATTACAGAACATAGATGAAGTGATAGCACTTGCTACAATAAGGTTAGAGCTGAAAAGCCAACTGATTATGTTGTGGAATCACAGTGTAGGGGGTAAACAGAAGAGAAACTTGGTGCAGATTGGTACCATTCATTTACTTGAGATACTGTCACATTAGTAATTAGCTGGCTAGATTAGCTAGAACTTAATTATTTGGCTGTTAAGAGGACTGTACATAGCAGTGTTTTAAATAGGATTAAAAGCACATCTTTTAATAGTTACTTAACAATTAATAAATTATTAATAGATACTAAAACCAACTTATAGACAGGAATATCAGGGCTCTAGGTTCCAGTTGGAAGCAAACCAGATTATCCTAAACCATAGTTCCATGCAGTGAGTTCACTGCCTGGCTTTGGATCCACTGAATAAACATCCTGTTTGCTAAGGCACTGGAGTTTTGCTTTGGTAACTTTCCATATACTTTGTAATGACTTACAAGGGAAAGATAATACATTTTGGTCCATAAACCTGAGTGAGAACAGAGTGAAGTGGTGATTTGGACTGTTCAGAGACTTTTTTTATTAAGGGTCATTGACCAAGAACTGCAAGTGTAGCCTCTATACTATTTTCGTCCCTGCAAAGAACATCCAGAGGTGCAAACAGCAGAGCAAAGTTTGGCTGCAAAGCTACCAAGAGCAATGCATGCTGAGTTATGATTCCCTTATGATATTCCTCTGTCATGCTTTTCTGTAGAATAAATGGGAATTTATGTGATAAATCCATGGCAATTTGGCATTCAGTGTTCATTCATGGTTTGGAAGTCTGTTCTGGGAAGGTGCAAATACGGCAAAGTGTGCAGTTGAGTTATTGTCCTGGGTCGACTTTCTCATGGATTTAGTGTTGGCCGAGAAATTTCCAATTAATGAACCAAAACCACTACAGTAGCATACAACCTACTCCTACCTACTAAAACCATTATCTAATCCTCAGTGAAGTGATTGGATGTATTTACACTATATTTAAAAAAAAAAAAATGGATGAGGTCCTCTTGTTCCTGTAAATTTCAATGTATGAACAGACTGATAGGATTGTGATTTAATTTCTCCCTTTTTGATAACATATCCTTCTCTTCCTTGACAGAACAATGAGGAAGGCATGAATTCTGTACTTGAGTTCTCTGTGAAGGATCAGGCCTCTTAGTGCTTAGATTGGAAATGACCTGGAAGATCATGTTTCCAAGTACTTTGGTGTTTCATTAACATTTTGGCTTATATTCAGGAGATTTTCAAGAGCATCCGCCTGCTTCTATTACGTGGTGCCTTTGTTATATAATGATATGTGATTAAAATGGAACTCTTGTAAAATACAGCATTGAATTTCATGAAGAGGAAGTTGCTATACATTTTTTTTTTTTCACTTTTCTTACAATTCTGAAAGACGATGTGTCCTGATTTGGGCTGGAACTGCAATTTTCAGCCTGTAAACTGGGGACAGTTGGTCAGGAGTTACCAAGCACCGTTTGGGGTTGGCCTGGGCATTGGTCTGCGATTGGTAAGCAGTTGTCTTGTGCTTCACTTATGTTAATTGGGTTTTATTCTGCTCTCTCTTTTTCCTTTTCATCATCATCATCATCATTATTATTATTTTGAATTTATTTCAGTTCTTAGACTGTTGTTATCTCATCCCATGATTTTTACCTTTTTCTGGTTCTCCTTGTCATCCCACCGGGCATGGGGGAGTGAGAGAGTAGCTGCGTGATACTTAGTTGCCAGCTGAGGTTAAACCATGACAGAGTGTTATAACTTTATTGCTATTTATTGTGACTGTCAGAGTGTTTTAGATGCTTCACCTCAGATTTAGTCCCCATTGCTTTATGCAGTGTAAAAGGGCTGAGTATTATTTTGCACTTCTTGTCTTGACATCTAGTATTGTGTTCACCATTTAATTTCCTCCATGTACCATACTTGAAATGACTGTTTACTTATTCTTTTTAAAGTAACTTCTCGATGTATCATTTGAAAGTGCTTTGGAAACCTGTGTGAATTTATTGTGTAAATATCATTGTATAAAAGACAAAGGATAAAGACAATATAATTTGCTTTTCAGATTTTTTATAAAATAAAGGTGCAAAGTGGGTTTTATTGCAACACTGGGTTCTAGGTTGTGTCCCTACCCCTTCACAGTATAGAAGTAAGTTAATTTTAATCTAGAATGCAGCTTTTAAGAAAAACCGAAATATACATCATATTGAAGCACATACCAATTCTTCCAAGAGAGAAATACAAATCTCTGCTTCTTTCAGTCTGATTACTTTTGGCTGTTGCTGTCGTAATCACAGATCAGATCAGCTAGTTGCAGAGGACGGCACTACATTTCTTTTAATTCTTATTTTAAAAGGAAATCTCCTGCAAAAATATTACTTGACCTCAAATTCATGGAAAATAAAAGGCTGAATTTCTTTTTGAAAAATGCTTCTCTTTCTTTGCTATCACATCTCTGATATGTAAAATATATCCCTGCAGGGCACAGAACAGAAGAGCCTGCAAAGTACTCTGTAGGAGATTCTGTGCCAAGGGTTTGGGGGTTTTTGTGCAGACTGTGGTAAAAACTGTCTGGGCAGATAAATCTAAGTGGGAGCTATGGGACACAACTGAGTTAGCAAACATGTAGTTTTGGCAAAGAAAAACAGATTACTTAATTATATGAGAGAGAGGGGTTAGCATAAAGGTTCTCACAAACAAAATGGCTTCGGTCAAAGATGTATTGCTTGAATTATTTAACTGGTTTCAATTAACATGTGATAGCACAATGGAAATGAACTGGGTACCTCCTCAAATTTCTGAAGGGCCTAATTCTCACCTCAGCCAGATGAGGGACCTTTATTGCTACCTGGATGTTCCCAAAAGAAGGGCCCTGTTATCCCTTATTTATTAAAACTCTTTAACTCAGAAGAACAGAAGAAATGTATTCAATATAAATAGTTCAGTGTAAACTGAACTGTATCATCTGGAAATGAAAGGAAGAGCTAATTATTTTTAATGTGAAACTTCCAAGTAGAGCAGTCTATCTCATTTCTTTTTAATTCTATTAATACCTAATTCCCACAAAACACACAAAACAAGAATATGAATCTAAAAAATAATACAGTATATTAAAATTGATATTGATTATTGGGAGTAAAAGTGCTTTATGAGAAATTATAACAACCCTTTAGGATCCCTAAGGAAAAAAACCCATTGTAATAAAACTAGAATAAATGACTACAATCTAATCACCTTTTAAATAACTAAAATTCTTTAGTGGAATTTATGTTGTCAGAAGAGCTGTTGCTTTTAAGCACAGAGCAAACAGCTGCTGCTGCTGCTGCATGCAGTTAGAGCATACAGGAGCTGTGTCGGCAATCTGCCCTCCTGATTAACTGTTCATTGACTCATTATTTTTTCTCTCTGAGCCATTTTTTTTCACACTTTTGCTTTATTTTGTGCCTTCTACCTCTGTCTGTCCCCAATCCAAGATTACCCCTAAAGGCCTGAGTGGGGAAGTTCATGTGGATCAGCTGACCCAGAAGTGGCCCTTGATCTCACTTGTGTTAATAAATTAGGAGGATTAGACAATACATTGCCCTTTGCAACATGTATCTTCAGTCTTGCCCTTCTTCTGTAGAAGGAAGCCCAGAAGATCTTATTTTGAATGGTGTATTACTTCTCTTCAATATCTGTTAGGGAAGATAAATACACTAGAAAAGACAAATAAAAGAATTAAACCTTGCATTTTAGGTGGGAAAAATGAGATTTGTGATGCCCATTTGCTGCTGGGAGATTTCAATGACAGCTTTACACTAATTTCTAAGGCAATTTCATCTGCACACATGAACTTTCCTATCACTGAGAAGGGTTCAAGGTCCAAGCTGTCATTTCTGCTCAAACTTGAGATATTCCAGGTCCAGACAATTGAATGGTTCTAGGGGAAGCTGTGACTTTGAACTCAATTCCGTATTTTATAGTAAGAAATTTTAGTGAGCAGAGGACAAATTTGATGTTCTTTCAGTAGCCTGTGTTACTAGGGAGACGTGTTATAATACTGTATTAGGAATCCAAGTGCACAAAGGCATTGTGCCTTGGTCATCCTGTCATGCAATGAAGACATGAGAAAGGTATGTCCATGAAAATCTCATTTCTCACCCATTCTAATGTGACTATTTGAAATCTGTTTAGAAGATATGAGCCCTTTTGTTTGAGAGACCTATGATTAGCTTCTAATTAAAAGTTGCTCCAAAATAACTTCCTTCCAAAACAAGTATGAATTATTTTGTTCTCTCCAGTATTTGTAACAGCTGAGAGATAAGAGTTGGCTACTGTACAATGTTATGTCAGAGGAAGAGGCTGTCCTTGAATAAGTTCATCTGAAATGAAAGCTGGCAGTAAAGCACTTGAGTAAGTTAATGCCACCTCACCCATCTTCACTTTAACCACTGAGGCCTAAAGAAAAAGCTGTGGAGAGTGTCAATGTGACGTATGAAATACTGATATTGCAGGGCATTTTGCCTTACATACTTCTGACAGCCTTGCTGAAGTGATGAAATTCTGAAAGAGTAATCTGTATTATTTATAGCAAAAGAGATCTTTGTTATTTTTACTGACATGTTATGGGACAATTTGAATATTCAGTAGAGCTGCTGTTTACCTTCAGTTACAGTCCCTGCTGACAGGACCAAATACTTATCTGTGGCTGCAAAAATGATGCATTTCCAATTTGTTTCCTGGCTATTCTCTTTGTACATATGCATGCTTAGGTACACCAGTGAGAGGTGGGAGAGGCTGAAGAGGTGTGCCATGTTGCCCATTAATATCAGGAGCTACTGTCTGGCTCTGGAAGCCTCATATAACCATATCCCAGTGTAGTGAGGCACCATAAGGGAATGTGTCCACAGCATGCAACCAACGCTGGGGTGTCACCTGGTCAGTGGGCTAAAGACTCAGAAGTTAGCACTGGGACTGTATTCAGTCTTGTGTTGTATGTACATTTATCTTATGACAGTCATGGCTCAGTAAAACTAACATCTTAAGCAACAGCAGAAAATTTCCTGATTTTGAAAGGTCTTGCTTTTCAGAAATAGAAATCCAATTACATAAGAACAGATTAAAAACCACACCAGTTTCAGGACAATTTGACAGGAAAAGTTCTTGTGTAGGTAATATTTATGCTCTACATATAGTTCCCTCTGGTTTGTTTTGTCCTTCAGCAAAGTGAATCCAAACAGGAGGCATCACAGTGTCCCAATCTGTAATTCCCAGGTAATAATCCAACCTTTAAAAGAACAGGAAATATTCTTTACCACTAGCTTCAATTCATCCATTTACTTGAGCAGGGGGTCACAGACACCTCAAATGCTATAATGCAGACTCAGTGACACAAATTGGAGATAAGTCCACAAATAGACCCCTGATTTCACTACATGCAGACTGTTTATGTTCCAAGCTGCAGTCAAAATGACACCACTGAATGGCATTGCCAAAGTTGGATCCATGACCAACAGATACTTTGAGCAAATTAGTGACATCTTGAATTGGTTCAGTTGTCATTTTTTTCATTAAATACATAGGATTTAGTGCTTATATATTTTGGATTTTATTGCTTTAATGAACCAACAATTTCAACAGCAGGTAATAATACACAATGGATCTGAAACAAGATGTGTGAGTGCATGTATTATTTAGACAAATAATTAAATATGTCATATTAAATATACCAGCCCAGTCTGTTTGAAAATATAGAGATCAGGCTTATCTCTGTGCCTGATATAACAAGCTTCTCCTCACAGACTTTTTCCACCTTCCCTGAGAGTATGGGATACCTGGTCCTTGTGCCTGGAAGTCTGCATTAATTGATTAATTGATTAATTAATCAGAATGTTGTGCATTTCTGTAGGTTTGTTTTGATGCATATGGTACACTCAGATCCTTCTATGTTTTAAAAAAAAGCAGGGGTTGAATAGAATTTTTTTTAAAAACCCACAAGGTGGGTCAGTGTATTGTAATTTTTAAAATTCCAAATGGTATTTCCTTTTTTTAAGGGAAAATAGATGTTTAAAGAACATTTTACCCATTATGACAGTGTCATCACTGACTGGTTGCATAGAATAAAACTCAAGTCAAGGTATTTGACTTGGACAAAGTGTAGTTGGACATAAATGAGATTACATGAACATTATGTTTAATGGTTCTATAAAAATTCTATTTCTGGGCAATCAATTTGCTCTTGGAAGCTCCCAGACCTATTTTTTGAGCAAGAACTGAGTCTCATTTTGCTTACTTTTCTTCTTCTTCTTGTGAGAAAGATAGCAAAAGGGAAACTTAGTACCTTGAAGATACAATGACCTTCACACTAAAGATTACTCATAATAGAATTTAAATTGTTGATGACTTTCATAATTGTCTATTTGATTTTATATAATTTTCAATCCCTTTACTATAAAACACCTTAGATGCTTCATCACGCATAATATTGCACATTAACTCTCAAATACTACATTATTTCTCTGTCATTTTGGTGCTCAGTTTGGGTTCACCAAGTTTGTAATTGGGAATCGCCTGTATTTTTCCAGCAGTTGAAGACAGAATACCATATTCTGGAAGACTACTGAGATTATTATTTTTCATTTGATTTCTCTATAACTATGAAGTATTTAACTTAGGTCAACACACTTATAGGCAGAATTACCCCCTTACTACTCTTTTTTTCTATTCCTACCTCTGCTAAGTGAAAGATAATTTCCATCTGAAAATTGTTCCTTATCATGCCTAAGAAGAATTGAAAATTCAATCTGTGAAGTGTGCACTAGTTTATTAAAACAATAGTTACAGCATCACTTTATGATTTCAACATGACAAATCCATCTTCAAATACCTGGAAAAGTAGAGTGAGAATTTATAACATTCTGTTTTTTGTAGGAGAAAATCCCGCTGACCAGTCTTTGCTATGACTCCTTTTTTATGGCCTTATCCTCAGTGTTCATCTGAAGACATTTTGATGCTGTCCGCCTCTCAGAATTGATGCTTGATTTTGTAGCCTGAGTATTCAAGTTAAATTACATTGATCCCTTCTTTGACTCCTGTGTTAAAAATTATCCTGAGTGGTTTTAGCATAGTGACCCCGGAAGGTTTAAATTTAAAATGAATGACCAAGGGTTCAGCTTTAGTTCCTGTCATATTAGGAATTATACTGAAAAATCTCCAATAGCCTCCCTGTGTGCTGGAAAAATCTTTCAAATGACACCTTGTCAAAATCCTCACTTTATACTTTCTGGTTTTATGTTAAGTTGCTGTCTGCTGGAAACAAGTTTAATCACAGCTGGAGTTCAAGCCAAGGTATATTTCAGAATCCCCAAGCAACCCTTCAGAGCTGTCACAGTTACAGAAATGGGTGTTCTTCTGCCTCTGCCCCACATGGGCAGGGGACAAGCTCCAGATCCTGCTGATGACAAGGGCTGGTAAGAAAAGCTTTGATCTACAGTACAGATTGCATCAGCCTGCACGGGCTGCTGCAGTCAGAGCCATGGACTGGTTTAGTGACAGTAGAATGTGACTGAAAGACACATCAGCTGGCCTGCAGAGATCATGTCTTGTGAGGGTGAGCTCAGAATGCCCTTCTGGAGTGCACATACCAACAGTCTGAGCCAGGAGTAGTGCTGTGGTCAGGGAGACCCCAGCCTGTAATTTAACCTGGCCACCTGGCCACTCAGAAGACGTTGGGGATGCAGTAGCTGTAAGGGCTGAAAAAGGGGCACCTCTTAATCAGTTCTTCTCTTAATGTGGATAGTCAGGGGTTTACTTCTGTGATGAAATCTAACCACATTCTCTCTTCTCAGTCAAAACTTAATAGATCAGGTTGCTCAGAGCCCCATCCAACCTGACCTTAAATGTTGCCACCTCTCTGGGCAAACTGTCTCAGTGTTTCACTATCCTCATTGTAAAAAAATTCCTCCTTTTATCGAGGAAGATCCTGCCTTATATCTAGTTTCTAAGATTACAAATTTATCAGTTCTACGAATGATAAACCACGTTTCACCATTCTTACTCTCAACGTACCTAACAGAATCTGAACTTCTCTCTCTTTTTTTTTCTACTTATTTTATACCCAGTCCATTGTCCAAAATTTAATTGAAAACTTTCTATAATACATATGCTTCTAAAGGTCTTCCAATATCAGCTTCCCAGAGAAGCAAGAAAAATTATATAGAAAACATACCAAGTTTTGTAGGTGACACAAAAAAGTCTATGCCTGCTTTGCTTCAGGAGGCATTTTTCTCATGTGAGGTCAATGTAGTTTTTCTGCTCTATTTTTGAAATTTGTAATATTCCAAGCCAATATCTGTGGTATTATTATTCTTCATTAAAGGTTTTTACCATTTTGTTTTAGATTTTTATTCCCTTAATGACATACAAGATCCTTTTTCACTAGTTTGCTCCAGTAAGTAGTGTAACATGATTAAATAAATGTATCATATAGGGCTGGAACTTTGATTTCAGAAACGAGCAACCAATTTGTGCTAATAATTTACATTATCACCTGAAGGTTTTCAACCTTCAACTTTCAATCTGTTGTTTTTGAGTCACAGTTCAAACTGGCCTCTTTCCACGTTTCCACTATTTTCAGTTAAGTATGAATTTCTCACCTCAGTTTCTTTTTCTTGTTTTTAAGGATGGTATTGATGATGACCTCGGATTTATAAGGATTTGTCTATGCAGCTCTCTGCATTAACTCCAGGGTATACTTTTCCCTACACTTTCCTCTGGTTTGGAGTTTGGGTTTTTTTTAATCTTTAACTCAACACCTCTTCTTCTCCCTCAAGACTTGGCAGGATTCTCTAGATGCTGGCTTTCTCCCAAATAAAAATATCACTAAATCTTACTAATCTCAATAGCATAAAAATATTTTATATTCTACAGGAAAACTCACATCCCAAAGAAAATCAAAGCAACAGTCTTCACTAAGGTCCTAAAGGAGTATTAACTATTCTGAACATGTACACTGATGGTACAAGGGCAGAGGCTGAGGTGTCTGTTTTAGGTAGTTGTTTGGCATCAGCCATATGGCCAAAATTTTATTCCTTGGCTTGTTATTGAAACATGTTTTCTTTTTAATATCTTTTTTCAGTACCTTTGGGTCTCTGTACAACCAGAGCATTCTGTTAATTTCTTCCTTTGCATTAATAATTTTTCTGCTGGTTCATCTATTTCCAAGTCAAGAAACATCTTTAGTTTCACTCAACCCTCAACTTTCAGGCAAAGAAAACTCAGAACATAAATGGCATATTGAGTGCACTTTTCTAGCTTTACTCTTTTATTTCATTAAGAGCATCCCTATCCTCTGGAAGCCGACCTCCAGCTCATCTGCAATTGTATGCAGCTAAAGTCTGCATTGTGCTTATTGCATAACAGGGGAAAGCTGGAGCCTGTACGACTTAAGTTTTTAATTTTATTTTCCTGCTGCTGGGTTCTTTCAGCACCATCTTGTTTCTGGGCACACAGTGTGCATGTCGTTAGGGTTGAAACCTCCTAAAGACTTAATTTTGTGACATTTCTCCCTGGTGTCCAGTGATAGGATGTGCATGAATGGTTCAAAGCTGCATCATGGAAGGTTTAGGTATTAGCAAGCATTGTTTTTTACTGACAGGGTGGTCAAACCCTGGAACAGGCTTACCAGAGAGGTGAGCAGTGGCCCAAGCCTGTAAGTATTTGGAAAATGTCTTTAACAGTATTCTTTAACTTTTGACCAGGCAGTTGGACTAAATAATCTTTGTAGGTCCCTTCCAACTGCAGGATTCTATTCTATTCTATTCTATTCTATTCTATTCTATTCTATTCTATTCTATTCTATTCTATTCTATTCTATTCTA
>JAOTQP010000251.1:20723308-20739087 GCA_026413545.1 Cichladusa arquata | reverse complement strand
TCCATTCCATTCCATTCTATTCTATTCTATTCTATTCTATTCTATTCTATTCTATTCTATTCTATTCTATTCTATTCATTTCATTTCATTCTAAAGAAGTAAATAAATACTTCTTGTTTTTATGCTGAAATAAATACTCCTTAAATACTCATCATGAGAAAAGCTTCTCTGAAGCAACAAGAAAAAGTTTCACACACTAAGTGAAATTGTTAGTGACAGAAATAATACAATCTACTAAAGGTCTTCTACAAACCCATTGCTTGTTGATACAGATTCAAGGCTCTTGTTACTGTATTCCAGACAAATTCAACTCTAAAAATTCCAACAGCTCTGTGTTTCTACTCAGTATAATTATCTTTACTTATTTTTTTAGACACAATGCAGTGTTTACTATAAAATAGCCTGAAATATACAAATTCAACTTTTTTTACATAGCAGTACTTGAGTTCCTACAGCCATTCTGCAAATATTGGTATTTGGGGCTATACGATTTATGCATATTATTCACAATATTATACAAATTATGCTCTTGTGCTATGAGGAAGTGCACACAAGGTGTTCTTCTAAAAAAAAATAAAGGATTAGAGACTTTTATGGTGCAGAGTCATCATGCTCCTCAAAGCTCTCAAAGCTCTCAAAATTAAATTAGAATTTAGAAGAAAAATATGAGAAGCTATTTCCCAGTGTTCACGTATTTCAAGATGTTCTTTTCCTTTCACCTTTTGTATTCTTCATCTTCTCCTACGGTTGCTAAATGACTTCCTGATCTCTAATTTTGACCCTACTCTGAAGTGCATGCTCCTAATTCTGTACTATTATCCCTGGATGATTAACTGGCTTGTCAAATAAATCACTATGAGCACTCAGCTACCATTATTAATCTATTAATCACTTTAGCAAAGAAGATGTTTATGCTATTCTGTCACCTTCAGACAATTCTAGAACTGAAACATGTTGTGGACTTGAGCTTGCACTCTGTGCATGCACACCAACAGCAGTAAAAAACACAGATTATTTATAATTCAGAATTTTTGTAGACAGATAGACTGGAATCAGGCCAGCAATAGTACATGACATTAAGATCTATTTTACAAAAAAGGCACTATTGCATGCTTGTCTGCCTGGAGTTGATCAATGACATCATCATCAGAACTCATGGTGAGAGATGGGGGTCATGGTGCCACTTAATGCCACCAGGATGAGCAAAGTCTATGAACACTGGCCACTGCCACTCCCACAATATCATTACATCAGAGGGATGGCTCTGAAAGGGGCCTCCTTCACATTTTCAAGATGGGTGATCTTGTCTTATATCTTTCAGCTCTGGGTTCCTCAGGATGCCTACTCAAGGTTTCTTTCTGTTCTTTGTTTTCCTCAAGTTTCTTCCTTGCTCTGGTCTCTACTTAAGCCCTGCTTTTGCCATGATGCCTTATTTAATATTTGTATCAACTCTTGGCTTTTCTATTCTTCATACTCCCAATACATCTGCATTAAGGCTTATTCAGAATTAGAATGTTACAAATATTTAGGGAATGAATTCTTCTATTTAACCTTAAAACTAACCAAAATGATCAGCAAGAGATTCACCTTCTCTTCCCCAAAAGAATTTAGGCTTTATTGTTGTGTTAAATATATTCACAGATAAGGAAGGGAAATTACATGTTACACTATATTCACAAGAAATCCATTGACTTAATGGCACCAATAGGGATTTACATTGTAGAGAGATGGAGAATTTTAAACTACAGACTGTTTTCATTCAATATCTCCTTTCAATTCTATATCTGAGTCTGAGGGTTTTGAATAACAAAATGGCTACTCAGATTTAGACAGGTTTAACTGGCACCAGGTTTTGGATCTTTGTTTCTTTTGTGTATCTAACAAATTATGCTTTTATGAGGAATGTTGCACTTTTGGTTTATTTGCTGTAAGAACAAAAGGCATATTGCTTTGATTCATTTTTATAACCCTTCCTAAGAACAATACATATTTCTTTATTTATACTTAGGCTGACTTTTTACAAATATGAAGAGAGTGTGAGAAGTTCCAGAAGACAGATGCTGAGAAAGATTTCTGAAAGACTGCATCTTTTTCCATTGAACAGCATTAACTTTGTCATTGCATAAGAAAACGTAGTTCTATTGATTCTCAGTAACTTTTTCACCCTCTGGGAATAAAAACATAGCTAACCAAAACAAAACCCATAATTTATGACTAGTAATGAATGGGTCCTTTTACTTGGCTCCTCTCTTTAGTGAACGGAGTACCAGGAACTGACAAAATGAAATGGAATCAATAGAATGACCACATTATATTTGGATTCCTCAGTCACTGGTTTGGGTCTCCTAAGGTAACAATAGGACAGGTGCAAGAGACTGAATACAGCATTTGCTTAAAAGCTGAGATATTCAGCTTCTCTAATAATTAAGGCTGGTACAAAATATGTTGCATTTGCAGTTTCAGGCTTGCCTTTTTTGCGTGTTTCCGCCAAAAACTTGTGCCCGACTCAAAGCACCATCAGGACAGCATTGCAAATGCATAGGATTTGCTGAGGCAATTTTATTAGTAGCCATAAAAACAGCCAGCAGAAGGCCTCAGAAGGTCCTCTCTAGTAGTTCTTCTAACCATTTCTTGGGTTATGGTAGATAGTTTCCTTTGCCTACAGAGTGCACAATATGTCAGGAATCCCTCAGCTTTTGAGATGCAGAAACATAACTTGGTTCACTGCACTCCCTCATGTATGGCAGACCAAGTACAAGTAACCTTCTTGCAATTCAGAAACAATAATAGCAACCACAAAAATAAAAAGTCTCCTTCAAATGAAATAAACCATAAATAAACTCCAAGGACAAAGGTCTGTTTTGAAGACTGATAGACTATTGGCATCCTATTGGGAGGGGGATGGTAAGAGTTGTGTGTATTTTTCTTCTTTAGAGGCGTCTTCAGAGCAATTTATTTAGGCTAATAACATGAAGCAAAGCAATGTTTGATGGCAAATTTGTGCTTGATTTGCTTGGGGAAAGGTAACTTCAGCTCTCCTTTGTGTTATAGGTATGCATTTTACCAGAAGCTTTGATATAAGTTTTTTTCTGTATAGGACCTTTGGCTCATTCAATATCCAGAATGAATGCAGAACTTTGCAATTCAGCATTACTCATGCTTCTGAGGTTTTCTTCTGTAAAAAGTCTTCATTTACCTACTAGAAAAAAATGTTCCTCATGTAATTTTTATGAATTGCATATTAGATATACAAGATACCTATCCACTCCAAGGCTTTCAGCCATGTGCTCTGACCTCAGGCTGTGGGGAAGGAAACAATATCTTGAATCTTCTACACCCTTCTCTTCTCTTTCACATAGCCAGCAAATTTCTGAGGATTTCTTATACCAAAGGCATATAATATACATGCTGAGTACTGGATGCATTCTGTGCTAAGAGCTGAGAGTCCACACAAAGCAAAACACCTCAAAAGTCATCATCAAAGTATTTATTGACCTGGTTTTTTTTCCAGCTGGTAACAGGGTAAACTTATTTTCAAATAAGAAAGCTGCCACCTTAAGTGTCAGCTGTACCTCTGTCCGACAGAACTTGTAAAAGCCACAACTGAATAATTTTTTTAAAATGAACATTCTAGAAACAAATTCAGAATAGTATGATAACAAAGGAAGAAGATTAACTGAGAATAGAAACAATGAAAAGGAAAACAATCCTGTCCACTGGGACTGATAAAATGTCCTTAGTAGAGATCCCTTAGAATATATACAGAAGGGACTTTGTGGGAAAACTCCAGCTTTTTTTAAAATGGATCCATTCCTTTCTTCCTACTGAAGTTGAATTTTAAAGATTTTTATTAGCAATATTGATAAGAAATCCATTACAAGCAATGATTGCTGGTGGTTTACATGAAGCAATTTTGCACTTATCATTGTTAACCCAACACATTAAAAATGGTTAATCAGGCTACATAAATCATTACTTTGGAAAATGAGGCAAGGGAATGAACTCACTACATGACCCCATTACTATTCCACGTCTTAAAGCAGAATCAATGAGAGCTTAAACATTCCTGAGTAGCAAGCTGTCCAGTTTGCTCTTAAGAACCTTCACTGGTGGAAAATCACAAGCTCTCTAGACAAATTGTCCTACTACTTAACTATCCTTACAGCAGGAGGGTTCCTTAATGTTTAACCTCAATCTCCCCAGCTGCAATTTTAATCCCATAAAACTGGTTTAAAAATCATGAGATTTTAAAAGTAATATCCCTTGGGACCTTTATATTATTTGCCTTCTAGTGTTTGATCCTTTCAGATTAACCTTTCCAAATGTCTCCTAGCAGCCATGAGGACTTGAAGCTTATTTTCTGAAAAGAAAACTGGAAGTTCGATTTCTTGCAAAATATAACTCCGTAAACTGCCATTTCAAGGGGAAAAAATCCCACCCAAAATTTCAGGGCATGTAATAAATATACAAGAGCAAAAAATTGTCTGTGAGATATACATTATAAGTGGTGTGCCATATTTTGTTAGTCTACATCATAATTATGTATGCATTTATACAAATTAATGCACATTTCTGTTTCAGAACCCCCTTAGACTGGTGAAAATAAAAGCAAGCATTATTAAAGTCAGTGAAATGTAAACTGATGTAAAGTAAGAGTAGATCTCATCCTTAAGAATGCAAAGTTGTAGGGTTTCTTTTGTAAAAGAATAACGTTTTGAAATTATTTCTATGAACTGTTTCCACTAAAATGCTAGACAGAAATAAGCATGCTGTGCATATTTAAGCATTATAAACCATATCAGCTGGAACAAGCATATTTGGAGCTAGATTAATTTTTGAAAGCATTTCTAATGTGAACTAATGTATGTTCCTCAAACCTATTTATTAGACAGTATTAATGCAAAGAGGTAATATAGCCTGGCTACATCTCTGGGAAGTTGGACATTTAAGTTAGTTCTCAGTGCAACTAATTACAACTTTAATTTGTATAAGTAAGGGAGAAAAAAAAATCAGGCTTAGCATTTGTAATATGCAGTTTTAAACCTAATTAAAGAGGAGCATCTCTCAATCCAGCATTCATTGTATTGTTAGGGGAAAAAAGGAACAATGTAGTAGTGCATTTCTTTGTTTTTAGCAATCCTTTAGATCATCAGTGTAGTGCTCTATATTTTCTTTATCTGTCTTAAGACTGAAGAGGAAGCGCTGTAAGACTTTTAGATGTGCTTATACCTTCCTATATTAAAATTACTTTCTTTTGTATTTGCAGATGTGAGTACACTGCTGCTACTACATGCCTGACTTACTTAGAAATTGGATTACTGCAATACGCTATGCATGGAAATAAAATATAAATCATATTAGAAGGAGAGCTGATGCAGGAGGCAGCAAGCTGAAACATAGTGCTGTTTGTCAAATGCAATACAAATGATTGCCTTTTACCTATAAAGACTCTGGTGACTTCAGATCTGAAGACCAACAAGACTTTGCAATAATGTCACAGGTGCAATCTGTGACCATGTTAAAGTACCCCGGTTTTAAAGGATCTTCCATCAATGAATCCTCAGGGATTCATCCTGACTATCAGCTACCAATCCACTGATCTTCAGGATAAACTGCAAGCCATCTCTTTTTCCATACAATAGATGCCACTAAGGTACAGCAAATGGAGAAGCTAAAAAGAGGTAATAGACAAAAAAGTGGAAGTGTTAGTTTAATTCTGCCACTGACATATGGGGAGAAGCCACTTCCCTGTGCCTCTATTTCCCTGCTATAATTTATCTGTGCAGCTAAAACAAAATATGAACAGCTACAGCTATTTTTTTTTACTTTTAGACTGGCTACAACAAAAAGAGCTAGAGGGAAATATATACAGACAATCCGTAGAGTTATCATTCATTGAATGAATCTTGATGATCTTTTGACCAAATATTCCTTGAAATACATCCTCCTCTAACTATAAAGCTGATACAGCAAGTGAGAAACTGGGTTACAGACTGACTTTATTAACTTTGATATTCATGTTGGACTATTTCAAGGAACAACTGGTCTGATGCACTTTCCATGATACATCCTCCCAGCTTTTGATAGTCAATAATCCAAATAATCATAGAATGGTTTGGGTTGGAAAGGGCTTTAAAGATCATGCAGTTGCTAAACACCTGCCATGGGCAGGGATGCCACCCACTAGACCAGGTTGCTCAAGGCCCCATTGAACCTGACAATAACTACTTCCAGGGATGGAGCACCAAGTTTTCCAGACAATCTGGTCCAGTGCGTCAACACTCTCACTGTGAAGAAATTCTAATATTTAATTTAAACTTTTTGTCTTTCAGTTTAAAGCCATTCCCCCTTGTCCTATCCCATTAAATGCCCCTCTTTGACTTTCTTGTAGGATTTGTTTAGATACTGGAAAGCTGCTCTATGGTCTCCCCAAAGCCTTCTCTTCTCCAGGCTGAACCTGAACTCTCTCAGCCTGTCTTGACAGGGGAGGTGTCCCAGCCCTCTGGTCATTGCTGTGGCTCTCTTCTGGTCTTACTCCAACAAGTCTACATCCTTCTTGTGCTGGGGGTCCAAAAGGTGGAACTCAGTATATAAGATGAGGGACAGTGCAGGGGGAGAATCTTCTCCCAAGGACTCCAGGTGCCAGAGTCTGTATCTAAATGGTTCTGTGTTTTTTGGTCTTTAACTTATCCTCAATGCAGTTTTGTGATCCCTTTTTGGAAGCATTCCTGCTTTTGGCTTCCACTATGCTCTCAGAAAGAAAAGCACAGTAGATATTAGTATCTCTTTGTGCTGCTGGGATAGAATGAATTGTTTTCACAGTGCCTGGTAAGGGGCTGTGTTTTGGACTTCTGCAGGTCTCATTTTGTGTTATAATAATCACTCATTTTTTATGAAGACATACACCTTCACCAAAGGACCAACACAGAGAGTATGTAAAGTGAATATCTGCGTTCCTAATCAGATGTCTAGAACAGAAATATGCTGGAAAGCAGATTTGATTGCTACTATGGTGCTCTGTCGCTCACATCTACCCAGTAGCTTATTTGAGAGTAGTGGCTTAAAGGAATATAGACAATGCCTATCTCCCTGTGTGTCTTACCCTTCCTTAGCTGTGAATCAAAGAATCATCAGGAAAACATAATCCAAACAAAAGCACATGCTCAAAGAGGAAGATTTTCATTGATTTTAATCAAAAGTTCTAAGTGTTTCTCTTCTGCTGTAGCATGCCTCTGACCTATATCACATAATAAGAAATTTAAAAACTCAGGCATCACAGATGATGAAAACAGTAGTCTTGTTATGCTGAATTTATTCATCAACCAAGCTACATTAATTCTCGTTTTGCTGGAGATATCCATTTTAAATTAGACATTAATATATTACAGAACTGTATAATATTATTATGATATGATATGATATTGTAATAGTAATAAGGAACTGTCAGGTTGGAATGTGTCCCAAGAATTGTGATATGATTTTGTGTTAAAATAAATAAACCCAGGTATTCTTGCAACAATATTTCTTGTTTACCTTGTGAGGCAATGCAAAAATGACCAGGACTTACATTCTGCCTCTCATAAAAATATGGCAGAGACCAACTTCTGTGACACTAAACAAGCAGAAAAATATTAGTCTGGAAAGACCCCCAACAGAGAAGTGAAACCCATTCTCTGCTGAAGCTATTAAAAATAGTGAGGCAAAACCCAGTGTAGACCAACGTCTTTCTGTACAGGCACACTCCATTTGTTATGATATATAACCCAATTATACTCCATTTCAGCATGCAGAAAAATGATCCAACCAGGTAACCACAGATAATAAATCCAACATGAATGAATGGTTCCAGTGCCATTGGTTGCTAGACCGAGGGAACTTAGCCCAAAAGAAAACTATTAGTTTTAGCGTTCTCTGAGGAGAGATCCAAGACATTGGTGTAGTGTGACTATGTCCCAGTTCAAACCTCATTACTGAGAGGAATAAAAGAAAAAGAACTAAATTTCTTGGTAAATATGTAACACAAACAGAAAAGCTCCTATGTAACATAGGTAGACAGGAGAGAACCTCCTAATCTATTTGTTGACATATACTTCAGAGCTCAAAGTCACAGCTGGGCAATGAGATCAAAGTAAAGCCCCTGAGAGGGCTTCCAGTTCTCACTTTTCCCAAGTACCTGTATCCTTGCAGAAGGGTAGGCTGGTAATCTGAGGAAATAAAGCAGTTCACATCCTAACATATACATGGCAATTGCATTTCTGCAAGTAGAAGATACGCTTTCAGTTCTCGATCTCAACAATCATACAGCTCCCTCTCACCGCTAGGAGCTGAAGTATGAGCTGGCTTCTCTTCAAGGATAAAAGCTTCTTAAAATGAATGGCAAAATGAAGGATATCAGAGGTTTTATGATATGTTGGAAGAAAGGCTATTCAGTATATTTCTAGCTTTCTTATACAGTTTGTCAGTCACTGGTGTAAGGCATTCTCTTCCTATTTTGAAGATGCTTTCCTGCCTAAAGATTCTTTTCTGAAGAGGAACATAATATGAAGTCTGAATCTGAAAATGCTTCGTAGTCATATACCTTGTAATTTAAGATCGCCTCCACTTAATGGAGAAGAAAGGAAAAGCCTGAAGAAATAATAAATGCTGTAGTGCAGAGCAGTATTGAATTAAACCCTATAATTCCCAGCTCTACTGCAAACCATGCTCAGCAGAGGAACATTGGAGACAGCATAACAAACGCTGAAGAGATTAGAGTTTTGTTAAAGGAGCAGAGACATAATTCTTTATCATGCACCAGAATTTACATAAAGAATTGTGATCAGGTGATACATTCTAGAAAGCACAGGACAAGTAAGAAAACTCTCAAGGCTTCTCCTGTCTGCCATGGGTCTTGCTGCTGAGTGACAAGAGACAACTTAATGTATTGATGGCTGTGGACCTTTTGCTGTATATCTGAGAAAGACAGAAATAGAATGAGATGGAAAAAAGTCCATCTGCTGCATGTTGATCAGGTAGACAGAGAGGATCTGATGTTTCTCTTTAAGTCTAGTGCTTCTGAAGGGACACATTTCAGATCTGCTATGACCCCCTGGAGGCACATTGACATTTCTGGTTACACACTCATCATTAGGCTTTTTAGTTTCTGGCTTAGCATAGCAATTACTGTAGTACACTAAACATTACAAAAAACTTTATCATAGTGTTTGAAAATGTAAAAACTTTACCATGTATGCCAGTAGTAAGAGTGGTGAACATGCACATATATGGGGAACGGGAATGTCGTAGAACCAGGTGTGTTGCAGTCATTTATTTGGAGATAATTTTGCCCCTGAGCATTTAGCAAGAAATTCTAGCTCTCTTTTGCTGTAAAGTGAAACAAATTGTAATCCAGGCTATTGTACAGAGCTTTGAAATGTGCTATATATAATAGAAAAGCTACATTGTTGACGACCTCTCTCTGTAACATTTCCACAGAAGGCAGGACAAAGTGCAGTTTCCTTTTCTTTCAACTTTATTTAAAACTGACACTAGAGATTTTATTTTTGTAAACTGCAATGAAAATGCCTCTTGATTATTCCATCATGATGCTATTCTCACTGATGTAGTAGAAAACAATAACTTCGAAATTACCAAGTGTCTTAGCTCATAAAATTTCACTGTATAAATATGCTATATTCCATGTTACTCCTGTTGGGAACTATATACATTATTCTGATAAACTAGATCAATGTCCTTCTATATACTACAATAACATATTGAATCACTGTCACACAGTGGCTACTGTTCTTCTCTATCTATTTGGACTTTCAGCTTCCCAAAAGGAATCACAGCTAAGTTTCTTTTCCTTCAGGAGTGGAAAAGCTCTTTAGCCAAAGGAAAGCCAGCAAGAGTTAAGAGACAGTATAAGCTATATATCAGGTGTAGATCCCAATAAGGACTCTTTGTCTGGTAAAAAAACAGGAATGTTCTTCAAGATCAGTATTCTTGCAGAATCCCAGATAAACAACTTTCTTTCACCTGTGACATTTCACATCCAGGGATCCACTCCTTTGTAATTTGTTTTTGCTGTGCTGTTGCTTTGGCCCCTATCACATTAATGTGATAACACATTTGACAGTTTATGTGGAGCTACTCAATGAGAAAACCAAACATACCATAGAATGTGATGAATTCTCTAAGATTATGTGCATACTATTGTGTTGTTTTGCCATTCTACATACGGAAAAATTTTGTTAATGAGAAATATTCTCAAGGTTTCCAGAAATATTATAATTTCAAGCAGATTTTAAAAAATTATATAGTAAAAAGAGTCATATTGTTCTGCAGATATTTATCCTCTGGGTTCAGATATTTTCCCACTTCTTGCTTTAGATGAACTTTGAAGTTTGTATATTTGCAAAATGAACTTTTCAATTTCACAGAAAATGTACTTATACTGAATAAAACTATGTTCCACATGCATTTTTAAAATACCCAGACCAAAAAAATCTTCTTTTCCATTTGAATCTAACACAAAAAGTCTACAGTTTTTCTATTGACTGACAGCTAAAGTATTTGAAAAGAATCAAAAACAGGCTGAATACCTCTAAAATTAAATATATTGTGTTTTCTAGTCATATGTTGTGATTTTTGGGAGACTTTCAAATACCACCCTGATGCCATTCTGTATGTCTCTCTCAGTGGCACAGCTTGACTCAATTATCCTTATTCTAAAAGCTTTTGATATGAGCTGTGATAATTGGACTTGTTTATGCTGCATTAATCTAGGAGGCTACAGATCAAAACTGCCAGAGTGGGAGATCGAGCTGACTTGGAAGAAATGAATTCTACAAGACTAGCTGCCAAAATTGCCATAGGAACATTAGGAATAGAGGCTATGAATATGCCCCATCTGATTTTTTTTTCTCATGAGGCAGATACTGTCACGGAGTTAGTCATGTTGATTCATGTCTAATCACTTCAGTGTTTTTTCTCATTGTGTTTTGTTTACAAACTGACTGAGGTGCTTACAGTACAGACTAGGACTAGAGGCTCTGAAAGGCACTGCTGTGGGGTTTGGCAGAACCTGTATATTGGTGAGGTAAAAAGTCTTCGACATCCTCCCTAGAGTCCAAGTAATACTTGGAGCTAAGGGATATTATTGTCACCTGGGCTGCAAAGCTCAGTTTTCCCTTTCTCTGAAACCAATAGTGTCTGGCATCACAATGCCAGAGGGAAAGAGTATCCATCTTCATCTCAGTGCTTACTTCACATAATGATAAGAGATTGCCCAAGATGTGGGTGGCTTTTGCACAATTTTTGCACTTGCGAATGCTGCAGGTGCAGTTACCTAGATTCCTGGGTTCCTACAGAAACACACAAAGTGTTGCAAACAGCTGAATCTCTGTTACTAAATTACTCCCTTTGGTTGCTAAAAATTAGAAAATTGTACCTTCGGTCAATATGTTAAGCACATTTACCTGAATTTCATAGAAAACTGAAATGTTTGAGTATATTTGGGTTTGAGCTTCCAAACCATTAGGAAAGAAAAGCCAGCTCTTTTGGGCAGTGGAAGAAAAGAGGGAGTAATCCTCTTAGATCACAGAAGTCAACATTTGTATAAGTGGCCCCTTCACAAAATCAACAGCCACTAAAAGCCTCTGGAACCTCCCCTTTTCCGCCCATATGGATTAATCATATAAGCATTCTAACCTTAAAAATTGCTTCAAAAGGTCTTTGTGCTTTGCATTGCCTAAAATTTTTGGTCCCTTTTCATTTTCCTTCCTTCACTTTCAGGTAGTGTGAAGCTGTTAGATTGAATATCTGGAAACAGTAAGACACATGCAGGCAAAACTGAAAAGGCTTTTCTGACAAGGCAAGTCAATGAGTAACTTCATGGCTGAAATGTTTACATATGAACATCTATATTTGGGAAAATACTGGTTGGCTTAGACTGTCAAATCACACTTTAATTGAATGCACTCATTTTCACAACAGCATTAGAGATGACATAGTACATGAAGGGTTGTTAGTGGAAGCTCTGTTAGAATTATTCCTTTGGGAAAGTCATGTGGGAGAGCAGTGATGTCTTAAAAAAGGCAACTCTTGTAGTCAGCTGGATCCTACACACCCATCATCAGCTGGGGCTGTAAGTGTTCTGGATGAATACCTAAGATCAAATTCTAATAAATCCAAACAAGGGCATTATAGTATATTTGATGAAGTAAATGCCCATATATAATAGAATACAGAAGTTTCACACATGAACACACTTAAAAAACAGATAAATCTTCATTGTGCTAGTATAGTAATGGAGTCCAGAGAGTGTAATTTTGTAAATATCCTGGGCTGGAAGAAGTTTGAACTCACACTAAGTTTTATTGGCCTATGATACAAAAGAGTCCATGAGTCATAAGAATTTCAGCTGTTTTAACTTTTCATCAATTTATCCTAAATTTTTTAAAATTATGTAGTTCCACTACCAAGTGTCTGTTCCTGTTCTTCTCACTTTTTCATTGCTTTTTTCCCCCTTCATTGTCCGCTACATTCCTCCTCAATTTTTAAAAATAAAAAAATCAAAACAACTATAGGTAAGCAACATAAATTGGGAAAGGCAATCATAGCAGAATTAAAATCAAGGAAACAAAATATTTTTTTGTGAGGAAGATGGATTGTAAAATAATTCTCATGTAGAAAATATGGAGGAAAAATTCAAATATGAAACAGAATGACTGAGGGTCAGGTGAGCTGAGGGAGCCTACAGGAGCTGTCAAGCTGGCTGCCTCTGTGCAAAGAGTTTCTTCACCACAAAAATATTTGGGTGACATATTTTGCAAATTATCCTGGTGACAATTCTCTAGTGTATCTCCAGAATTCCTAGAGAGATTAAATATTACTTCATGTGGCCTAGAATATCCTCCCCATCAATTATCTCTAATTCTAGGGTCTTTTCCCCAGAGTTAATGTGTTTTCTCATAGGATCCAGCCCATGTGGGTAGTTAGTGCAGGTCAGAAGAAAGATTTAAACAAGCCCATTTCAAAAGGCTTTGTAAAGTAGTTAAATCTAATGTAGGACTTTTAATAACTTTGATAGGACAGCACTGCCTGATGTCTGAGAAAGGAAAAAATGGGTACATTTCAGCTGAAATTTTCTGCACTTTTGGGACCTAGCCTTCCTGTGGATAAAAGATTTGATATAGTTAATGCTACACATTTTTATGTTCTGGTCTACTCCTTGCCAATAAAAAAGTCTAATTCGCTTTTCTCTCTCCTCATATGGACCTAATTAAATCTGTTTCCCCAGGAGACCTAAGTATACAACTTATTCTTTTTTTCAAAAGTGAAACTTGAAGGATTCATCAAACTGCATCCGGGTCTATGTTTCTTGACCAGCCCCAAAATCTTTTTCTCTGTCTGGAAGCAACACTGTTTTATTTCTCCATGTCTATGTTTATCTAGCTATATAATGGAGTGTAAGAATGAATTCCGAAATATACATTCCAGCCTTCCTTTCCAACAGAAAGTAGTGAGTGAACTTTGCAAACAGACTTTTTGGAAAGAGGCAAAAGCACTTGCCTGCATTTACACTCAGCTAAAGTATTGCTTTAGTGCGTGATTTAATATTCTATTCATCAGACAGTAATTTGTACAAGAAGTCCTCTTCATCCTTTGACCTTTGGCTTATTTAGTATTGCTCTAACAAGACAGCCCTTTGAAGTGAGCTCTTCTAGGTCCTCCACTGTACATCTTCTGGATAATTCACCAATTCAGTGTGGTAATCAAAAGGTTAACGCAGGATGATTCAGAAGGGTTTAGTTGGAACAGAACACTTACAGCACCTCTCCTTTTTTTGTTGTGCCTTGTCTGCAAATGTCCAGCCTGCTCAACTTCTCTTCCATTACACAGCCTTGACCTGTAACCTATCATGACAGTAAACCTGGGCTGAAAGAACAAAGGACGTCTCTAGGTTGTACTTTCTGCAGGATTTGGCTAGTGGGGTGCTACATATGTTTTGAGATCTGGGTCCATCTCACAGGACAGATCACTCTGTAATATCCAGCCTCCTTCAAATCTGGAACTTAAGGCAATAGATGGCAGTGTTGGACTAAAAACTTTGGCTGGCAAGGGGGGTGATTTCAGGGTCCTGCTGATGGCACCTTCTATCTCTGCTACAAGAAAAGTGAACCTTTTCTCTGTTGCCTGCACAGCCCCACTGTGGTCCCTCTCCACCAGGGCTGGAAGGTTGCTCTGCACCCCTCTCGGGGTACAGTGTCTACCTCAGAGCTACATCAATGGAGAAATAGGCTCATCATGTCTCTCTCCTTTTGATCTTTTGTTTGTAGTCTGATGATTAATAGCTCCAGGTGACTAATAACAAAAGAGAAAAGGTACTTGTATGTGCTGCTGTTATTGAATAACAGACAGATTAAATGCTGCATGATGCTGAGTTTTCTAAATGAGAGTATTTACTCAAGTTTGCTTCCCTCTCTTGTGTGTGTATTATTTTTATGCTGGTAGAGAGACTACATTAATCAATAGGTTTTACAAGGGACTATGTATTTTAGCAGCAAATTGTCAGTTACAATTCTTTGCTGCTTAGTTTGTCCTCCAGCACTGTTTACTTCATTGTTCCCTATTAATCAAAGCAGTAGAGGTGAGGACAGCTAGGAAAACTTGTGCTGGATGTTTCTGTTCATTCATTTATTCTGTGATTTGTTATTCTGCCCATCTCTCAGAATCTTCCTGTGCTTACTCAAGTGGATCTATGTCATCATCCCCAGGGTTACAAGAAGAAAGCACTGATTTTTAATTTCTACTGAGCTGAAGTCTCAATTCTTTTAGCTGCAAGAATGAAAGCCTGTCTTTTGCAGTTTTGAGTGGTTCTGCACCAAGATGTTAAAAATTGAAGCTCACAGCCCCCTCAAAGGGAGGTCAGCCTTGCCTAATTCGGCAGCTGAAACAGTAAGTCATGGATTTTAAGTGTCTTGTCCAAGGTCACGCTGCTGCTCAGTAGTGGAACAGGGACAAGGACACACAATTATCACCTCTCCATTTTGCTTCTTCTCCTCTTTACCCAGATTTAGGCACCAGACTGCTCTAGAAAAACTGATTTTCAATACAATTAAATCTTAAAAACTGCAGGCAATATGCTGTTTCGAGTCCCAGTGATAAAAAACACTCACTGAGAAATGCTGATTAACTACATTTCCCAGACGGGAAGACTGCATTTCCCTCATCAAAATTTGTCCCTGTATAAGGAAATCTATGATTTATTATTATTTATGACAGTGGTGCATTCTTACTCTCTTTCCATTTCATTTTCAAATGTTCCTTTCACTTCCAATTAACAATGCTGTAGATGAAGAAGCTTCATTAATGTAATACAGAAGCAGTTCAGATTCTTGAAACAGAACAGTTATACCAAAACTTTCAAGGCTTTAGGCTCTCAGTATTTTGGAAACCTGGTAAAATGCACGAATTTTGATAATGGAAAACTGGTCAAATATCTTCTGGTTTATCAAGAATGCAATAATTATAAAGTAGTAATTTTGCTACCATTGTTATTTCTTTCTTGACTTTATACAAGGGTCTCACTCCTGGAGAACAGAGGAAATATAACAGTCCATTTGGAAATTTCTTTGATATGTATCCTGTGAAAAATGTTGTCTGAGCTCCTGTGATGTTGCTCTCCAAATCAACTAGAAATAGATTGAACAAGTGTTGGGGGTTGAGTGTTTTTCTATTACTGCGTCAATTTAAAGAATTTTTCCCATTATCATGCCAATGGAGCTGGCCGGGTT
>JAOTQP010000251.1:20695110-20722348 GCA_026413545.1 Cichladusa arquata | reverse complement strand
ATTTATTGAGATTTGCAAATTAATATTTTCACTCATATTTTAGTACACTTTTCTGCATCTGAGATCTCTATTTTTCCCACATAAAATCATGTGAAACAATCACTGCTCCATGATTTTTTTCAGTTTGTCACAAAATAGGTAGCATAAACATTTGTGATCAAGCAGAGATTAAGAAAATGCAAATGATATCAAAATGTTCTACTAGTAAACAAACTCAAATAAAGATCTTCTGGCAGGCAATCCCTGAGAAGGGGAAAAATATTTATTTGAGTGCATTAGTTATTGAAAATTACTTGCTCAGCTCTTAATCCTGGGATGAAAATCTAACAACATGGATTGATAAAGGAAAGACTAAAAATGTTTGGGAAAAGGGAAGAAAGGGAAAAGGGAAAGCATTGTGGATTCAGTCAGCTTGTTGGGGAAAGCACATCAAAAGATAATGATCAAAATGTTCTACCTCTGTGTAGAAGTTAGTGGTTATTGGTGAGTGTGTTAAGAAAGAAAAGAAGATGAATGAAAACGAAAAATATTCAAAAAAGGATTAAATTAGTAATGTGTGTCTAATGTGTCTGATCTACTGAGCTGCCTTTAGAAATTATATTTAATGAGGCACCAAAGAAAATGAGAGCAGAAATCACGATCTGAAATTAAATGTTTGAGAGTTTTTTTAGGAAAACTAGGAAATATTTCTTTTTCCATTGCCTTAAAAAACACCTATCCATCTAAGTCCTGTGGGACAGCGGGCATCTCTGAAAAAACTTTTGCCTTTCTTCATGGCCAGAGTGGTCATTTAGATTTGGACAGTAAAACCTACCCAAAATATCCTTTACCACTAAAGTCAGCAGGAGCATAGGAACTGCAATGCTTGTGTCAATGTCACATTCCAGTTTTTCTGTCTCCTTTTCAGTAATGATCAGTAATGGATGCATCAGAGACACAGGATCATAGAATGGTTTAGATTAGAAGGGACCTTGAAAATCATCTTGTTCCAATCCCACGACAATGGGCAGAGGCACCTGGTTGCTCAAAGCCTCATCCATCCTGACCTTAAACACTTCCAGAGATGGGGCATTCACAATTTCTCTGGACAACCTGTTCTAGCTCCTCAACACCCTTGTAGTGAAGGATACTTGTTCAAGCACTGCACACTATAGTACAGGTATATAGTGCAAAATTCTGCTCTAATCTGGGTCTAGATAAAAATAGGCTTATGTCCCAAAGTGTGCAGATCAAAATTTATGCAATTAATTGAAGCGCTAAGATATTAATCCATTTTTACCCCAATATTTTTTTTTAAAATGTAATGTTAAATATGCCCTGATTCTCTATACTTGCAATGGGGCTATTTATTGAAAAATAATCAAATGTATATACTTGTAGGCCAGGCCTGAGGTCTCTGAGAGTTCAGAGCTTTGGAAAGCTTTCTACCATAACTGAATTAGAGCATAAGAATAATAAAATGGATATAAAGTTGCAGAGCGGCAGAGCAACCAAGAAGAAAAATGGGATTTTGCACTGTCTAGGTTGCAGGACCAGGCAGCCTGAGCATGAATGTAACAGTACATTAAATTTCATAATAACTTTGGGAATATTGTTTGCTGTGTTATCTTGTATCAGGAACTCTCTCAGTTTCCCCAGCACTGAAATGTTGTTCAATTAGTGAATTGCTTTTTATGAAGAGTTCTGGTAAATGGGAAGTGCTTCATATTGGCAGTCAAGGCTACAGAATAATCATCTAGGAGATTTTTCTGAAGGTCACATTGATTTAGTCATTTACAGCCAAATTGGACAAAGCAGAAGAGATTGTTTTGTCAGCAACAGTCCTGCACTTGGATGAAATTCAGCCATACACGGAGGATCAGAACAAAACTTACGCAATCCAATCTTGTTTGGAGATGCTAAAGGGAATCAAAGTGAGGCCCAAGGACCGTGTGGTACTTTTATGATATTCATACAAATATTGTAGGGGAACCTAGCCAACACCTAAACCGGAACTTCAGAACATTTTCTTTCTTTACCTGTATTAACTATGGTAATATTAGAAGGTACAGTTATTGGATAACAGTTGCTGCAGGAAGATAAAAGAAACCTGAAATCATTGCTGAGCAGGAAAGAAACTTTTGCCTTCAGTCTTACAATGTAATCAGTTGATGTTTACACTAAAAAAAAATGCCTGTTAGTGTTGTGTGTTCTATATTGCATTCCATTGTGTCTAGTCTTACTTTCCACTTTCTCTCTCTTTATGGACAGGCATTGTGAGGTGAAAGGTGAGAGCAGATGTACTAATGGAACTATGATTCAGGTTTGCAAGTGTAATTTCTGGCTTGATTTCAATCTTTGTGGGTAAGTTATATGATTTGTGCTTCTACCTTACACCGACTGAATGAGATTCGTTTTTTCCAAAGTTTATTTCCTTCTAGTCAGTACTTAGATACACTAGAGCAGACTTTGCTTGTCACTTTGTAGATGCGATAGTAACTTGAAGTCCCAGTGGGAGTGCTGAGTGATTCAACTCATAAAGCATCTACAAAAGCCCTGTAACATTGTTTAGGGACAATTTTTGGCTTGACATAAGTAATAATAAGAGTTGCATCAGAAAGTATTGCATATTACCAATGATAATATGCTTTCTCAGTAAAGAGAATGAGGACACTGCCTCTTTAAAAGTGAAGCTAATTATGTGGCAGACCCAACATTTTCTCCAAGCAAAAAGACAGAAGTTGAAATTATCAGAAATCTCAGAAAAGAAGAAATTGACATCTGTGAAATCAGAAGTTTTTAAAATAATAATACTGTTTTTTCTCTATTGAAAAGTATTGCTTTGAAAACATTCATTTGATTAAGTATAATTATTTCTGATTTTACAAACTAAGAAACAAAAATCTTGACTTTCACTGAAATCACAGGACAGTGCTACTTTTTTGTGCAAACAAGAGCCCATCACTCTGCTGCTTGACTCTGAGAAAAGTCTCAGTGGCACAGAGATCCCTATGTGGGAAAAGGAAACCGTGGAATTTATATTTCATTAAATTAACCTAACTATAACTTCTGACTTTGGGGTCAATCTGTTGCCTGCAATATTTCATAATTCCACTGCCTCTTTGGTTATAGAGCTCACCTTTGACAGCATTTTTGCCAACTGAAATACCAAGAGAGACTAAAACAGGGCCTGAAGCACCCCAGAAGGGTCTGCTTTCTTAGTGAATTTAGAGGATTCTGTGTCATAAGCTGAGCCAGTGAGGTTTTGAAGATTGAGTAATCCTTCTTAGCCTTGTATCCTGCAGGGAAAGGGCTTGGAACAACATCTAACAGCTCACACAAACAAAAAGACTCACTCAAAGGCAAAGTTGTTCACTCAAGTAGTTTTCTTTTCTGAAGTTCTACACTGGCTCTTAGGACTTTACTATAAGAAGAACAGAAATGGTTATATTAGGGCATCTAAATCACATTCCCTATGCTTGTCCTCTTTAAATTGTACAGAAATTCTTGAAAGAGGAAAGCATCCTAATGAAATATATCTATTATAATGTATTGTAATCCAAGAATATAAAAGTAATACATCACAAATGTGACTGGAGAAGAACACAAAATGAAAATTTGAGCCAGTATTATTATATTTTACAGCTCAGATTCAAAATCTGTAGATTTCTGCCAATGAAGTGAACAGTCCCCACGTGCTCTTGAGAAGTTATGCATTAGAGCTGTACACGCTTATGTTTCTCTCTTCCTCTCCATGATTTCCTGTCTTAATTACATACAAGGTTTTCGGGTTTTTTTGACATATGTAAGGGTAGAAAAAATTCTGTCTCAGGAGCTCCTAGTTTTTATTAGTATTGTACTTCAGATTTGGAGATGATTCTGAGAAATAAGAACAGTCATGAAATTCCTGATTGAAGAAAATTTTCAGAGTTTCAGACCTGAGACACAAGTTTAGGTTCTTTCCATTTTCACACAAATTCCCTTAAAGGTGTGGAGAATTCTTCAGGAGGTATATTACTGGTTGTTAGTGCCCTGGTATAACAATACTATACAATGAAGGAAATCTGCCTTCATGCCTTGGATTTTTTAGAAAGAACATGTTTTGCTCTCAAAAATACAATTTATCAACAGAGTGCTCATTAAAGTTGCAAATGGTTAAAGATATGCTGGTAAAACTTTTACTTTAAAAACTGTATTTTTTGACTTATTCCTACCTCATATTTTAATTAAAAAAAAATAGTTCAAAAACCCAAACCAAAACATCCAACTCTAGAACTGTTTTAATGTCTGAACTATTTTTATTTTACAGCAATTTTCAACTGAAAATTAGACTGACTATTGTATTTTGCTAGCAAACATTTAGCAAAAAATTTTTAGAATACATAAAAGGAAATAGTTTCTGATTATCTCCTCGTAAAGAAGAGGAAATTGCACCATATAAGTTCTCCTTATAGAGTGCTGTTCAGTCATCTAAAAGATTTAACATTATTAGTAATATTAATAGTCATAAGCCAGACTATTATTAATTTTAAAATGAGAATTTTATATTTTGAGAATTGCTGAAAGCAGCTAAACAAACAACCTAACTTTTAACCTAGCAAAACAAACATGACTGTGGTAAATATAGATGTGTCTGAAAATGTATCAATACAGCAGAATTGCAAGAGGAAACACCAATAATGATAAAGCAGTAGAAGCCTACCAGTTTGGAAAATATTCAGTGTGTGTTTCTTAATATTAAGATTGAAGAGGAATCATTTTTTTTCCTTTGTGTTGTATTTGTGTATTTAGGACTTTTCATCACATTAGAAATTTCCCTACTTTGCATCACAAAAATGCTTAACTGCCTTTCTGTATAAAACACAGTGCAGCACTCTGATGAGCTTTTGTGATTGTGTGAAGAAAATTTTCAGAAGAGAATCCAAGGGCAGCTGAAACTAAAATCCAGATGCTGTGAGCTTTGTCTCAGATATGTTAAGAAGTACCTCTGGGTGAAACAGTACTGTGTTTGTCCTTGAAGCATCATGTCTGGCTGTGTTCTTCTCTAAACACAGAAAGAAAATACTGGGGTGGCCAGCCAAAAAAGGCCCTTGATGCAAGAGACAAATTGAAAAGCTCAGGAAAACACTTAATGCTGAATAAAAAAAAAAAAAAAAAATAGTGTAGAGAGTAGAAATATTTGCATAAAAGAATATCTACCAAATAAAGCAGACAGCTTTCTTCAAGTCACCTTTCTGACATTTTTCTTATTCAATATAAAATAGCTTGTAACTTTAAACATTGTTTTTGCTATCAAAGAATTTTTGAGAAGTTTTGTTGTCTAATTACCATCAAAGTATTTCAGCCATCTAGAAAGAAACTGATACGTTCATATATTTAACATAATTTCCTCTTCTATTGGATCTGAAAATAATCACAGAGATTTACCTGAATTCCGCAGTTTCTGGGAGACTGGGATTTCCTTTTACTGTTTGTGAAAAAATGTCACCAAACCTTGGTCTTTAGCCTTGCATTTTAAAAAGTAGTTGCAGCGTGTCCTCTGCCAGCAAACCTTGATATAGAGTCTCATATCAAAGCAAAGGAAAGCAAAAATTACTGACTTTCCTACTTGCAACTTTCTAAGATTAAAGAAAGGCTATTTACTGAAAACAAGAAAAAACATATTCAGGAATAAATAAATGAACAGTGTTTTTCTCATTTGTAAGATGCAACTAAAAGGGACTGAATTGTGTCTAAAACAACTCCACTCTGTGTTTCTCAGGTAAATGTCATTGTTTCTGTTAGAGTTTTCTTAGCACTTTCTTCTCAGTTTATTGTCTGTAAGTACAAAGTATGTTTAACTACCTGTAGAGGCTGACAATCACTGACAATCAACTGGTGCAATATCATTGGCAATTTTTTTCCATTGAAAATGCATCAATATTTCAATTAAAACTACTGGGAAAAGAACTTGTCAGGTAAATTTTTCCAAATATGTTATTGTTTTTGTACATTCTGTTCTAGTAAATAAATGGTATGAAATCCTGCCTGCTAATCCTCAACCCTCCTCCTTATAATCACAAGGTCGCATTTCTTCTTGAATTTTAGGTCTTTCTGAAGCCTCATTGAAGTGTCCATCTCAAACTTGCAGCCTGTGCTTGCAAATGTAAGACTAAACTTCCACCAGATCATGTTGAAAATGTTGGTAAAAATACTGCACCTTTAATAGCAAAATTGGCAACTGCTAGCAGCTAAGTTTCTTTGCCAAAAATTAACTGCAATAAAGCTTAAAAACGTGGCATATAGTCACAACAGTATATTGTAATTGGAAATACATGCTGAGGAAGGAATATCTAGATTGTGTTGAAAATCCTCACATTTCTGCACAGCCTTTGTAATTGCCATGCTCCTATTATCCTGAATGTATCTGACTCCTACATTTCCATTAAATCAGGCATTAAAAAAAATCTAATTTAATAGCAGAAACATGTATTGAAATTTAAATAGAAATATCTTGATGTTCATTTGCAAGTAAACTTTGTTAGATAATTCATTAGCAACTACACATAAGGTCTGTAGATAAGGATAACCTAACTATATTTATTTGCACATTCCACAAGGAGCTGGATATTCATATTTAAATTTTAAAATTAATTAGAAATCAGATGTAGTACATCACAGCTTCTTCAAATGTAGACGTTTACAACATTACATAAGGGCATTAAGTATTTATATACATAATTTTATAGAATGAGCAAACAAAGCCAGAAGAATCCTGCTATAAACATAACTTCTGATGAACTCTCTGCTCTCACATCAATTTTTTTCTCTTTTTGTGCTTGACCTCAGTGACTATATTTTGATTGGCAAGATGAGTTTTTTGAATGAAATCTCAAGTTACAGCTAGTATGTGTGAGGCAGTGGTTAAAGTTCAGTTCTCCTAATGGTTCATTCCAAGGAAAAAGTTAGGATCCTGTAATTCATCATAGAAAGTTTAAAATCGCTGTATTTTCCTATAATAAAGAATGCAGTTTTAACTAAGCAGAAGAAAGTAATTTATGAACGTCTGATGAAGAAAATACATTCTGACTTTTATTAGTATCCCCAGAAACACACTACTGTACCCAAGGGAACTACAAAAAAATGTATGACTCACTTAATAAAGCTCCTGATTAAGTACTGTGAATAAAATTAAGTATGCACACAGTTTCTCTTTCAGCTGCTTTTGAAATTCCATGAGATTTCCTACCAACAGCCAGAGGAAGTTAATGTGTATGTGTATGTTTTAGATAATGAGAATCTGATTTAAGATGTATATACAGCATTGTGTGTGTGTCTGCTTTAAAAATAAGTGTATTTGGAAAGAAGGCTGAATCATGGCACAAAGATGAGTAATTACTGTTGATTTTATACTGCCTCTTACAAGTGACATCACCCTTTTCCACTGAGCCTGCAGAAAGCATAATTCTCCTTCCACTGTGAAAATGAAAGTGGAGTCTCAGACACCAGAGAAACCTGTTCTAAATATATCTTGTCAGAACAGTCCATACTAGTTTTAGATCTGGGTGCATGTGTTCCTTTTCCTCTTAACATTCTTCGTAGTTTTTCTAGAAGACTGATGTAGAAACTCCTACTAAGTATTTACAGCACTTTATTTTATGGCAATATTTTTAACTGGGATCTTTTTATACCTAATTAATCAATGACTAAGAAAAGAAACATTCCAAAGGCCAACACATAAGAAGTAGTTTGGATAGACTTACAAGCAAAAAATAAGTAGGTCTACTCTTGATGTACATTTACAGCAGAGCAGTCACTGAGATACATTTGATCCTGTGAAATTTTGAAACCAATATCTATTAAGATAAGCTTAGTAAAGAAGATATCTCTGTCTCAACATTCTCCTCAAAAAAAGCTTGATGATTTGACCAAGTTAACCCAGGAGCTCTCTGGCAGCAACCTGATTTTTCCATGTCAAGTTTGGCTCCTTGAAGCATAAGAGAGTACTCAATCTATAAGTATTACAGGTGTAAATTTTACCCATAAATGAACAATTTAGAAAGACTTGTCTTCCTAATAAACACTTTCCTGGGGTGTGGTGATGGTGGTGGTGAGAGGAAGTAGAGAGATGGGGAGTAAGACAGGAAATCAATTTGTTAATTAGATTAACATTCTTGCAGATAACTTGAAACTGGAAGAAAACAACAGCCTTAAGTCTGACTATGAAATAATTTACTTGTCTTTAGTGTTTGTTAAATGTTGCAGGAATCTCCAGGGCATAGCTCTTCTCCTTTTTTTTTTTTTTTTTTTTAAAGATGAGCTCAGTTTATGGAATTAGCTAAATTGAGAGGACTTGATCTGTTTGTCTTTTTCATAAACTGAGTACCATTGCATTCTGTGAGCAGTGTCAGTGATGCATGATGCTTGAATTAAATGTCACTTTGGCTGAGGCCATATGTCTCTGACTGGACATTTAGAGATATAACTCTCTCATTCTCCTGTACAGTAAAAAAAGAAGATGCCTACATAGACATAAATGACAGATTAACGTTAAAATATGAGTGCTGATTATCCTGGTCATTATTGTCAAATTCGTAACTTCTATGGTGAGGGGAAAGATGTTAAGCTCAATTCCAAACTTTTATACCAGTGAAGTCTGTGTATGGAATTTCAGCTGTCTGAATTTAGTGAGAGAACTGTCTCTGTGTACACTTTTGTTATTATTTACTCCTATCAAGACTATATTCTCAAACACATCACTGTTTTCATGAAGATTTTTGACCAGATTAAAGGTTTTCTCTTCACTTGAGTACTTGAAGGAGGGAAGAGGTTAATTTATTCCTTCCTGACAAAGAGTGTCCTGCATGATATAAGACACAGATCCCTAGGAAATATACCCCTTGGATTCAGAGGCATATCTTTCTTCCTTTTGTCAGGAGAAGGCTCAAACATGCTCATGTCACTCTGCAGTATTTTCTTACCCAGTTTTTGCTTTCCCAGCAGTCTGAGAGTCTCTGGGGAAGGAAGAAGTGGAACTTTCTGAAGCCTGAAGAGAAGTTGCTCAAAATCCCCACTCTCCAGCAATGCCAACTATAGTAGAACTGGCTCTGCAGCCCAGGTTTGCATGACTTTCAGTTGTGACTTCTGTGGCTGGGGACGTGAAAGCACCTTTAAATTATCCTGGAATTCAGGTTATGCTCACAGAGTTGAGAAGACCCCAAAGGAGGTCATTGAAAACTCTCTACTCCATCTTTTTTATCTCTTTTAATTGGCTGAAATGAGAAAATATAAATTTATTCTTGATTTGTAACCCTTAGATACTCCTCTTGCAAATAAGACAATTTTTTAGTTGTGCCGATGACTGATACACCCACAAACACAAAAAACTTATGCTCCAGCATAAGAATGAAAGCCTTTCACACCTTCTAATGGGAAATGAAAGCAAACTTGAACGAAATACTAGGGGTTATTTGCTCTAGCTTGTCTCTGTCTACTACTGAATTTACATAAAACACATTCCCTGAAAATCCTTATATTCACTGGACTATCCACTTTTAGCTTTCTTATTTACTTCATATTTCAGAGATAGAGAATTATTTCCGCATGATACACTGGCACGGCCCCTCTGTGTAAATACAGAGCCTCCAGCTAAGCCTGCATAAATGTGTTCACCTGTGGCTGCTGTCACTCTGCAGCACTGTGGGAAAGTGTGTACAAGCACTTACTGACCACTGTGTCCTGAATTGTGGAGATGCTTAGAGTCAGAAGGTAGCATCTTAATCTGATGACGAACAATAGCCCAGTGAGAAAAGGCAGAGACATTTCTGCCCAAGCACAAGGGCTGACATACTATCCATAAATCCTACAGTGATTTGTTCCCAATGATACCTGCCCACCACCATCAATATTAACCTAGTCCTCATTTTACAATATCTTTAATATATCTCAGGTATCATAGTGATGCTCAGGTACAGCTGTACAACTTGAGACACATAATGAAATGCTATTTTTTTATTTTTGAGTAATTTAAGAGAAAGAGAACAGCATAATTTTGGTGGCTTTGTTTAAACAACCATAGGAGAGGATAGAAAGGAAGGGTGATCCCTGATAATAAAAAGTTTTGGAAAACTTTTAATCATCTTCCTCCAATTGATCTAATCACTATTGTTAAAATGAACTGCAGAGTTACTATTTCTATAACAGTGCTATGTCAGTATGAGTCACAAAGGGTAAGAGTCAGGAGGAAGAAGGCTCTGAGTATGCAAAAATTGCAGCCTTGTCTTGGATGGTGTAGTATGGCACATATAAATACATACATACATACAAGTTAAGACATTATAACACTCACACCTTTTAGTTCCAAAATTACACAATCCAAAATACATGGGAGGTTCTCATGATAAATACTTCTCTTCTAATTTTCCTATTTCTTCTCTTCCTTAGCTATTCAGGGATGAACACAGCAGGACATGAGAACAGGAAAGAACAGTAGACCCTATTTATATATTGCAGAAAACTTTCATATATAAAAATAAACCACAAAATTAGTAGAACCATCAAAGCTTTGTGAAAAAACACAAATCAGGAAAAAAAAAATATACTCTGGCATTATTCTTTTAAACCTGTGTGAAGTTTCCTCTGAAACCATGAGAATTTTCAATTTCTCATCATAATGATACATCAATGCCTGGGACTTGAAATAAGGACTTTGTTTCCTGTACTAGCTATCAATAACATACAGTCTGTGTCCAAAATCACAGATGGACATAAATGATCAGTGTAAAACCCTGTCACTATTACTCTTTGAAAGAAAAGGATTGAATTTTCTGTCATCAGTCATCAACCCTGCAACAAAAAACTGAATGCAAGTCTGAATGTTGTGATTCATTTTTTCAGTCAGATCAAGAACTACTAAAAGAGTGATAATAGTGAATTTTGTTCTTTGAGTAATTAGACTTCTTCTGAGGGAACTGCTTAAAGAAAAAGTTTCAATGTAACATCAAGGTCTGGCTGAACAAAAAGAGTTGTGTTCCATGTAAAAATCAGGATATTTCTGTGGGTGATTGAATATATGTAGGGAAAGGAAAATATATAGGCAAGTGTTTGAGAACTTTTCAAACTCTAATTTTTTTTTCGTTTATTTCTTTGAGACAGACTTTAGTGCTCAAAATTTCTTAGCCATTTGGAAGTTGATTCTTAAATGTTTTATTCTTTTCTGATTTGAATATTTTAGCAGTACCACTTCTGTCTAGTGGTATGAGGTATGTGGTGTTGGATACATTTCCAGCACTGTTCAGCATGCTACAAAGGTTATTGTTAAAAAGCCAACATTGATCCACTGTAATTGAATCTCAGATAATATAGCCACTGGATCAATGGCTGACATTTTAGTGACAGCCATAAAACTCTAGCACAGAGAAATATGTTGCAAAGTCCTGTTCTCTAAGTGTATCTCATCCACTAGAGTACTTACCTTTAGATGACAACTTTTTTCATTCAGTTATGTACAGACCTTTAGAAGTATTAATGCTACATACAAGACTGACTCACAGTTTTACCACTACTCAGAACATCTATGGTCCACCTAAGTATGTTACTAAGAAATATTTTTTGAAAGAAAAGAATGTCATGGTTTTAAGGGTGTTTATGAATGTTGGTTGATAGCTGGCTGAACATGAACCAGCAGTGTGCCCAAGGTGGCCAAGAAGGCAAATGACAGCCTGGACTTTATCAGGAATACTGTGGCCAGCAGGACCAGGGCAGGGATTGTCCCCCTGGCACTGATCACTGCTGAGTGACTGGTGAGGCCACACCTTGAGTGCTGTGTCCAGTTTTGGGCCCTTCACTACAAAAAAGATAGTGAAGGGCTGGAGCATGTCCAGAGAAGGGCAATGGAGATGGTGAAGGGGCTGGAGCACAAGTCTTATGGAGAGCACGTGACGGAGATGAGGTTGGAAAAAAGGAGAGACATTATCTGTGTCTACAACTACCTGTTTCAAATAATTTAGTTCTTCTACTTTGGTTATATTTTAAAGGATACTCACTGATTTTACAGACATTAATAATTCTGTCATTTATAACAAGAACACCTAAAACAGGTGATAAAATCTCATGTACCAGTGTATATTTACAGGTGAAGAGTGGTCAGCTGAAGAAAAATGACCTTTCATTAGAACATAAAATAGCAACTATTGCTGGTGACAATGAAAGAAACCTAAGATTTGATAATTCAGTGACAGGATAATATACACGAACTTATATATTCCAAGTGTTTACTAAAGAACTTAGTTCTAATAAAATGTCAATCTTAGCCAATATTATGTTCTAGTGACTGGGAAAATGAAGAAGCAAATCAAGAGCTTTAGTTACCTGCATAATGTTTCATTTCATTTGTACTAGCCCTTTATCAAAACAAGCAAAGAAACAAATGAGCAAAAAAGTAAAAAAAAATCATCAAATAATTGGGGTAATGGGATAATACCCTGTAAGTATGTGATGTTTGTGGTTGTAGTACTCCTTCCAGTTAAACCACCTGTCTTAAAATACTGAAGCACTGAAGAGTAGAGGAATTCTGGTGTTAAAGAGTTCCAGTGACTATTTTTCCTATTTCCTGTGGATGAATTTTCAGTAATTGAAATAATGATACTGTTGCTATGATCCCCCAGTAAACAGACTGTACAAGACATGGGAGCTTATATGGGGTCTCTGGTTATCATCTGTCTTGTTTTGTCAGAATGGATTGCAAAATATTCTTCAAGGCTCAACTATCATGTAGGCTAGAAAGCAGAATGCAAAACATTTGAGTCTTTTTAGATATCAACACTTCCACCCACTAAGGGGCAGAACTAAAATAAAACTAAAATAAAGACTTAGAACGTAACATCTGTCTCCCTCTACTTCTGAAACTACACTATCTGATGAGATGTGACACTAATGTCTGCTAATATTGACTGAGGGGCAATTTCTAGTAACTGTAATAGATTCATCTTGACAACATGTTATTCAATGCCAAAAACATGCCCTTGGCTCTATCTGGAGGGAACTTCCTGCTGTTTTGGGAAAACAGCACCAGAGAGAGAGAGTCAGGGTTAAAGAGGATGTAAATGTGTTTAGCAGGCTGACCTGGTTGTTCTTCCTTGTTAATTCTCCCATTGCTTCAACAGTCTGGAACAGTCAGTCTCATGTGATGTGGAAAATCCCTCTGCACACAACATTCATTAAATATAGAGAAAAACTCGACTTAGTAATGCAACTGTGGTCCCATATGTGCTGAATAGAAGGGAATAATCCTTCCCCTCAAACAAGTCTTGCTAAACCCACTTGGTATGTGGCTAGCCTTCTTTGTCTAAGTCACTCCTAACTCACTCTCAGCCTGTTCTTCATGAACAACCCTCTGCCTATTTTGGCACAGCTGCTTTATAGCAACTTGCCTGTTGCTTGTTGCCTGTTGCTTACACCTCATGTACAGGATTCTGCATTTGCTGTTTCTGGACTTTATGTGGCTCCTGTCAGCCCATGATTCCAGTCTGTTGAGGACTCCAAGTAGCTGCTGTACACTGCAGTGCATTAATAACTACCCACAATTCATGGACATGCTAATGGCATATCTATCTCATCACCAAGATGAGTAAAAAAAGATGATAAACACTCTCAGTTCCAGTAGTGACCCCTGAGGAATGCCAACAATAATGAGCTACCAGCTGGTAAGGGAGGTAGCTGGCATAACAAGCGGAGAATCAATCCATAATTCCTTGTAAAACAGGGATTGTGCCAATAGAAATCTCTTGAAGTACCAGAAAGAAAAGTGGAAAATTATGTGTTCAGGGTAACCCCCTGCATCCCTATGGGCTGAAAACCAACTGGCTGACTATGAGCTCTGCTGTAAAAAATGTGGGGCTGATGGTGGGCATAGGGTTAAAGATCAATCAACACAGCAGTCTTATCTGAGTAAAGGAAACCACACTAGACTACAAGGGGACTTTATGTGATATGGGGACTGCATGGAACTGCTATGGACTATACGCCTGTAACACATAGGAGCAGGATGGCTGGCTGATCAGAGGAAAATATCAGCTTTCTCCACTCAGCATTGCTGATGCTATAACTGAAATATTGTGGCTACTTTGGCTCTCCATCTCAGGAAGGATGTGGAAATACAGAGTGGTTAGTTCCAAATACAATGAAGCCCAGCTCTTCTCACTAAAACCAGTATAAAGCGGTGCAAAAGCCACTTATCATTTATGCATGATTAGAATAGATACTGGAGGAAAAGAAGCAACCAGGAAGTTGGATTGCAAGGGGAGAAACTACCCAGAGAGGATGCATAATTTCCATCCTTGAGATTTTCAAGACCTTGCTAAAGAAAGTCATTGCTAATCTGATCTAGAGCTTTATATTCGTAGCTGGATTCTAAAACCTCTCAAAGGTTACTTCGAAACAGAACTTCTGCAAGTATTTAATTTTTGTAATTGAGAAATTATGGAAATATACTTTGCTTCTTAGTGTTCATTACCATAAACTCAGCAAATTATAGTGGACTTCCTAATGGGACTTTCTCGATCTCATACTTGCCTTGGAATTTTGTAAGGCATTGTAGTTTAACTTCAGCTGGCATCTAAGTGGCTAAGACACAGCCACTCTCACTGATAGATACACATACCCTGGTGCAAAGAGGAGGATGATCAGAAAGAAGGTAAAACCTGCAGGTTTTGATAAGAACTGTTTAATAATGGGAACAGAATACATATGTTATGAGCCCACCTGGATAATGGCTGAAATCTTTTTGAGTTGTACTCACTCAAGGATAGAGATCAAGTGGCTACCTCTTGTTCTGCCTCATCCTCCTTTTCTCCTCATCCACATCTACTCAACAAGCTGGCTTTCATGGTTATTTTTTCTTGTGCATTAGGACAATTGATACTGGCATGGGTTGGTTCTCATGTTCTGTGCAGTGCATGTAGCCAGGGCTGGAGTAGCCACAGTGTCTGTCACAGGACATGCAGTAGCTGTAATGTCTGCTACTGTGTTTTCAGATACAGAGACCTTCTGTTCCCCTTGAGGGTACTGAAGAGTATTGAAGAGGGCTTGGTGGGCATAGGTCAGGTCTCTTGCAGTGATTTGTGTCTCCCTGGAATTGCCAGGGTGACGGCATATATTTTACAAATAGTTTTTTCAGACTTATTCAGGGGTAGAGTTCCAAAAAAGTGAAGACATCCAGCCCTAGGCACTTGCCTGTTCTATCCCTTGCACTCTACCACTCATAGTTACCCAATCAAGGGCAGATCACCAAGTGTTATTCTTAAATAGTTGTTAAAACTTAGAAAAGCTCTGGAACTCATTCAGAAAAACATCATAGTTCCTAGCAATTGGTTCATGTTGGTTTTAATAACTCAGTGATATTTAAAAATTTCCAAGTTCTCAAAAGATGCTTCTCCTTTCCCACTAAGCTTGGGAAAGATGTAATGTCTCTTCCATAGGCTGAACTTCTGAGGAAAAAAATTTAAAAGTGCAATTATTAATAGTTTCAGATTGATGACTCCCAAAGTATGGAGACCAAATACCAGACTGGTTTAATTGCCAGAAGTTCTATCATATCATAAGCCAGTGCTCCAAAGTACAAGAGCATGATAACCTTAGCTCTGTTTCCCCGAGTTGCAAATTCCAACAGGGAGCATACACTGCAAATAAAAATAAAAAAATTAATAAGAAAATTAACTCTATCCCAGCCTAAACTAAGACAAGACTGCACCAACCTTCAGGGAATCCTCAAAATGTTTGAGACAACATTTGCTTCTTAAGAAAAATGCAGATTTCTTTGCTCCTTTCATCTAATCCTCATTATCATAGGCAACCACGTAATGACTATATTTGACAGATTTTCTGCATTTATGAACTGAAGATACTACACTGAAATTCTCACAGGTGCAATATTGAGGTCTCCAGGATCACTGAAATAGGAGCACAGTTCACAGAAAGTAATACTCTGTTCTTAAGATTCTGCCTGCCTCCTAAATCTGATGGATTTGCTTTTTTTTTTACTACCCAGATAGAAAACATTCTAATTAAAGAATTTTGAGCTAGTTTTATTTGGTTAATTCATTGTGAGTTTGATTTCAAACAAAGGTTTCCACAGGAAAATAGATTCCTTTTGCAATTATACAGTATCTACTTTCTCCTTTGCTTTCCAAAAAGATGTTTCAGTATCTTGTAAAGCCATAAATTCTTCCAACATCTTCAGACATCTCTAACAGCAAAGTCTTGTAAGTCAATGTCTTCTGCTAGAGCTGAATATGAGCAACATACCCAGATCCAAAAAAACCTCAGAATTTAGAATAGAGATCTTAGTCCTAATTTGATCTTCATAAATGACTTTTTCAATTTAGTATTCAACAGCAACAGAGTACCTGTGCTGAATATCATGTTCTTGGGGACCATTTAAGTACTATATTTTTTATCTGAGGTTCAGTGTTTTGATAACTCACTTTACATGAAAATCGAATGACTTAGTGCTACAAACTAGTTCAGTGTAAAAGTTCATCTGTATACAAACAGAACAGGGTTTCTACTGCAGGAATTAAAGTGTGCATGCTATTTACCATGCAGCAAAACAACAATTCCAGCTCCTAATTTGTATGAAAACAGAAATACAACACAAAATTTGAGTTTTGTATGACACTTAGGTTTTCCAGTGACAGACACAATGGGAAAACAGAAACACAAAAAAGATTCTTCTCCTAATAATTCCACAGCTGATAATTCCGTAATTTAGGAATAACAGGAATACCAGGTTTATATACTTGGTTTAAGCTCAAAACAAAACAGGAAGAGAGGGAAGCATTTTTGCAAAATAAAAATAATATGCAGTTTTCTCTCTAATCTTTTGATGTTCACTCACTCCCTCAAACTGTAAAAATACCTGAGAAAAAGACTCTATCAAAATGCAGGTAAAGAATCTCAAGAGACTGATTAGTCACCTTTGCTGTGCCCTTCAGATACTTGCTACAGATAGGTGATTAGTAAGTAGAATGCAAGGCTAATAAAACCTGTGTTATTTATTCTGCAGTGCAGTTCTTTCTGGGGCATGTTTTCTTAGAAGATTGATTAGTCTATTTATTGTGCAAACTTGAAAAATGCAAAATGATTAGACACAGCAATTTTTTTAAATCCTGCTCTTTACATCAACAGTGCTGTAGTCCTGGTATCACCTATGCTTGTGTGAAAGCTGAAGTTCAGCCACCAGCATGGAAAAATATATTGCCATGGAAGGGCAATTTAACGGCATTAGAATGAGGGCTGGGATAAAAATAAAGCTTTCTACCTTCACAGTGACTCACAAAGTTTACAAGGAAACTTTTACATGAGGGGAAAAAAAGGCTGCTTAATGCACAGAATATTGCTATGTAGATCAACTACAAAGCCCTTTGCTCCCTACCTGCTCACACTGAAGTGACAAAACTCTCTGTATCTGTAAACGCTATCTGAGACTGGAATTTCTCTGAAGTAATTACTTAGAATAGTGGGGATTTCCTTAAATTTTGCCCATTTTGATTTTCACAGGTGGAGGAGTACTTATGCTGACGTAATCCGGAGTTCTGTTTTCCCTTCACACCTAAGGGTCAGCTGACTATACTGGGTTTTGACTCTCAAGAGCTTTTTTAAAAAAAGTAGGACTCCTGTATGACCATATTTGTGACAGCAGCTAGCAAAGAACTGGTTACAGCTATTCTGTATCCAGACTAATGAATCAAACGAATGCACTCCTACCTGAAAACTAGATTAAAATTCTCATCAATTGCCTTGGAAATCCTACCAACATTGGTGATTTAGGATCAGCAGTTAGTCAACAGAGAGATGAACAAAGTGCTTTTCATCCCTTTTATTTATTTTTTCGGCTGCTTGGGAAAAGAATTCTTAAGAATGCCATAAGGACAATCTGCCTTCCAGACCTGTCACTCCTCTCAAGACGAGAACTTCAGTATTAACAATATCTCTGAAGCAGAGTTGAGAAGCAAACCATAGGGAAAATGTACTACTTGTACTTTCACTGGTATGTTTTTTGGCTAAAACCTAAGTATGTAGGAAACAAATTAATCTTTTGCTCATTCACAGTAGTTGTAGCCTGAAATGTGCCTTAAAAATTATTACAATTGTTACATCTAAGCATCCAAGATTTAATGAAATGATTTCATGAAAGAGAAATATTGTGTCCTGTACAACATGCAGCTTTTCAGAGGACTTGTGTGTGTCTATATCAGGAGTGAAAGGACATAGTCCAGAGGACTCGTTTCACAGATTTCTCAATTGAAATGGCTGTTGAAAGGTGTACAAGCTTATTAGATCTATTCTGCTCCATCATCTCTCAGGACAGAGAGGTGAATGCTTCACACATATTTGTAGAAATAAGTGTAGCAGAGTAGACTAGATCTTGGAGTATTAATTTTGATCTAAAGGCATTAAAATGTCCTTCGGTAAGCAATAGCATAGCCTGGCACTCTCCAGCACCTCTTTCCAGCTCCATTCAGTTCAATGGGCCCTGCTGATCAAATCACTCCCATAATGATACAGAAAGAGAAAGATGAGGAAATACCATGACATGACTAAATCTGATCCCACTCCAAGACAGACCAAAGCTGCAAGCACACAAATGGATCCTTAATAATTTCTGATGGCTCAAGTCTGGGAGTTGACCTCGCTTAACTATGGTGAAGATAACAGGACCAAAGTCCTGTGTCCTGTCCCATTCATTTATACACCAGAATAGAAATCCATTGGCATTGTAATGCAATGCCTGTTCAGGGGACCCAAACATTTGACATCCAATTCTGTGCGAATTTTAGAGGGCAGGAGCACATACTACTAAGTGCACAAGTAGGATAATGAGCTTCATGGTGGTTTCAGCTATGCCACTCCTTTTTTGCTTTCTCTGACCTTAGACAAATCATTTTAACTTTCTCCGTTGATATTCAGCTTTTCACAGGTACAGTGAGAACCTTGTAAGAACACAGCTACAGTCAAGAGTACAGCATTTTACTCATGAAAAAAAGATTCAAATCTTCCTTTCAGTGATGGATAATAAATCCAATTTCTGACAGTAAACCAAGCAAAATCCCTTGAAAATACAGTTTGATAGGAATTTACATCTTGCTTGATGATTCATTTGAGAGATGAAAGCTTTATTTTTTAAAAGGAAAAAATGAACTTAAAAGACAAAAACACTAGAAAATAAACCCTAAAAGCCTCAGTTCATGCTTTCCTCTTCTTGAGCTCAAGAAAATAAATATTCTGAACACTCATTTTATCAGGGCCTCTTAAATGGAATAATTTAAGGGAAAAACAAACAGCAATTGTATGATTGTAAAGAGAAATTAGCATTTTTGCTCAAAAGGAATAGCAATTAGCAATGATGACATTGTGATTTATACTTATAATTGAGATTAAGTCAGACAAAATGGCAACATTAGTAATCATTTGAAGTACTGTATTACTCATTATACTCTGCTTTGTAAACATCTCTCTTGAAATTAAAAAGTAATTAGTAGCATTTTAGTAATTTAATTCACTGTAATTAGGATTTTAGCGAAACTACAGTGCTGCTGCTGGCAGCCTTTAAGGTTTTGAATTGAAGGAATGGTGGGTTTTTTAAAATCAGATTTTAGTGGTGGCTCATTTTCTGTGACCCACAGAGGGAAATGATATTATTGGAAGTAATATGAAGATATTCATCAGAGATGGCTTGGAATGGACATATTTATCAATATTAATCCAGTGCTGTGAACTCACTGGCTTAGAGAGATATTAGTAGGGTTACAGAGCCACATCAAGATCTTGATTTAAAGTCAATCTTGACAATGAATAAGTAAAATTATTACTTTCAAGGGGACCTAAGTATGTCCAATGCAAAACAAGTTGTCATCTAAGCAGAACATATGGCATGAAATTGCCCTTCTTATGTAGGATCCAGTAAAAGGAGACACTTGGGCCATACATCCACTAAGTGCTTTATACAAGTATGCCATCTCTGAAGGTAAGCTGTGTCTGCAGAATTAGCCTTCTCAATGATAAAAGGATGCATTGGTAGAAAACACAGCATATTTAATACCCTCTGGTGTGAGTAGTCAGCTGGCTTAAGGAAGGTGTGAAGCCCTTACCCTACCTAATGTATCCTGTGAACCTTCAGAGGATTTCCTGTAGGATGTGCTTAAAGAGAGTTTATTAAGGGGCTGAGAAAACAAATTGTATAATTCTAACACACAAAACCAGCCTCATCTGCTCTCAAAAGAAAGTGGGATAACACAGAAAGACTGGTTACCAACAATGGCTGCAGCACTACAGGAATGGTGCTTGAGGAGCCCAAAGCAGGAACTTGAAACTTCAGTGCTGCATGTCCAGCTCAGACATTTTTGACATTTTGGTTTAAGGAGCCAAATGTTTTGTTGTTCTCAGTCTCTCCTGGTGGGGCTATTTTGGTGATGCTAAATAATTTAGCACTTACTGGGGTACAAAACTGACTCACTCCTCTGAGTCATACACAAGAGGGAATGTGAGTTCAGGATTTGCAAACTGAGATTTTAACAGGTCTCATTATTGTGACTGAATACCTGAACAACCAAGATGTTGTTTAACAGGGCTGGCCTTCTTTCTGTCCCACTAAATATTATATAAGAAGCTCTAAACCAATTTCTCTTAAAATAATGAAATGTACAATCTGAGTCAAAACTGTAATTAGCTATACTAAAAGCATACTGTCATGTCAATGTATATTAAATTGTATTATGAAAATTAAAACTGATTATAGGATTGTGGACAGACAAAAGTGCTGAAAATCTAATTCTGACTGTCCTCACAGGAGTGTTCAAAATGACTCAAAAATTAAGATTCAGTTCCACTGTATTCATTGCAAAATAATCACAATAAGGAAACTGCAGCGGTTACTGTTTTCTGGTTTTAAATTAAAAAATGAAAATAGTGCTTGAGACACCAGTCTAAAGTATACTTACCATATTGATATTTATATTATTTATATTTGTATTTATATTTATGTTTACTTAGTGAAACACAGTAACTCCTTATAAATATACAAAAAAAGCCTATAATGGTAAATGTCTCTGACACAAGTAAAAGACAAATTACCACCGAAAAAAAGGACTTTTTTCCTCACAGGTAGGGTAAAAGAATGGCAGAACAGCACAAGACAGGGTGGAGGAAGAAGGCGAGTGCCTGTCAAGCTGACGTGTGTTTATTTTAACATAACTTCTAAATGTAAAAAATGGATTTTATCAGAAGATTCTTATAATATTTGAAGCTGTACAACCAAAGTAGTGGCAAACTCAGAGAATAATTTATTATAAGAACTGATATTAATTTTTTCTTTACCAACTAGATTGTTTTCATTTTCAAAAAGTAATCTGCAAGTGTTACTACTAGTGATCTACTTTTCACTATCCTTTTATATATTTTTATATTTAGTTAATTTCCTTTGTCAAATCTTCATTGATTTGTTCCATGTCTTAGACTCCATGCCTCCTTTATGCAATCCTTGCCTCATTTTCCTTCTTAGACATTTCTTCAGTGTATTTTTAGGCAGGGGACAGAAAGGAAGGAAAACGGTCTCATTTGTGGAACTCCCACTGCCATCCCAACCTTGTGCTGTTCTCATATTAAATGTGAACCCTTTTTACACTTATTTTCTCTTTATTGTTTATTTGTAGTATTTTATTATTTTAGATCTACCTAATTCTGTTGTTTGTTTCTACAGTCTGAAATCTGCTCTTGGATGTCTTGTCATTCATTTAAAATGTCATTTGGGCAGAATCAGGTTCTTAAATAATAGTTGGTCCAACATTTTATTTATATCAAAAGAAAAGTGAAGAAAGAAACAGTACTCTGACATTTGTTTTTCTGCCTGAATTGTGTCTGGTCCCTGCAGAATGACCTGGAATATATTAACAGTGATAGGTTTCTCTGCCATCTTCTGGGATAATTTTGGTCATTTTGGCTTCAAGGCATGAAAGAATGTCTGTCTATCATGAAAGAATGTCTGTCTATCATGAAAGAATGTCTGTCTATCAAGGGACATTCTTCAATTCATGGCAGATGCCTACCTGACTTTCCTGCTGTCACTGGAAGAGGGGTGAGAAGTTGACCTAGTGTTTTATACACGCCTGCAGGACTCTGTAGGAAGCAGGGAGACTGCATTTCAGCCCAAGGTACTGTAAATGAGCATATCTAAACAGGTTTCTAAACTCATTTATTGTTAGAGGCCTCCTTCTATCACTGCATTTTCCTAGTGAAAGGACTATCAGGAATTTTTTAATCCCCACAGACAAGATAGAGCTTGAGTGGGCTGACTCTATATTAAACATATAAACAGTTTTGTCCTGATTTTAATGTTGTATTACACCTAAAAATAGAGACTGATTTATGCATACCATTCACTCTATTAATTATTTAGATCTCTTTTCTGTGTTATCAAATTAATTTTTGACCTTCTAATTCATTAGATGCTTAATTTTTACCTTTTAATTTTCTCCACTGTGTTCAGTTCCTATTCATCATCTAAATCTATTAGATGGAACACAAACTTTACAATTTGAAATCAAGCTACCCCATCCACCATGTCTAAGTACTTTCAGAATCAGATAAAATTAATCAATCTGTTTTCTCAGCGTAAAAGAACAGTTGATATTCTTCCTGATTCTCCTGAAAGATTGCTGTTCTCAAAGAGAGATACAAAATCTGTAGATATTGCTCTTATGAATAGTAAATGAGCAATCCCACACTGCACAGTTGCAACCAGCTTTGGAAAGGCAATTCACTCAGTGACAGCTGAAATCTTTTCTAATGTGTGCCTTGCCCATCTGTGAGAATGTGCAGATCTGTAGCTGGAGGGTTTTGCATAGAAACATAATGCCAGGAAGACAAAGGCTTTATGATCCATCAGAGTCATTCCACAGGATAAAGAATTTGTTAGTCAGCGTATTGATAGTGCACTGGAATTAATGAAAGCTGACATGCCGCTTGAATTGACATCATTTGTTCCTGTAATCACTAGTGATTCTACTGTCCAGATTGCTCTACTACTTCCTAAAATTCCATTAACAAACTTCCTTTCTTCTGCACAGGTGGTTTCTTTTCTTTTTTCCTTCCTCTGCTAAAGACAATAATCATTGCCAACTTACTATTTAAATAATGAATATAGAGGAAGATGGGCCCCAGCTTGATCAGAGCTTTAATTGTCTTTAAATCAAACTATCTGTTTCCTCCACAAGAACAGCACTTTCATAATTGTCACCATGCCAATTAACCGAGGGTTCATCTCTCCTTTGTTGCTTGTAGGTAAAGTGCCAAACCCATTTAGCAGCTGCCAAATATGCACAAATACACAGAGAACAAATAAATTCTCTGGTCAATGATATTGGAATACTGGGAACTCACTTAAGAAGATGTAGATCAATGGCCTAATATGAGGGTCTGGGGGTTTGGGAGCCTCTCTTTAACAAAATGATGTTTCTGTTATTTTTAAAAAGAAATTAATAGCTGAAACATGTTGATAGGTTTGTGAGGGATATTAATATCCCCATTGCATTCTACTACTTTTATATGTATTTCCTCTTCCTTAGGGAAAATTTTTTATATTACATCTGCCTCCCTTTAAATAAGAAGATCTGGATACATCTCCTAAATCAGGAACATTTCTAGGTCAACTTTGTTTTACTTCTATACAGGAAAAAATTTTGCCATATGTATTTCATTCTGTACACTTGTCTTGTTTGGTTTGACATTAACAAGGCTCCCCTGGCAACAACTTCTAGAAAGAGACTGGGTGGGATTTTTCCCATGTCACTTTACAAGAGACACGCCACAAAAGATAACACTATATTGAAAAAGGAGCGCTAAATACTCCTTGAGAAGGATATATGTGTGACAGGATTTGATTCTTTAAGTAAAAATAAGGGAGTGGGCTGGGTTTGAGAAATTTTCCATCCCAAGTCCTAAACTACTATTCTAAGATTGTAGTTATTTCTTCAGACCAGCCAGCTTCATGAGGCTTCCATTATACTAAACATACTAAACTCTTTTTTTTTGGGTTACCTTTAAAATTTATTGTTAGTCTACTGAACACAGCATAATTGCTCTGCAATTACAGTGACAAAAATTGTAAACCAGGCAATTAACCTTATGACTACAGAAGTGTATATTCAGTACAAGCAGCAAAACATGTTAGTTCAGAATAACGACACTGCCATGTACTGAGTATGAAACTTATGAGATGATGATGAATTCACTTCTATAGTTAACCTCCCTGTTACATGAATTAGCTGCAATTAACAGCATAAAATCATCCATTATATAATTGCATTGCAGTTCAAGAAAAAGAATATGTCATATCAGGGACACACTGTTGCAACTTGATTTATCTAGTAAAGCTGAATAATTCCATTCTATAGGTAACAGAAAAAGAATCCCCTTTCTGAGAATATTTTTAAGATCTTGCCACAGTTTTGAAGCTTACATGTCTATGTTTTTTTCCTAAAATTTCAGTGTGGACAAATAAGTGGAAAATGTATACTATTTCCATAGTAAGACTATTGGTTCAGTGCATGCAGAATAGATCTATACTTTGATTTCTGTAGGACAAGTATCTTAGTCAAAGCTCTGCCTTGGTTTAGCTGCCTGACATGGAAACATCTCAGGGAAATGTATGAATTTTCTCTTCTTCTGCTCATAAAAATTCAAAGAAGAAAGAATGTTTGTGTATTGAAATTTCAGATGGATAGTAGTACAAAAAGAGTCAGCTACCCTGGCTAAATTATGTGCTCCAGGAGATAACAATTTTATTATTTCTATATTAATTTCCTCTATTATTTATGCCAAAGAGCAACATGGAAAAGCTGAAATAATTTCTCATGTGTCAGAGAAACTAGATCTTGAAGCTTACAGTTGGATACGAGCCCCCTGGTGCAGTGCAAGGTTGAAGAAGTAACAGTACAAAAGTGTCAAGAGGTTCTGCAAGAAGTCTGGCCTACCATTGCAGAGAAATGTTCTGTTATTATCCGTAATCTCTGTGTGATTCTTTGCTTAAAAAAACTCTCTCCACCGCTTGGATAGAACTACCACTACTAATACACCACAACTGCAGCTGTTGGCATCTCTCCCCTTGTTCCTAAATCAAAATCTCATGTATTAGGGAGCTGTGTTTGATTTGTTAGTCATAATTAGAAACATAAACTGCAAACACATAATTCTATTTTGTCTCTCTAAGTTGTCTTAGTAGTTTTAATTTCTCAATTCTTAGATTGAAGTATTCATGAAGTTACTACATGCTTCATCCTTCACTGTATTAGCAGCTCATTTCTAGTCATGAGTAAAAGTTTATTTTATTCTTTTAAAATAAAACAAACACCAAGTAATCTTAACTGGTAGAACTCAAACTATTTTCCAAAAGAACTGTCCTGTTTTCCTCTAGAGGAAACAGAGAAATAGACATGTGAAATAAATTTCCAAGTATTCAGGAATGGCAATTATATCAAGGAAGAGAAGTCCTCTCTCTTGGGCTGAAAGGCAATGCTAATTTTGGTGTTCTTTATAAAAGTATAACATAAAATACTATTTTCAAAGGCAGAAATACGTGTATACAATTTAGTCAAGATAAAATATTTAAGAAAGATAGAACCTTGCCAAGTCCTGAATCCTCCCTCTCTAGCCCATGGTCAATGATTGTAGCATCATGTAAAAACAGTTACTCATTTTGCATCAAGTACTCTGTGCTTTTGACAGCGAAATTTATTTCAAAGAGGTTTAATCCCTTAAGAATATAGGAACCTGAAGGAAATGAATGATTAATGCAGTTTATTTTATTCACACTTAAGATCAGAGCAGGAAGAATCTCATGTTTCGCACAGACAACTCCTCAATCTTGTAATTAAACTTTTTCTACTAATCTGTACAATCACAAAATAGGTCACTGAAAACAACCTTTAACCAAGGTGTCTTCAAGTCTCTTCATGTTATAGATTTCCACCAGACCTTTTAAAATATGTAAATAAAAGTATATATTAGTCCATTATACAATAAGTAACTGGTAATGGCAGAAAGCCTATGAAAATTAAGCACAGATAAAATGAAGAAGTGGGAAATTTGAAAATATCACTGTTGTCATGAGGTGTACATAGTTTCCTGGAGATTCAGGTTAATAGGAAAAAAAAACAGTAGGAGTTTTATCTGGGGAATTATGAGACAGAAGGTAAAAGAAAAGATAGATCACAAAGTTTTAAGCTGCATAGATGATAAAAATAATACAGAGGGAATTATGTCAGAGGGAGAACAGCCCTAGAAACAAACTGCTAAGAAGTACTAAGAAACTACTGCATTGAAAGCCAAAGATTTAAAAGAATAAATGCAAAGAAGAAACCTTGCCAGGAGGGGTTCTGTGGATTTCAGTTCAATGCAAAGCCAGAAAATGTATAGCATTTATTTGCCTCTTCTCCGGGTTTCCCAGGAATGAAAAATGCAGCTTCAGACAGTCTTCTGATGGACAACTCCTTAGAAGTCCAGTAGGAGGCAGAAGAAAAGGTTAGAACAAGGTAAGAAGTAATTTTCATGTCTTTCTAAATGTGCTATGGTAAAAAGATGCAGATACTGAATAGAAGCTCTTCAAAGAATGAATTGAAAGATTATCAAAGAGAAGTAAATCAGAGGGAAAAAAATTCAAACTATTCATAAAGAAACTTTTCTTGAGAAAATATGACAACTGGAAAGCACCGAATCTTCTTGCAGTCTTCTCCTTAATGCCGAGTTTCTTTCATAAGTCTGAAATTTAGCTGTTTGGAAGCTATTTTTTTCTAGCCAGCTAGGAGACTACCTTACCCCTCTCCCTGGAGTCCCACTTGTTCACTTTTACTTTGTCACCTTTGATTTATCACCTGCAAGAATGGAGGAAGAATGAATTGCAGCTCTTAAGGCCAGAATCAATACATGTTTCATGCTGAGAGGCAATAGAGGAAAACTGAGGAACAAATGTCACCAAAAATGTTTGTGCTGGAATTGTTTGCATATTGCGAAGTACATTTGCATTGTGACAATGGGGTTTTGCTAAATCTGTTTGTAGTTAAACTTTGTAAAATACAGCAAAACAATTCTTAAAATCAGGGAGATTTTAAGAAATCTATAACATAGAAGGAAGGCATTGTGTGGGTGTTTTTAGGAATAATTTCCTAGTGCTTTATTTGTATCAGTAGCTAATCTGTGAGAACCATAGATGTATTTTTTGATGAAAGCTTTA
>JAOTQP010000251.1:20663253-20695063 GCA_026413545.1 Cichladusa arquata | reverse complement strand
AGGAGAGTTGTTCTTACATCACATCTCCTCCAGGCTCTGTGGAGCCCATCATCATCATCACATTGAAACTCCAATGGCTAACATCATCAAGATATAGTGTCCCTACCTCTAGTATGCATTCTAGTCCAATTTAGTCTTCTCATATCTTTATGCTTACAAAAATAGAAGGCAATATATAATTAAATCTTCTTTCTTAAATGACAGTTCTTTCACGTAATTCCATCTACAGAGTTCCCATGTTTCCCCAGGCTTTCCCTCACCTTTTACACTTTGAAAACACTTTGCAAAAACTATCACCTTTGATCATATTGGAATCAGACTGGGGAATTGTTTCAGTTTGTCTGTTAGCTACATGGACTATTTATTAGTTAGTTTTCTTTTCCATCCAATTCTATACATATGAAATGAAATAAAGCCATTCCAGTTTTGTCCTCTTTCTTCTCCTCTTTTTTTGTAGGTTACCTCCATTGCAATTATTTTCAGATCACAAGAATTTCAGAAGATTGGTCTCTATATCTTTGCCAGTCATTCTGGGCATAGTAAAGTGCTTATACATTAATAAAAAGGAAATAGAATTCCAATCTTCTTACAAAACTGAGAATATATATGTATGTTTTAATCCTTCTCCAGAGAGATAGAAGAAACTAGGATTGAACTAAGCATCATTAAATTCTCAGGGGATTTATTTGCCAGAATGTATCCACGTTTGGGTGTGTATATACACATATGGATGACTCCCATATACTCTACACAGATGCAATTTTTGAAGTGGAATAGAAATCTGTATGATAGTGGCTAAAGCACAAGAGACTTCACCGACAAATTGCTATTTAAAGTCCTGATGGATGTGAAGCACCACGATGTACATGCCTAGAAGAACTACAAGAGGAGCTACAGAAACAGTTTGTATTAGCTTTTCTGTGTGATATCCTATGGCATTTGACAGGAACAGAAAGAGATCAAGACATTCCAAGGTTAGAGGACACAGTGAAGCAGGGAATAAAATAGTTGCAAAGCATCTTTTTAGCCCTGAAACTTTATTTCTAGTTTTGAATAGAAAGGCTTCTTAGTGCTCTGAATACTGTCTCTGCCAGAAAATCTGTGATACTTGCACTCTTATCCACTGCATGGATGAAAAAAATGAAAAAGAAAAAATAAGTCTTTACATATAAGCATCATAAAGCATAAGCATTTAAAATTCTAGAATAGAACTTGCAAATAATTTTAACAAAACAAGCCATAAAAGGTACTATCTCTATTATTTAAACGCTCTATACTAAGAAACTTCCTTAACATTAAAGAATTTTAATAAGCAAGACCTTTCTCTTGAAGTGCACAGACTAATCATCCTAAAGCTCAACATGCTACAAGAGATATTCTCATCTACTGATATATTCATATTTCAAAGGCCATGACAAAATATTAGTTCTCAATCAACTGGATGTACTGTCTGTTGTAGATCAGAGGACAATTTTAAATAACAAATAAATAATAAAAATAACAGATAGTAGAAATCTAATCTTAAATCATATCCTGCTTTGCGTGGTTAATAAGCAACTGATCCTTTAAGATTCTTAAAATTAAAAACATGTTCTTACTTCTCAATCCAAACCCCAGGAATGGGCTCAAAATTCCAGTTCTGTATTTTTAGATATGAAAAAAACTTTCACTCATTTCAAGAAATTATGTTAAAAAGGTATTTTACTTAATGAATTTACCTCTTACTTTGAAATTTAACATGATGAATGTCAGAAAAGACTCAAAATCATAGAATCGTAGAATCATAGAATCATAGAATGGCTTGGGTTAGAAGGGACCTTACAGTTATAACCCTCCTGCCAGGACCACCTTTCACTAGACTAGGAGCTCCATTCAGCCTGGCCTTCAGCATTCACAGCGATGGAACATCCTCAAATCTGGGCAACCTGTTTCAGTGCCTCACCTTCCTCACAGTAAAGAATTTCCCTCTAATATCCAATCCAAACTTACCCTCTTTCAGTTTGAAACCATCCCCCCTTGTACTGTTACTCCATGTGCTTGTAGAATGTCCCTCTCCCTCTTTCTTGTAGGCTCCCTTCGGGTATTGGAATGCCACAATTTTGATAATTTCAACTAGTTCTCATCTTCCATATATACATAAGAGATAAGCTTTTATGCATTACTTTTATTCTATGACTTAATCAATTAAAATCAACCAGGTTCACCAAAACTCCTTATACTGAAATTTTATCATTCTGAGCTTGATTTATTGTGTTGAAAATACCTAGTCTTCCCAGCTCCTAAGTCAAAATGCCTTAAATTCATGTGATTTATTCTTGCTTCATTCATATGTCTCTGGCTTAACAAAGTATGGCTAAACAAAGTATGTCTCCAGCTAAGGTGTGGTTTTGCTGATGACACCTAGTAGACCAGGTTAATTTATATAACCTCTTATCTTTCAAGATATAAGAAAAAATCTAATTCCTTTGATACTGATAATAATGCATAAATACTTGAGCATTGTTTCTAACTTGGACATAAAGTCTGTATTGAGCAATAATCTCATGCACACTTACAAAGCTAAATTTCCCTCCTCATCCCAAAGGCCCCAAGGAACACTCAAGTATAACTGTTCTTCATTCTCAGACAAATCTATACAGATTATGATACAGATATGACAAAACTGAGCCAATTCTGGATTAAGTTTTCTTCATTTTTTCCTCTTAATTCCTCTTAAATCTCTTAAATAAAGGTTTTACTTCAGTGATTGGATTTTAAAAAATAATTGTTTATAGAGATTTCATTGTATCAGACACACAGGATTTGAAGTTTAAATTAGGCTAAACATCTTTAAAGATATAAGGTTTCCAACAGTGGTTTCCAATTAGCAGTTCCAATATCTACCCATATATCCTTTGTCTTCCTCAAAATGGAAAAAAATAGTATCTTTTTAATTTTCAAGATAATAGCTGTATTTTCAATATTCTACAAAACCAGGAATTCTGAAAGAAATAATATATTCATAATTTCCTGGGGGAAAAAAAAAAGTGTTTTGAGTCACACTCTTGCAATTTTTTTTTTTTTTTTTCTAGAAAAGCAGGTAATTTTCAACCAGTTGAAAAAACAGATTCTACTATTGAAACAAATTCTTTAGCAGAAATTTGTCAGTCTAAATAAGAACAGATTATTCTCCAGGTCTTTTATCCCACACTCGACAGGTGCACTGAACTGATCAAAATAATTCCAAGGAAAACAGAACAGTGGCATTGATATTCAACATCTTTCTTCTTTAACTACAGTTATATACCCAGGAGCTGCTGCATTGGTCTCTAAACTCAGGCAACTAAAATAAATTGTTCAGTAAAAAACCTCTTCAGTGAGAGTCTGCCTCTCTTGAGGAGATTTCCAAAGGACCAAAAAGGCCTGAACACACCTAAACACAAATAATTGCAACCCATATTGAAAAAAAAACAAAGCAAAACAACAAAAATAATTCAGGGCTCCTTTCATTAAATTTGAGCTTGTCAATTTTGACTGTTCTAATGATACATTCTTAAGAGAATAATCTCAAGATATTGTTATTGGTCAGGGGAAACCTCCAATTCTACCTTTCATTTCCCTTCATTTCTTGGCATTCATGTTCTCTTTAGTGCCTTTACTAAATAGTGACATGAGTATTAAATATGTTAATTCATCTCAATGAATAAAATCATAGTTCATGCAGGTCATGTTTTTTGCTTCTTCATGTGATATTCAGGGACATGAATCCCTTGTATATTCAGGTACATGAGTCCTCAAATAAAATTGATTTATTTCTGAAAATGATAGTATATAATCCCAAATTAATTTTAATTTCAATCTGGATTAAATATATCACAGAAACTCAATGTGAGGTTATTAAAAGTTTTGATCATCATTTTGACAAGTACTGGGAAAGAAGACATTCAAGTCAGGCTGATGTTTTTAACATGGACTCTAATATATTTTTACCCTGACTGAAAAAAGAGATGAAAAATGTTTAGATACAATCTGGAGTTTGAATTAAAATATGCTCTTCCAAAAAAATCTAAAGACATTTTTAGAAGACTGTCTGAAGATATTTCAGAATATGTAACACAAATGAAGGAATAATCAATCTCAGCTAGTCCATAGCTGAATGAACCAGTTTTGCGTCCTTTAGTCTACATCTATTATTGTTCTTGTGACCTGCTTCAGGGAATAATTGCTGAATTACTGGTCCTTAATGATATAATTATATGTTAATCTGGAGCAGTGTGCATCCTCTCCACTCATGGCTAGCCCTTTCTAAAACCAATTTGTTGTATCTACACTATAGCACTTGGAGCATTGCTGGCTGGGAACATATTCCATAGTCTGCTGTGCCTACCTAATGCAAGGACCCTTCAGCACGGCACACCGACCATCTGTCTGCCCTCACGTGCCACATTTCTGCACCAGTAAATTTTGGAAACAGCCATAAGAAGCCAAACTCTTTTCAGAGTTCCTGGAGACAACTGGTTGCATCTGCAGCTGCCACTGCTGCATTCCCAGAGTGAAAAGTTTTACCATTCTGCCAGATCTGCCACTGCAGACTCGTGGGGGCCTGTAACCAAGGTCAGTCTTGGGACAGGATATCAACAATCAAGAAATACGTTTGAGGAAGAAATGAAGAATGGAGTTGTTGGTTACCTGTGGAGACTCACGGAGTTGCACTGTGGCTCGAGAAGCCCAAACTGGACACAGGCCTGGTCTTCCCAGTTGCGGAGTAAAGGACCGTTTCATTTTCTTTGCTGCTGAGGTGCACTGCTGGCTCAAATACATTTTGCTGCCTTCTGGGACACTTGTGTCCTTTTCTTCAGAGGTGTTTTGAGCAGACAGTTCCCAAATGCCCAGATGTGCAGGGTTATTTTCACTAAGTGTTGCACGGCCTGGCTCCCTCACACACCGTGTTTTGTGCCCAGACGCTGCTCCCACACAAGGTGCCAGCAGCCGCTCTCCTTCTGGGCCTGCCGCCTCCCCTCTCGGTCCAGCCTGAGGGGCCCAGCCTGTGGGCAGCGTGGAGGAGCCTCATGAAGGAACCTCCAGCAGTACTGAGGAGTGTTGACTCCAGTAATGGATGTCAGAGTCCCTTGAGAGCCAGTCTCATGCCAGGTGGAGCCTGAGGTGAGAGAGGCAGGGGGTGGTCAGGCTGCTGCAGGGGCTCGTGAGGCACAGCTGGTCCTGGTTCCTGGCCCTCATGGGCCTGCCGGATACGAGCAGCCTGCGGGCTGGGATTGCTTCCAGGGATTGCTACCCTGAAAGCTGTGACAAGCAGGACCTCCTCACCTGCTGAGGAAACAGTGTGCAAGAGCAGCAGCACCACTTTTCGTAGTCCATATGCTTGAGGATTCTGAGAGGGAATAGGGGTAAATGTTTGTCCCTCCTTGCAATGACATTTTGGCAAGTCATTTATTTACTTCACTTGTAGCTGCCATTAGAAATTATGATTATTCTGTTGTTGGATCTGACCACTTTGAACTTTATACATCCAGTCCAGCAAAGAATTCAGTTTTTCAATAATTTTTCTATGCACTCACTGGTCTTACTGGTGTATGTTTATTGTTAAGTGTCTTACAGAGAAAGCGACAGCAGCTGTTTTAATTTGGCATAATCCCAATTAGATTCTCACCTCTGGCAGTTCTTGCTTGAACGCTCAATCACCACCATCTCAAGAACAAAGTGAAAGGACTGTTGAAGTGACCTGACTTAGTCTGAGGATTTATTAGCAGCTGAAAGGGACACCTGTTCTCTCAGGTCTTGGTCACTAACAGTGTCAAAGGCTAAAAATCTTTATGAAATTACTATCTGCTTTCCATGTACAGATAGTTTTGGATTCAACTTTGTCATTTAACCTTTCAAATTATGTTCTGCATTTTATTCTCTCACAGAGTTTCCAAGGTAGTTTCTGTGACACTAATGATCAAATACTATGAATGACAGCCTATTACAAGCTTTAATATATTCAGGACATGCAGCGGATAGTCACTATCAGATCATTCCCTTTCTTTGAGGAGCCCCATGTGGCCCTCATTTCAGAACTAGATTTCTTCTTCAGTAAATACAATTGGTTAGTTTATAAAATCTTGCCAGCAAATAGCCTGGGGATGCACAAGAATCTGCAAGGAGATACAGCCAGCATTGTTAACCCCGCTGACCAAAGAGTTATTCCTTATCATATGATTTCATGTCCAGCAACAAAAGTTGGGGAAAAGAAGAAGGGAATAAGAGACTTTCATAGTTATTGCTTTTGTCTTCAGCAGTAACCATTACACCTGAATGTAGCCCTGCTTTCTTTGGAAGTGGTTAAACATCTGCTTCCTGATGAGACATAGTGAATGAATGCCTTATTTTGCTTTGCTTTGCTTTTTTTGTGTAGCTTTTGCTTTGTCTATTGCACTTTCTTTATCTCAACACACCAGTTTTTTTAACCCTTACCCTTCTCTTCACCTTCCCACTGAAGGGAGGAGAGAGCGACTGTGTGGGGCTTAACTGCCTCCTGGGCTTAACCCACAACAGGAGTTGTTTTAAAAGGAGTGCAGTAGTTTAAACAGTGGAATCAAGCCAATCAGGATTGGACCTGAGCATGCTAAAGCAAGTTCTTCCTAAAAATGATCAGTAGTGAAATACTCAATATTAGCATATAAATGGTCATTTTAATGTTTCAGAGTTAACAAGCAATAAAATGAATGAAACAGTTTAGCTGCCTTGCAGAAAATGCAGTAGATTAGCAGCAGAATTCAAATTTTTTAGAAAATCTATGTATTAAAGTAATACATCCACTATACATTATGCTGTTCTTGAAAACAGAAAAGCTATCAACATACTTGTTATGTTCTGAACAATTTTTCTTACTGTGAATCATGAATACTGTGATTAGATTTCTTTCCAATAACTAAAAAAATGTGCAGGTTATTTACATCTTAAAAATGGAGATATTTTTTCATGTCAGTGCCTCTCTTCATCAGTTTAGCTAAACGATAAGATTGGACTTCAAGGATATGCAATTTGCCTGTCTTTACATACTAAGAATTTTGTTCCATTTTTTACAATGTCTCTGGCTAAAGACCCAGGTTATCTTCATTGGAATTCCTGCCAGGATTTCTTCATAAAATACTCCATAACAAGAAAATTTCAAAATGAAGTGTTCTTTGGGGACCTCATAATCTCCAAGCCCTCATTAAATTGCCATTTATACAATATGCTTCCTAACCACCAGGGTCACTTTGCTGTGAAGGTACATCACAAAGGGAAAGTAGTAAATCTCAGTGAATACTTCACAACCCTCTCTGGCAATTAAGGTTTTAAATGGCATCTTCTCTGCATAGCCAATAAAATGAGAATCAGAAGGCAACTGCAGGATAGCCCAGATAAAATGAGCCCACTGCTGTCTCATATTATTTCACATTGAGAGAAAGAACACACACTAAACTGAAAGACAATATACATTGTTATGGCACCTAACTGTGCAGTAACATAGGACAAAATACTTGCAGGAACTAATTTCAAATACATGGAATATCTTTATCATCTAAGCATTTAAGGAATGAAAATCCATTTTCTTTCTCTCTGTTTGAGAAATGCAGTCTGTTGCCAAGGATCTGCTCTCTAACTGTGAAAGACCTTCATTGAATTCAGGCTTCCCTTTTCCATTAAACTGGGAACAGGATTATATGGTATTTCCAGGCAATTTTAGAAGTTTTCAATCCACTCATCATGCTAACACTTTTTGCAGGAACATCATAAGTGGGTGAGGCTAGACTTGCAGAAGCTGGAGGGTTGAATGTTTTTTGGAAAAGTACTTTTGCTTCTTGTATTTTGGGTACTTAAAAATGCTACAGAGAGCTGTGTCAATGCACCTCTCTGTTTTAATGCAGAAACAAGAAAGTCCAACAATGTACCTAAGAATTTTATGTCTAGATACTTCTCAAATACTAGTCTATGAAACCTAGACATATTTTAAATTATATTTTGGAAAATGGGGACATTAGAGAGGAAATTCTGGAAATGGTTCAGTGAGAGTAGAAAAAAAGGCACTGTCACATGTGTGGATGAATACGAAAGATGCACATATATGAATTTTATTACACAAAAATGGTAAAGTCACAGATGAACTCTTTAAGCTGTTAGTGATGACCCTCCACTTACTACTTATTCCAGTTATAATATCTAAAATTTCGTATGTAGGGTCATTTATTAGCTCCTGTCACTGAATGATATTTTGCTACAACCGTAGTCCATATGAATTAGCAAAAACTAGTTATTTACCAGGTGAGAACTTGAGGAAGTCAAGAAGTTCAAAATTTGGTTTTAATAATATAAATTTAGAAAAATAAGTAAAGAAGTAAGAGTGTCTCAGAATTACCTACATGTGTCTTCACAGTCTTAATGGAACTTAAAAAGAAAGATCACTGATCTGTAAACATGAAAAATGTCAAGAATTATTAAATATTCTGAAGGGATATTTTCTTAGCCCACTTATGACTTGTGCATTTCCCAAAATAAACTTGTATACTTAAACAAACCCATTAAATCATCAAAGCATGTTAATTTTAAAATGGTCAATTAAAATTTGGATTTCATCAATTATTTTTTATAGTGATTTTGTATTTCAGAGATTCTCAGCCTTCTTTAAAATTTCACTTAATTGTGTAATAAGGGGTCACTTTTTGGCAAAAATCCCCAACACTATCAAGGTTATGAAATAGTCAAAAAAACTCCATAATTTTTAAGTACAAATAATATTAATGAATCTTGAGTCTTGCCATCTGCTACTATTGTAGAAAGCTCCATCATGGGTGTAAAGAAGAGGAATAAGATGCTATGTCGTGTTGCTGAGCAGATAGAAGTTACTCAAGACTTGAATGCTGGAAAAGTAAGTCCTACAGAAACTTACAGTTGGCAGGAACTTGTTGTGAGTTAAAAATGAAACTCAACTTTCTCATATGACTCTACAATACACTACACTCGAGTATTGCATATTACACACATGATTCATTGCATATACAGGTTGTGGATGCCCCATCCTTAGAAATGTTTAAGGCCAGTCTGGATGAAGCTCCAAGTAACTGGGTCTAGGGAAAGGTGTCCATGGAAGGAGGTTGGAACTAGGTTTTCTTTAAAGCCCCTTTCAACCCAGGTCATTCTATGATTCAGTGTTTCTATGATATGTACTCCTAACAGTGATGATTTTGCCATATTTTTGAAAAAGCAATCAAGCACATAAAAATCAAGAAACAATGTAATGAAGTTATTTTTTTCATTCAATCTTTATGATTGCAAGCACCTGTGACTTTAAATCCTATGAAAAGCCATTTTAGATTCAGCATACTCTAGGCAGACAAAAAGGAAGCACAAATTCAGACAAAAGGTATTCTAGTTTTTTACAGTTTTGTCTCAGAGGATTAATGACACCTATTTATAAGTGTAATATATATCTAGCTATCTTTGAAAATCAGAGATAACACAACAGACCCACTTGAACTTACTGTGTGTTTTGAACTGCAGTGCAAAGACAGGCTGCAGAGAATAGATGTGTGCTATGTGGACAGGAGTGATAGAGGTGATAGAGTGATAGAGGCTTAAGTGTAATGAAAAATGATATTTCTCTGTAGTCTTTTTCTTCATTCAGTAAATCTTACAGAGAGTGTTGAAAAACACTGTTCCAAAAATCTTGAAACTAAGAAAAAAAAAAAAATCAAACTGGCAGGATATTTCACAGTAGTGATAATGAAGGTTTCCTTTTTATGCTTGATACAGTGACGTTTTTCACTCATTTGCATACCAAGTCCTGCAGACTCTGAACTGCCAGCACTTGCTGAACTAACAGACACAAGGAACACAGGAGATGAATTTCAATGCAGTAGTCAAACCACAGTAGTTCAGCACTCTTTACTTGCAAAATTATTTCAACAGTTTTGACCCTTCATTATTGAACAACTTATTATGCTTCTAAGTTTCAAAAAAAAAGAATAAAAAGAAGACATTTGGTAAAAATCAGAGAATTGAATTTTTCTCCATTTTAACCCCAAAAACATAGGGTTCAAAGGATTATGCAAACCAAGTAGCAGGCTGACATACATGCAGGGGCTATTCCTCAGCTGTGTTGCTTTGTGCTTTTCCTTTATGCCTTCTCTCTGACTACATGGATGCTCCACAGCAAAGTAGAAGTTAATTAAAGGCTAATCAAATGTTTCTAGGGCAGCCCTTTCTCTTCCTCTTTTCAGCAGCAAGCTGGTGTGATGTATGGGAGGATAATAAATCTGCTAGGGAACAGCATTACTTGGAAAGAATACAGCTAAGTTTGTTCTGGTGATGTTGCATTGACCAGTTATTGACACTTAGAGATTAACTTTCATATAAATAACCCAGATTTATTCTTGTGCATTGGACTTTTACAATAACCTCTTTATGTGCTTGATTCAGCAGGCTGAGTTCTTAGAGCTTAGGAAAAGATGTCAGAGAAGAATCCCAGGGAATGAATACTTTAGTTCTTATTTAGTTGTCTTTGTATAGAATATGGTAAAAACTTCCCAGCAAAAATGACCTCCTCTCTGAAGGTGAAAACTCACAAACATTTATTCTGACACTATAAGGTCTTGTGCTTTTGCAATATCCCAACATTTACTAGTTTATTTTAACTGTTACACCAGGAAATATTTGTCAACTGTTTTTTCTTCTTTTTTTTTTTTCTTTTTCTTTTTTTCACCTCTTCACCTTTGAAAAGCAAGACTCTATAAATTGCTCTACCTCACCATTCCCCAGTGGCAACTCTGACCATAAATTCACTTATCTAAATTTCATTACCATCATGGTTATGACTGTGTTAAACCCAGTGTCCAGTCTTACAGCTTGACACTTGGGGATCATAAATGTACCATCTCCAAGGAGAAAGCAAAGGCTATCATTGTCATTTAGTGTGACATTAAGTTAGCTGAAGTTGCTCCTGTGTGAAAATATTATCTTTTGGGAATACTCATGAACAGTTGGAGAGAGAGAGGGAAGAATTTCTCTGCAAAATGGTTAATCATTACTGCTTATGCTTGCCTTTGAGCATTTGAACACATAATTTGGTAATTAGCAGATTTAATTGCTTTCTGACACTGAGGATTAAGCAGCCTGCCCTGCTCTCCACTCCCAGAGCCATTAGTGTGCCTGTTGCCAAGGTCAATTGGGTTCATTTCGGAACTATTTCTCATCTATTTCACTCTTATGAAGTGAGTACTCCAGGAATGCCTAAGAACAGAGCATATATCAAGGCCCCATTTTCTCTCTGCTCTCTACAGCAGACAATTTCAAGATAATCATACTCAATTCTTTTACTTTTGAAGCTATTGTTTATATTAAGATATCAACTAACAAAGTTTATAAATTTTTCAGTGTTCAGTATCTTTTTTCTGACATAGAGGCAATAACAATAAATGCAGGAAACATGGCAGCATAGAAAGAATAGAATCAGAAAGTAGAAATTGGCTGCAGTGTTAAATTTGTGACCTCGTGGATTGTTTCACTTTAGTTTCTCAAGACAGGTGCAATTATTTTAACTTCTCTTTACTGTATTATTTATTATTATATTCACATGATTATACTCATGTAACTGCCTGTACGTCATGTCTTTCATATTACCTGACACTCATACTGGAGTTTATGAATGTCAATATGATGTCAAATTATACTATTACAAGGATCATTATCCTTAACATGAAACATATGGAGATACTATCAAAACACAAAGCACTGAAATAAATGCTTTCCACTGGAACAAGACAGCACAGATATTTTTAATTTAACTCTCCAAACCCCAGTTTGATTTTGCCAAAATTTGGGAAAACTGCAAAGGGTTTGTTATATCAGTGAATCATTTGAAGTGGCATGGCCAAAAGAAAATCCAAGGAAAATATTCTTCGATTACTGACAGAAAAGTAAAATTTGATCAATGATTTTTTTTTATTAATTCTGTTTCAAATATGGAGAAGTGATTGCACTCTGGGCTTTTTAAGGAAGTCTGTGGATGGTGAAAATTTAGATGGATTTGGAATGTAAACAAATTAATAGAAAAAATATTCGTCTTGGAGTTCCAAATACAAAATCTTCACCTCTAGCTGCTAAAGTCCTCAAATGAAACACTGCTGTATTCTGGATGAATATTCAAAGTGTTCCTTCTCCTTTTGATTTAATTTTTATGCTCTTTCCAGAATAATGCAGATTATTTTTTTCAAAGAATGCTTATTCAAATGAGCCTGACTCTATTTTCTTGCAAATTACCTGGAAAGGAATATTAATTTTAAGGTGATTACATTTGCTCATGACACTTTCATAATAATACAGATAGGACCATTGTCACAGAATGATATACTATATAAAACTCAGTGGGTAATAAAATAAAAAAATATATTTAGTGTAGATTAATATCAAATACTATCAAACAAAAATAAGACTTATTTTCATATTTAAAATGATGGTTTCAAAGCTGGCCATTACCACTCAGGAGCAAGAATATGGGGATATGACTCACAGCTCTGTAAAAGCAATAGTTCACTATGTAACAATTGTGAAAAAGCAATACAATGTTAGAAATCATTAGTAAGGAAATAGATAACAAAACATGGTTTAACAATATCTTGCATATTGAGTGTATAACACAGGAAATAAAACTTTTATTGACTTGTTCCTATAGCATCATGTAGGACAGGCCACATAATTAGATGATGCATTGATTTTTCCCAGTACTTCCCTACACTTACGATGTTATCTTTGGATATTCAGATTAATTCACATGCAGAATTATTTAGATTAGCTTCAGTGATCAATCAAGAAAAGCATAAGCACAAGTCACCATTGGAGTCATTAATGTAATCAAGAAATACTGAACCTGTTAAATAGCCAGTAGAAATTTTAGCCCTGTGCATGTTGTCGAATTAATGTTACTTTGACTTTAAGTTCATCAGTTTTGTGCCAGACTAGGCACTCTGACAACATAATGCAACAGCTCTCTGTTTGAGACTTTTGGAACAGGTGAGTTCAGGTGTTTAACTACCTGACTGATTATTGTGACTGTTCACATTGACACAACTGTTGAAAAAAATTTGTGTTAGAACAACCACCTCTGCAAAATGTTGCCCACATGATGGGAGCAGCAGCATGTGGCAAGTGTTGCACCTGTGAAGATGAAAGTTGTTGGTTAGAGTTTGCCTCGTATGTTCCATGAGCTTGCATTTTGTCAGCTCTTTACCAGTGTCCAGGCTCTTCTAACTTAAAGCCAGTTTTCAAGCTAATATTGTGGTGGAATAATCAGATAAATAAAGGCTTTTTTGTGAAAGCTTGACTGTGAGTTAAACTGATAACAAAGCTGCATTCTTTATAACCAGTAACAAGATTGCTGTAACTTTGATGACCTCATGGTTTAAACCATAGATGCAAACCTGGAGTTTCCCAAAGAAGCACTTGGCCATTAATAATGGAAGCTTTTATCTTTAATTGCAGACACTGTCAGACGTATGGTCTGATTAAGGATATTCTTGTCTGTGAGATATTAAGACATACTCCTTCTCTACCCCAACCACCCACATACGATTTTCTCTAAGAGGAAAGAGTAAGAACACTGGAAGAAAAACATCATGCAGAGCATTAAGAGATGCAGTGGACGCCAGTAAACAATAGTTTGATTGGTTCCAACACTTATTTCATACACTAACATATTTAGGGATGTTGATTTTGTCAAGAAATGGATGATTTGATGCAATGCCTTCGATGTTAACAACCATTTTCATTTTGATCTCGAAGTTCATAATTGCCCAAGAACCCAAACAAAACATTTCAATTTCTTACATGCAATTTAGTTTATAATTCCTCCATTATAATTCTGATTATTGCTCTCATCCTACTAGCTTCTTCACCTTGAGCTAATGTGACATTGCAGTGCTATGGGAAATCAATGTGGCAAAAATTTCTCATGCTACCATAACAATATTGATTTAGGTACAAAGACTAAATATCAGATAATAGAATGGATAAAGAGATTAAAAGAAAGAAAACTCATGTGTTTTTGGATGTCTAATAAGTTCTTTGTAAAAATAGGCATAGTCTGTGGGGTAGAAAAAGGCCTGCTTATTGAGTGCATGCAAGCTGAAAATAGCTTTTTTCCAGCATAATTAGCAGTAGCCTTGCAACTAAACCTGGCTGCATACTTCAGGCAAGATGACCAAAGGGATATTCCAGACCAAATGACATCATGCTCAGTATATGAAGTGTGGAGAAGAAGGAAGAAGAGGGGATGCTTTGAGTACGGTGATTGTTTTCCCAAACATGCCATCATTTCTATTTAGGCTTTTGAAGGACACAGAGCACATGAAGATAGAAGTATATGGGGGTTTAGAAGTATTTTTAAAGATGCGACCAAAACTCTGTAAGGTCAGCTGGTTAGTACATCTAACTGGATCACGTCTTTCATTCTTTTATCTTGTGTTTCCTGTTTCTTTGTGCCTGTGGTTTTTCTGGAAAGTGTTTACAACTTCATTTATGTTTATTCCTGAGTATTTGAGAGAGAGACAACCTGAACAAATATGGAAAAACCTAGAGAATGTGTCTGAAATTAGACTGATTTGCATGTAACTGCTTTCTAAATGAAAAAAATTAATACCTATTTTCTCTTACCAGTAGTTAATGAAACTTTCTCCATTTTGCCATGCAAAATTTGTTTTCATGATCAGAAATAAGATTTGTCTAAACTTGACTTGACGTTTCCATAATTTCTTTTTTAATATTGTTGAATGTAAGTTTATATGGGTATTACTTGTTAAATATTATATTGTAGACGGCCAATAAACCTTCAATACTTTAAATTTGAATAGTCAGTTTTAACTAGCAGTGAATTTCTATAGCTCTGCAGATAGTACAAGTAGCAGAAGTTTGTATTGTTTGGACTGACTAATGTGACATAAATATATGAGAGGTAAGATGTTCCCTTTTTATGTACAAAGCAGAAGGAGTGTTCCCTTTCCTGAAGTACAACTTTCTGAGAAATTAGTTTTTAGAATATTATTTAGAAAAGACATTGGTCTTTTAAAATGCTGCTGCCATATTTGTTATTATTCATTGGTTTGGTGAATTACCATTCCCTTCTTGTCTCTTCTCTCACCCTTATTTAGAAGGCTATTTATTTTTCCTGCTGGAATGTAGAGAGAATGTATTTACGTAGTTCATCTTTAAGTGCAATGGCAGTCTTTCTCATGACTAGAGAAGAGCTTCTGAGAGCAGGTTTTGACTTTTGAAATTAATTTTGGATAAAGTCTGAGCAGGATTAAAAGTTCTTGGGTAGTTCTGATTTAAAAAAAAAAAAGTAGAAAAAGGTGCATTCAATATTTAGGATGTTTTGGATTGCTCTTTTTTGCAATTAATGACACCCTTAGTCTCTTGTGACAAGTGTTTCTCATAGCAGGCAGATAGAAGAATGAAAATAATGGAAAGTAGCAGTGGAGAAAAACAATCCACCTTCCCATAATTATTAAGTTTCTTTGAACAAAATAGGCAGAGAAATTTAAGGATGCTATTTGTTCTGCTTTCTTCAAATGAGACAGAGATAAGGACAATTACAGCAAAACAAGAATCTCCACCAGCTTAGCTTTAGAAAAAATATTTATTCATATCTTGTTGATTGGTCTTTAATGTCTGCAAATTAAGGTTGGCTATGTAGTGCAAAAATTTTTTCTTCAAAGGTGACCAGTGTACTCTATTTGGTTAGATATCCTGATCCATCTCAATTTCTTGTGCTGAAAAGAAGAAAAAGACATGGAAGCAAGGTAAGGGATAAAACCTGGCTGATGGGTTGTTATCTTAACTTTCCAGTATTCCTATGGTACTATAATATTGCAATTTTTTTTTTTTACTTCCTTTAGTAACATCACTTTTTATTATGATGGCAATTTTCTAATTGTATAACAATCTTCTCTAAATATTATAATCCATTTGAAAACACATCACAAAAAAAGTGTCTCCCAAGGTACACTTCATCCCACTTCAGATAAATGACTTGGTTGTCAGTTTTTCTCTCAGGTTTCCCAGCTTGATTTTCAGCATTTAGTATAAATAAATAACCTTAGCACATTCTCAGGAGTTAAGCAATCAAAAAAGTGTCCTTTTTATCATCTTAACAGCATATGCTGCCTTTAGGCCACCCAAAAATGAAGAGTCAAACAATGGTATTAGAGATTTTCTTACTACAGGAGAATTCAAGCACCCCAGAGTGAGGCCTACTTAGAGCCAAGACTGTGACTGGGTTCAGAAATGATAGAGATGGGGAGGGAGCATTTCCATAACATATGCTCTATCAAAATCCTACCTCCTAGACAGCCTCTGAATGACCATGTATCTGCAACAAAATCATAACCAACCTTTGGTCTGTTCTAATGTACACAAGTGGCTCCTGCAGGTCTAGGCCGGCAAGAATTTGAGCTACGCAAATGCAATCTGATGTACTGAATATGTTCCTAGTCATCATTTCCTTACTGTGAACATGACAACAGTGAATGTTCTTTACTGACATTGAGCACTCTCTTTTTGCCAAGAATATTTGGAGAGCATAAATTCCTTCTTTGGCATTCTTGTATTTTGATACTTGGGCTTGCTATATCTTAAAAAACTGCTTGTGTGTTTTGAGAACAGTGTGCATGCCTTTTCACAAATCACAGGGAGCATTAAAACTTTAAGCTGCCACCTTAGACACTCTCATGTGAGTTTTTAATCAGGGTAATTGCCAGCACACAGAACCCACCAGAAGAACTATGGCACCAAAGTGCTTTAAAGTAGAGAGAGTGGAAAACTGTCAGTCAGGAACTTGGCTGTAAAAACTTCTTAACCAATACACTTGTTCAGATAGGCAGGACTTGATCCACTAAAAAACAAAGTTGCACCAAATGTAATCATTAAACATTTGCCAGAAAAAAAAAACTAAACAAAAAACAACCCAAAGAGTATGGGATAGCCACTCTGAATAGTGTTGCTACTTTCATCTCAGCTACTTGCATCTTTAGTCCCATTAGAAGGTTAAAAGATTAGTTGTAATATTTTCCCTGTTACATGATAAATTGGGAAATGAAAGAAACAAGAGATTACTGATATTTTTTCTCATGTTAATCCACTTGTCTGACCTTCCTAGCACAGAAATAGCAACTTTTTCCCCTAGCAGCCCAGATTCAAAAGTGGATTAGAGACAAAGCAACAGAGTTAAGAACTCAAAGCATCAAAACAGAGCATTTATCAACTAAGCATCCCTGTGACCTTGCTTCTCACAGAATGCAAGTCTGTTTGTTACATGTCTCAGATATGAGCACAGAATGTATACTTTACCCAAAATCGACAGTGTGACCTGTGAAAAAACAATTTCTGTTATCAGGGACCAAAAGGCAGAGGGTTTTAAAAAAATTTTCTAGTGGAATATTAAGCTAAAATTCACATGTCTCAGCAGCCATCCAGTTTCTAGGAAAGTTTTCTCTGATAAATAGCCGTTTCAAGAGATGAGCAAAGCTGGAACAGCAGAGTGTCTCCATATATGTTTCTATGAGATACTTGATACACGACTAGAAATCAGGATAAAGGGATATTATTGATATCATCAGCAATTTAATCTTCTCATTGAATACCTACACTGTTGATGGGAGCATGAGAAAGATTGCTTTTCTGAAGCACAAGAATTCAAACCTTTCCCATTATTTAAAGCGTACACTAATTACTGCTGCTTATTTGAGTGTTTCTTCCCTGGCAGAAGCTCTAGAAACTACATCTGCTGTGCAGAAGAACTGGGTTTTTTCTGCCTCTGACAGTGGGGATCTCTTAGCTTTCCACCAATTGCCAAATCCAAAGGCAATGGAAGGTAAGAGCTGTCTGTTTTCAGTTAAAGGTACTTTGAAAAGAGCAGAGAACATTTAATGTCTAGGTTAGGAGCCTTGCCAAATAATTTTACTACATCTCTGAATGTAAGTACTTCTCTTTCTCATGGAATCTTAGTTTACTGAGAATAGAAGAATCAGGGAGAGAAATCGATGTGTGAAAGTAAAGGAAGAGTCTCCTTACTCAGGATTCCACTCAGCAGGAGATGACAATTTTGTAATGATATCTAGTGTTATATGTAAGTTGTAGGCTGTGTAACGGACATGTTTTTTTTTAAATGTTTGTGCAGCATTAATGAAAATAAACCAGTAAAAATAAAATAAGTGTGGAAGAGCTAAGAGCTTCACAATGAATAGAGAATTGCTTGAGCTAAAACCAAGCGGGCAACTAGAAATTGCCGTAACCCAAGGGTAATGAAATACATTCTTCAGAACTATCAAAGATAAAATAGCACCCTTCTCACAGATCCTCTCCAAAAACATAAGCAAACTGTCAGAGGCAAGTATTGTTTTCCAACTACTCTTTGTAGTTAGAACAGGATCATGGCTTAGGAAAGAGGGGAAGTGTCTATGAAAGTATGAAGCACTTTCTACATTGTTACAGCTGGTAGTAGCCGGTCTCTAAAATTGGAAACTTCCTCCTTCGCAGGTGGAATATCATTGATAGCTGCATATTTCAGCCTACTCACTGAGCTTCATCACTTAGCACTTTTTACTTCTTAGAAGGCTGATGCTGTATGATAACATCTGAATAAAAATTATTAATATATATACATACATGTGCATAAGGCAAGACTTTATCTGGGGAGCCAAAACCTCTATTTTAGTTATGCTAGGTTGGTAGCTCTGACCAAAGTCCTTACAGTAGCAGACTCTTTAACTATATTTCACTGAATGTGACAACCACAAACCTCTTATTCTCTTGCCAAGATTTTCCTATGGGGTGAAATGCAAGAGGGTAAACAAGGACCTCTTCAATAAAAATGGTGATGCCCTTAATATACAGGCTTGGAAAACACCATGTATCACTTCTATATGTCCAAAGAGGCTCTATAGATGTAGGATATTTCAGATAGACTAGAGAAATTGTAGTGTTTAGTATTCCATAGCTAGCTTTCCTCATATTAAAGTAAATCTCTTCATCATTATTGCTCTGCATAGTGTTTAGTTCCTGAAGTTTTTGCCCCATTAGGAATAGATTGGAAATACAGAACAAGAGCATAGCCAAGGAGAGAAACTAAAAAACAATTTCATTTTCTACAGTGTGATCAGACAGGAAGATCCTTGTTGTGGTCTCTTGAAATCATCAGCTTTTCTCTTCCTTTTTGCTACTTCACCTTTCTCTTCTCTCTTCTCACATTTCTATCCCTCACGGGAGGGAAAAAACCACAGTTGTTTCTCCAAAATGATTACAATCTCTGTATCATCTCAGATAAGTTACTAGCAGGAGGTGAAAAGAGAAGTGTTGTAAAATGACTTGCCCGTTTTGTAAAATAAAATTTGTCAGTGAAGAATGTACTTAAGAGCCTACTCTGGGGGTTTTTTCCCACCTGTTCTATTTCCACTCTCAGTCTCTCACACTTGTAGAAAACAAGTACTTACCAAAGGTGCTTTCAGGACTCCTAATCTTGTCTCTCAAAATGTCAGAAGGAAGGAGATTATTCTTGGGCAAGAACTCTGGCCTTGCTCTTTGTTGTCCCCTTCCGTGTCCCTGACAGCTGGAGATAAAAATAGATCAAAACAAAAAGGCTGGCTAAATGCTCTTCCATGGCTCAGTCGTATGAGGAATTCTCTGAGCATCTCCAGTAATAGCAAAATCAACTCTTTGACAGGGTATTTTGGAGACTGTACCTTCTTCCTCATTGCTTTATGAATTTTGGCTTACTGAGCAAATGAAAGTAAACACTTCCAGGATAGCCAGGGTATCTCTGTCCTATGCTCTAACAATTAAAAAATCTATCAACTTAATCTTCTAGTCTGATTTCATGCAGAACTTCTGAGTGAAGCAGATAGAATGAGTTGAGTAGACCTAACATTCCCTAACACAGAATAATGTGACTGAGCACTGGCTAAGTAGAATGAAGTCGGGATTAGCTGTCATGAAGCTCAGTGCTTCCTCCGGTTTAGATTTATAAGAAAGAAATAGGAAAAACAATAAATTTGTAAGCAGCTTCCCAGAAACTTTGAGATATTTATTGGGTATTTGGGAAATGGTATTTTGTATACCTTTTTTTGGTTTTAATAACATATTATTTTAGGTATCTAATTTTCTTCTTACTTCTCAACCATCATAACTTTTGTGTAGAGTTTTACCTCAATTGTGGTTTCCTGTTCCATTCTTTTTTCACCTAAACAGTAGTAAACCTGAAACATAAATTGAGAGAATGGCATCCTTCAGTAGTTTGTATCAATTACTGAGATTTATATTCTATAAACAAGCATGTTTATATTTTTCTGTACTACACCTTACATTCCCTAGACTGCTGATTTTTGTAGTCACATCTTTAAGAACTTTATATGCTTGGAAGCATGGCAGTTCTTTCCCATTGTGCACAATAGCATTCCAGAGGCATTCAAAGCATCTGTTTGACAGAAAGAAGAAACATGAAAAGAAGACAAAAATTGTTTTTCTCTTGATGGAGTGGTTGGCAAAATACTTTTCTTCAAAAAGCCTCACAACATTATGCTTTAGTGAAAGATATCTTAAACATAGTTGTATTGCCTTAACATTTTAAAATATTATATAATCACACAATCTGCATTAGGTCTCCTGTCCCATTAGCTGTGTTTACATTTACAAATGGTGATCAGACTGTTGGAATAAAATCATGAGTGAGAATGAAAATAGCTGCTGTTTGATTTCAGAGAGAGAGACTCACATGAAGGCTATCCAAGACAGAGGTTTGGATATGACCTTCCATACATATAATACTGAGAGTTCTGAAATATATTTTTTCTTGCTATCACCTTGGAGACAGTTTGTGCCAAAGAAAATATGTTGTAAGCCTTAATGTAGTAATCACTATGAGAGAGTTGCACATTTTTAATCCTTTAAATATGTCGTTTAAATATTATCTATCCTCTATGAATATTTGATGTTCATTAAATATTCCCTCGAAAAGTAAAAATAACACTTACATTTGTTAAAAGATTTTGGCAGCAGTAATATAATAATATAACCAGAATGTTTTTCACTTCTAGAATTAGTAATACATCCTCTTTCTGCTGGCCCATCTTACTCTTAAATATTAGAAAGATAAATTCCCAAGGATGGAGGAAAAACAATCTGGAAAAGGTCAGAGGGAGCAGAATCAGAAGTAAAGCTACAGGGGAGGAACCATGGGATATATTTCTCTCTGATTTCTTCTATAAGAGAAATATGTTGTGAAACATCACTTTAAGAAAATGTATTCTGTATTCCAAAGAGCTAAACTGCCTAGATAAATCAACCCCTCTCTCCAGACTGCAGAATATTGGAAAGATGAGATAAAAGAACATAACAGAGTGGTGAAAATCAAGGGTATACCATTAATTCCATTCTCTTCCCTTTCCCTCATCCCACTATACGTATATGTGTGTAGGTCTATGCATGCATGCACATGCAGACAAAGGCACTTAACTTAGCCTGACTAGATTAGTTTAGTTACATAAAGTGGAGCTTTCCTAACAAAACTCTCTGTTTAACAATTGTGGTGTAAGTCTGATTACTACATATTTTTAGGCTCATAAGCCTTATGTCTCAGCAATTTCTGTAGCCTGAAACTTCACAGGATAACTTTCATTCAATAATTTTTTTTTCTTTATAGAATATATTGTCATTGTATTCTGATACCGTGTCAAAAGGGTTCTCATTTTAATTTATCTAAAACTGTTTATTTTGTGTAAGGCTGATGTGATCTCTGTTCATCCCTCTCTAATGATAACAAAAAAGCAGTAGTTTGTCCATTGTCTATTCGGTGACTGACATCTTTTTTACTGAATTATTCATCTGCCCCCTGCTTTTAAAATTGTTTTCTTATGATAGATTTTCATTCCAAGCAGAGTGGCATTGTTAAGAATTTCTTAGGTGTTCTATCAGTTAAAGATGTTCCCTGTTTACAGTCTTGAAGAAACTGTAACAAGCTTTAATACTCGCAGTCATTATTGTGTGTCCTGAGTATGCAAATGCAGCAAAGCTGTTATTCCTCTCTTAACATTTCGTTTAGGGTCTGTAATGCGAGTTAACACTTGGTTATACTACTGAAGGCAGGGAAATTATATGTTTGCCACTGCAGCTCAGGAAATGTATGGTTAAGTGTCAGTTATTAGCTTGGTCATAAACCTTCTTTGCAACATCAAAAAATGGCATTTATCACCTTAGGAGAAGGCTAATTAAGCTAGAGGACTTTGTTTAAATTCCCAAATAGCTTGCAGTGCATGAAGGTCCCTTGTGCATAATCCATTCTGATTCAAAATGCTACAGGAAAACAAGAGCAAGACAGACACAGAACTGGAGGAGCAAAGGGGCCATGGATTAAAGGCACATACATTATTCAAGCATTTCTCTGGCTTCAGCGGAGAACTAAATTAAATGTTTTTGAGCTTTCATTATTGGGATATGAAACTAAGTTCTTCCTTTCTGGAGAGGCAAGAATGTCTTATCAAAATTGTAGACAGCCATTATATAAGTACTGGAAATATAAGTGAATACCAACATGAACTTGTGAGCTTATTATCCTAATAACTTGATACACAAACAAGTTTTGTTTTGTTTGTTTGTTTCCTGAAGGAGTTTTTCATTCAGGTTTCTGAAAATCATGTCCCTGTTCTGTAGGTATGAATCTATATGAGTAGCTATGGCTCATAACTTTCACCAATGAGTGCAGCCATTCTGATGTGATGCCAGAATTGCAACTGCAATGAGCTGTACAAAGGCTTACTTTTGGATCTCAGAATGAACACAGGAGCTCATAGCAGTAAGAGGAATCAGAACCCATTCTGGGCTGGTACCCAGAAGGGACAAGTGGTACCACAGATTTTACAGCAAGTAATTGCATATAGAGAGATAAATTGGACATTAAAAATCTATATGTTATAATAGCTTTACTAAAAAAGCCAAGCTAACTATTTTAGATGAAGTAGACCAGCAGACTTTTAAAAGAGTTATGGAAGTAACTTGGTTTCTGACAAGATGTGGGAAAAAAGTTGAGCTACTACCTATATGAAGGGTTTTGGAACAATTCTATATACAATCAAGAGCTGAGAAAATGCAGATTTATTTATAATAGCAAGAAGCAAATAATCAATGGGATCCTATTCTGGAAGCAATTACTTCAATTGGGAAGGATACAGGTGCATTCAGATGTGTACATATACATGCATGTGTATGATATATATTATATGTGCTGAATACTTGCCTGCTTCAGATTTTTCCAGCTTGTGAGTTACTTTACTCATTAATAGATTATAACTAAAACCAGAGTGGTTTCCCTGTCTTGCAGCTGAATTGGTCAGTTCTCTGTGTAAGTGTTATTCTATGATTTTTTTTGACCTTTTATCAGTTTACTCGTTGAGGACAATCCCAGCTTTGCATCTGCTCATGCCTTTGCCCTTTATCTATGGAGTTACGTGTGCTTTCATCTCTCTTTACACAAAATTTAATTAGTTTATTCTCACACAGTAATGTCTATTGATTTGTTTCTTTATGTTTTGATTGTGCTGAGACAAATATCTTCTCTGCTTGACTGCTACTTGCATGTAAACTTAACTACCAATTACTTTTCGTACATTCCCTTCCTTTGTTCTTAACAGTGATTGAGAACAAAATCCATCTTCTTTAAAAATGTATAACTATTTAGTTGGCTTTAGTTAGGAGTCATGGTAATGAAAGTGCATTAATTCTTTGTTTAAGAAGTAATTATGTTGTCTTTAAAGGAATTTCAAGATATGCTTGCTTGCTTTAGGATCTTATTATGGTAAATGAACCCACTGGAATAATAGCTCAGATAATTTTTCAGTGCTTAAAAGAAAAGATGCTGAATAACATTAATGCACATTCAGAAATGTACTGTCTCAGACTAGGTTAGGAACAAAAGTTGTTGGATTGTTGATGCTTCAAGGCAATGTGTCAATATTTCTGTTAATACAGTGATTCAACTGAATTGAGAATTCTGTAAGATCACACTCAGGGTGAGGGGGAAAAGGAAAAACAGGCAACAATTTCCTGCTCTTTGAGAAAAGGCAATCTGGAGATAAGAGAAATTAGAGGAAAAAAGGTAAAGGAAAAGGATAGAAATGAATTCTAAAGTTCAGTAAGTCAGTGGAGTTTCCCATGTGTTGAAATAACTTTCAAATACTTTCAAATACAAGTCTAGTTTGGGAATCCTTTCATTACTGTTCCCTTTGCCCTCCTATTAGAGCTATCCTTCTTCCTTGTGAGAAAGATAAAGTTCCTTAAGAGAAGCTGGAACTGTGGCTGAAAATGAGTGCTTTTCTGATACCTTTTGAGATGTCAGCAGCACTTCACTATACTTTGTTATGACTTGTAAAAAAGTAACTTCTGGTGGTGAGATCTGCAGAGATCTGCAGTAGCTAGCAATTTAGTGTGGTTAAAGTAAGTCAGTAGACAAAAAAATTGGAATTGAGGCCCCTACAACAACATTACAGGCAGTTTGAGATTCTTACTTGGGATTAGATCTATTTTTGCTGGACCAGTCATCTTCAACATGCAAAGGGTTGCAACTGTCCAAAACACAAGTCGTTGGTTGCACCTCTTCTGTCCTTGGCAAGGGCTGGAAAATATGGTGCACACTCAAACCAGAGAATTTTGTTTAGCTCCCTCCCAAAAGAATCTACTTAACATGTATTAGAATTTCTCTGCAAAGAGACCCACATCAGACAAACCGGGTTAAGTGAGAGTTTTCTTTCAAAAGCATAGTTCCACTACAGTAAGACACATTCTGTTCTGTCTCTGAATATCAAAGTTATGACTTTTTGTTGTAGGAATAACTGAAAAAATGGTCTGATAATGGCAAACAAGTCTTACACAAATGTTTTCTCATTTTGACAATGTTTTTCCAGCTTTTATGCAATTGCTGACATAGGAGAAAATGAATTGCAAGGTGATTGAAGAAATCCTCTTCATAACCTTCTGTGAATAACATGTTAAATAAATCCACTCCAAATTTTAGTCTTCTGGAGAAAACTAAGAACATTACTGGGTTGTATTTGGATGCCCATTCCACATAGGCAGGATAAATAATGGGGATAATTCTTTTAATACTGAACCATAAAATACTAACTCAAAGAGCAATTTTGTTGGGATAGATTTCCAAATCCTTTCACTGCTGTATTTTCTGAAAAATTGTATTTTATTTTAGCTCACTTGCAATTTAACACGTAAGTGCTATAAGTAAATGAGCTGTAACGTCTTCTTTCCCATTATGTGTGTCCAGAGACATTACTGTTATCAAAAAGTTTCTCTCTACTGGGTATTACCCCTCCCATAATGGAAAAGAAGTGAATTTTTTTTGGTTACAGTAAGTTTTTCTGAGAAAAGTGATTTGTTTTGTTTTGTTTTGTTTTGTTTTTTCATTTGGATTGGAAATAAAGCATATGTCTTCAAGTATTTGTAATAGTCCATACACCAAAGACACAGTAATGTTCTTCCAAAATGAAAAGGTCTTTATCTCAAATTGCTTCTCAAGGCTTTTGGGAGGAAAATACATAGCCAGTTGGAGCTACATATTAAGACATTTCTATTTGTCCTTCAACTGCTTCATGTCTGTAATACTTAAAATTCTCTGACTGACTAAAAAATTACATTAGCAAATTGAGTTACTGGCCTGTTATGAGCTCATGTTGGTCTATCATAGTTCTAGTATAGAAGAGGGGATCAGATGGGTATTAAGTTTATTAATCAGAATGCTACAGATTTCCTAAATACCTCTGAAAGATACGTTTAAGAATCTCATTTCACTTTTTGCAAAGCTTAAAGCTTCTCTACTGAAAATAAGAAATGAGTTTACTTCAAAATGCCACATAAGGAAATGGATGAATACAAAGTGAGATGCTGCAAATGGTGAAGGATTGCACCACTGCACTCCCATGTGATATCACACTGCTGGTAAGATCTTCTCTCACCACAGGACAGGGGAGGAGAAGGCACAACTGTATTATCTTAGCTGTTGTGATATATTAAGCCTGACATGCTGCCAAACCCCATGTGTATTAATAAGTTTCTCCCACTGATCCCCAATGGCACTCAGATGGGTTCATTGGTAGATTGTGGCAGACATTTAAATGTTTGAGCTGGGCAATTTGAGATGAACTGTCATGATTCATTATCCCTATTGAGGGAACAGTGCCAGGGAGTATCTGGCTGATGACTTGAGAGACACCTAGTAAGCAGAATAAAACCCCAACTCACTCAGCAAAGCCTACAGCATTGCTGAGGGGTCTAAACCCAATGACCAATACAACACACTGCCACTTGTAATAAGCCAGGAATTAAAAGCTGTTGTTATTAAAGACTTAAACTCAAAGGCTGGCAAACAATATGCTCCCAAATCACAGTCTATCACCTACTGACAGCTATTGCCTGCCCCTTGCCCGCTGGGTGTATCTGGGTGTGTGTAAATGCAGATTGGAAAACAATGAATTACTGGTTACAGGAATAAACAGCTCCTGATTTCTTTTAAAATGTAGAGTTTTTTAAAATATCCCTGCCTCCTTTTAAGGATCTGATTGTTGACAGCAGTGCAGAGCTGAGCCATTTTGCAGTACTAAGTAAAAACTTTTGGCTAAAAGGGTCAAGGTGACAAAGGGAAGACTGACTATATTCTATCTTCGTATGTATTCTAAGCAGAGTTCAATTGTTTTGCCTTCTATTCTTTCTCAGGTAATACACAGAATCTTCAGTGTAGTGATAACAAATTCTTATACAAATTTCTGGAGATTTTACTGTCCAGAAGGCTATCATAGAATGTTGTGGCTCTATATTTAAAAAAAACCTGAACAAACCCCAAGAAGTTCTTTGATAGAACAATACGAATGCTAAAATTCTGGGGTACAGGAATCATATTGATTTATAACCTAATATAAGGAGAAACAGATGCACATCTACCCTACTGAAATATGATTTTTCTTTATGAAGGAATGCCATTTAAGAGATATTTTTTGTTCTATCATTGCTAGATAATCAAAGGTCTCAGGTTTCTTCACCTGCCATTGTAACTGCAAATATGTTTACATATTTTTGTGAAGAAATGGATGAACCATTTTTACTGAAGTTCCTCTAAAGGTATGTATGTAATTAACTATGTTTTGGCACAGGTACTGAATCTATTAGCTAAAGGTTAAGCTTTATAGGTTTACAGTTCCAGTCATATTTGCAGAACCACTTGGTCTCTTTACATTGCTGCTTAGGCTTGCCAGGCATTGTGGATTGCTGTCAGATGCTTTTCACTACAGACTAAAGACTGTAAAATAAATTGTGTTGTTTCAAAAAGTATTTTCCTAAATCTTCTATCTGCCATTTTTCTTCTCATCTGTATACATTTATTAAAGATGTGTCAGTATGAATGGTTTAGAGATGTGATTATTCAGCCTTTTTGGTGGAAGAAAAAACAGCTACAAAATACCTGTTGCAGCATTCTTTCATATTTGGATGAATACTTATGTCGTTAGAGAAAATGAATTTTGTGACCTTTCCTACTACTATCCTTTGTTGTGCAGCATTCAGTATGAGTGGTGGTTTTTTCTGTGAAGGCACATTCAGTAAGTCAGCATTAGGGTACCCAACTGCCTGGGAGCCATGATGCAGAAAAACAGAGGACAATGAGAGTCAGAAATTAAATGCCTTTGCAAAGCTACTGTGGACAAAGGTGTAATTATGTTGTGTTATGATTCTTTCATGCATCTCCTAGTCTATAAGAGCAAATATATTTTTCTCGTCTGAATAATGCCTTGGTTTGAAAAAGCTCTTAAGGAATGCTCTCATCTCATTTCTTGTTTTGGCACAGTGATTTGATGTGTTTATAGACAGTATAATTTACCTAAATTGAAATCTATAGTCAAAATAAAGCACATTGAGACCTGGATTTGTATTTAATATCTTTCAGTACAGCAAAAATAAGGAGGGTTTAATTAAAGCTCTATGATGATGTGTGGGTTAAAAAAAAATGCAGTATAGAAAAATTTCAAATTTTTATGCTATAAAAAATATACAGTACAACAAAATGCAAACTGGATAAATAAATATCTGGATAAATACTTTAAGCTATAAATGTGGAGGTTTTTAATAAGTTGATAGGTTAAAATATTATCTTGTCAATTTATCATCATATTCTTTGTGGTTTTTCTTGCAAGAAATGAGACATGCATAAGGACCCATTTTTAGGGACTTTTTTTTTCAATATTGATTCTTTGAATATTAGCACAGTCAAAAGAACAGATGATTACTGTTTACCTGGGAAAAAATCCAAAGAACAAAATGTGTACCAAAGGTAGTATGTTTCAAAGTAAAACTCCCCAAAGTAGAAAAAGCTTGACTCTGAGATGTACTGCTGTTTGATGTAGTTAATACAACAGCAGATGAGGTGCAAGCTGTTGCATGAAAATTTGTGTTTGATAAAACTGGTTATCTGCTTTTTAGTATCTCCTCTGTGAGTACCAAACCTTATATATGTCATCAATTAGTGATATAAACTGTAGGAAAATATAAAAGATAGAAAGACTTTCCTTTAACTTATTCTATAGAATCATGGGAAATTATAGGTTGAATCTGAATGTGTTTTGGTTCTTCCATACCTGTGATTAGATGCAATATTAATTTATCACATACCTCAGAAGAAAAAAAAAAGATCAATAAAATAAAATTAATCTTGTTCCTTTATATCTGCAATCAGGATTGTGAAGCAGATTTCAGCTTGATCATCAATTCAAATCAGCTCAGATCAGAAAGAATCAGAAAGATGCCCCTGAATGATTGCTTTAGGGCAGGATTTGATAATTTTGGAAACAATTTCTAAGAAAAATGTTTAACTTTCAGAGCACACTAGGGAAACTAAAACTGATTGTTACCCACTTTAGCATAGTCAGATAAAAGACTGGGGAGGGAAGTAGCTTATAAAATCAGGTAATATTGTACATAACATGCAGAGATCCTACTTCTAGACCATGGTACTTCCTAAGCAGCCACTTAGGAAAAAAGCTTGTAGTGATTCTAGATTTTGCACAGAGTTCAGGATTGTCAGTTCAGAAGCACAAGAAACCATGTTAAGAATTTGCAATTTTAGCTGTAGGGAGAAGCAGAAATGCTCTCTTTTAGGACATACTCTCTTTTTAACTACACTTAGAAAATAATTTAAACATAAAAACTTAGAATCTGTTCCTCATCAGTAAGGGGGGTTAGTGAATGTGATTGGGTTCATTTAGAGTCCGGTTTTAGATAACATTGTGACTAGGTCAAGTTTTACCATGTGTATTGTGCAGAAAATAAAGAGCATTGTTCAGGACCAGACTGGCTAAGAGTGTTCTAGAAAAACAAATGAATGGGTTTTATTGTTCTTTAAATTAATGGAGTACAAACTGGAAAATAGTTCTGACAAGATGAAGGACTTCCTGTTTTTTTCTCTTTCACCTATATGTATGAAATATGAATTCATGCATAACCACAGCGACTAGCTGTGGGGATTTTGTCAAATGAACTTAGAGCATCCATCCATCCAAAATCTGCAACCTCCTCTATTTTTCTGTAATCAGTTTTGTGTATTCATGCTTGTTTCATGCACACAGTCATTCGGACTGGGTGCCACCCCTCCAGTCTGAAGGTCTTGTTAAGTCACACAGAAGTGGCTGGTGCAGAAAATACATTGTAGATTATAAAAGAAGGCAGGAATTTATATCAACAAGCGCAACAAGGTGTTTGCTACTTTGTAAACAAGTAAAATGTCTTCCTTCTTTTTCTTATTCTTTTTTCTTACTTTCTGATCACCATTTTTGTGAGTAGAGAAGAAAGTTATCTCTAAACAGCCAACTAATTCAGTTTTGATTTGCATGTAAACTTTTCTGATTTAATTTAAATCAATAGTTGCTTACCAGAGGGCTGATTAAGCATTACAAAATTGATTTGCAAAATGAAATTATGTTTGACATAATTTGAAGGTTTCTGACTGTCAGTTATTTTGTGGGGTGTCCTACCTAGCTACAAAAATGTTTAATCAAGATTCTTTACCATGGTTGATTCACTCTGTCAGAGGATTTAAATCACACGTCCTGAGTATGCAATAGTATAGCTTTGGGCTGAAAGATGTAAATGTGTTTAATAAAATCAATTCAAATCCTTTTTGTAGGCCAAGGGATTACTAAAAACAAGACAAATCCTCCTCTTAAATGGCATCTTAAGATCACAAGCTCTCTGTTACAATATTATGATTAGAATATAAAATTCAATTTCATAATGAGTCTAGGTAATGTAGATTTTAGCCATGTTTAGATGGATACAGAGCTACTCAGATCTGTCATTATTGTCTTGCTCCTTTCCTTGTGACATTAGCTGTGTTGTTTCTTTATATACAGTAACAATTATTTGTGGTTTCAGAGCACAGGTACCTGGTTATTGCTGTTAATGAAACTCCAGGTGACCACAAAGTGCTGCAGAGACACAGCTGTAAAATCCTTGGTGGCCACAGGTTTATTAGAATGAAAAACAGTCAGAAATAGGACACTTAGTGGAAACAGTCTTTTTTTTTTTTGTCTTAAAAGATACAAGATCTAGACAGTTTTCATCTCCTGTCAAGAAATAAAAAGATGAGATATTTAAAAATAGATTACTGCCATCTTGAAGGTCCACTGACAGCTATTTCAGTTATGTTTCAAAATAAATCTTTTTATTTAAATCAAGCGTTAAACAGAAGTAGAAAAAAATTACCTTAGATGTCCTATGTGCAAAAAGGGCTTATAAATATATATATATATATATAGATATAAATATATCAAAATTTTTATCCTTTGGCAACATTTAGTTATCAATATAATGGTCGAGGTTGCAAATCACTAGCTGCTGTGTAAGAATGTATTTAGCTCGTACAGCAAAGTTATACACTAATAAAAAATTAAGAATATATTCCTGATTTTTCTCACTCAAGAGCTATATTCATAAAGTCTCCTCCAATTTTCCCTGTCATATTGCATAAATTAAAAAAAAAAAGTCTGTAATTACTGTTTTCCAGTAGATGAAACAGAGAGAAAGAGTTGCCAAAACACTTTCTAGGTTTTAATAGAAACAACCACAAAGTCTTTGGCAAAGTCTCAAAAAGGTGTTTTCAAAGTCATAAGATATCTACTCCATTTGCCAGACTGTACCTTTTGCTGTTTTGTTAACATTATACTCAATCTCTTGTGACAAAAGAATTGAATGGCCAGCTGGATTATTTAAATGCCACCTAATGGTGTTGCTTACAGTGTAAACAGTGATCCATTATTCATGCCTAATAGTATGTGTGTCAAAAGCTGCACTGTAAAACTGAAGAAGCAATATAAAATCCTGTCTTGTATCACCTTGCCACTTCCAAGTCATCCTAAACTCTCATTCAATCTTCTTTTCTTAACCCAGTGAGTAATAGCAGATACTTCCATGCTCAGAAATTAATCCACCTCTCTCTCAGGAGCTACCATCTCTGAGAGAAGCTCCATAGTTCTCAAGGTTTGCCAATTTCCACAAATTTCAAATCAGGGAGAATCAAGGTGTAGCATGGTATTCCTTTCATTCTTATATTTGTTTCTATTTGCAATCACACTGAGTGAAATTCTCTCAGTGAAATTCTCTCTTTCTCTCTGTCAACATCTATACACTGTAGCATATGTTTAAATATCAAAGTGTTATTTAATGTAGCGGAGGGGGGGGGGGGTGCGGGGGGGAACCATTATTGCCC
>JAOTQP010000251.1:20638205-20656271 GCA_026413545.1 Cichladusa arquata | reverse complement strand
AATTTCAGACAAGGACAGAAACTGCAGAGAAAATTACTTTATTTCCACTCCTGTTTTTTTTTTTCTGAACGTCCTGCATTAGTAAATATGTGTGTAGTAAAATGCATGTAGTAAAGAAAAGGACATATCACCTTTACTAAACAGGAGTGGATAGGTCAGTGATTATTTCACTGTAAACTTGCATCCCAGGTAAAACTGCATCAGCCACATAAGGATTAATTTAGCATTGGAAGAAGGAGATAAGGATTAATTTAGTACTGAAAGAATATAATTCTAAATGATAGATCTTTATTCACTTATGCCTCCAACAATTTTGCTTGGGAGAAAACAACACTCTTCTTTTCCTTTAAAAGTGTTGGACTTCCTTTTTGCTTTACAAGTGCAATTCCTAACAGTCTATTTCCTTTTGTACACACACATAGTCTTCCTTTTCATGCTGAAAGAAGGTACTGAAATGAAGACGCTGAAATATTTTCTGTTCATTGTTTCACAGATATTTCTGTGGTATGGTATTTTCTAAGGCCAAGCCTGAAGGTCTTATAACCACCACCACTACAACTAGTGAGTGAAACACTGCTAGATTTTTCCTTTCTCTCACTGAAAATTATCCTTTCTAGTCTTATGTTACCACTACTAGTCAAAGGAATGACTGTTCTTCTCTCAGAAACAGCAGTCATATGTCAAGGCATAATGACAACTGATTTTAAAGAGCTATAGTCAGCTGTGGAGAGAATGCAGAACCAGCAATAATAGATAAGGTTGCAGGATGAAGCTGAGATGCAGTAAGATGATTTTGTACCATGTTTTCTGGGAGGTGGTTCTAATAGAGCCCATGATAATTCACTCTTGTGCGCGAGAAAAAAGTCTCATCTTTGCCTACAGTGCATGCCTGAAGCTGTAATTCTGAGTAAAATTCTAAATAAATTCTGAGTGATTTTAAGTGAAATAAGCAATCTCTTAGAAGGCAAGTCAATAACATCATGTGTCACTTGTGTTAAATTTTTATCAGTCTTTGCAAAAAACACTGTAAATGAGATCAAATAATGATAATATGATTTCTTCTAACCAAGGAAAAAAGTGTCTGCCAGATAGGAGACAAGAGTAGATCTATGGCTATTGCAATCTAAAGTAAGATAACACTTTCAGTAAGAGGATATTAACATTCATCAGTTGTGGTAGCAGATGATGTATGTTCTTGGGCACTCAATAAACCTCAAAGACACTGAGAAGCTATGGAATAACCTTGTGTACATGATAGGAGATTTGAAATATTACAAGCAAAATTTTTAATATAATTATACAAGGATTTGAAAAGTCTGAAAGGTACTGAGAATATTTTCCAGACCTACAGAACATTGCAAATGTGACTTTTTATGTATATAGAATGACGTTTTTCTGTTCTGTCCTAATGGTGCCAAACTGATGACCTTGAAAACTCTGAGCTCTAAGCACTCCTTTGCTGAACACCACAGAACAGACAGAATTACTGAAGGCTTCATCTGAACTGCAGAACCATTTGTCTGAACTTTCAGCCTCCAGGGATCTGCTCTAAGTAACAGTAGTGCACATTCATAAGGATGTCACTTTTGGTAGCAATTTTTATGAGAATGCCTGAGGAACTAGTTCATTTCATGTAAACTACTAAAAAGACCTCTGACAGATCTTTTCAAAAGATCTCTGACTACTTTTATGGATTTGAATATATCAGCAGAGGCAGAGTCATGTTACCTAGAAGGACATCACATAGCACAGAATATAGATTACTTCTCTCTAAAAATTACCAATACATTCTTGTAATATATAACCCATTGACTAATTTTTGAGTATTCAAGGCAGGACACTGATTTAACTGAAGAATTCTCAGTGCACTACAGTACATGAATCTTTAAAAGAAGTCTGTCAAGAAATGTAACCACCAAAATTCTGACTAATGTTAAAAAATAAATGAAGATGTGGGTCATTGCTCACAAAATCCATTATAAATTGAAATGCTTCCCACTTTGCTTGAACCATGAATAAAAGCAGTGAGATTTTTAACTTCCTGCTTCACTTTGAATCAAATTTTAGTAGTCTTACAAACTTGTCTGAAAGTGAAACAGAATATACGTAGTGTATTTGGCCAGCTCCATCTCACTGAACATCTAATTTACTCATTCTGGCATGGTATGAATAATAAAATATTAATAACCTTTTCTAAGCTATTTTTCTTTCAAGAAATATTTTTATCAGTGCTTTTTTTAACATATCAGATCTTCTATTGATAAAATAAGTTGAATTTAAATCAAGAAAATTGAAATAGAAGCTTCTGCTCTACCTAAAATTATTGTTTTGCATATTTGTCACAGGCTTTTCAGTAGAATTTATACAAAACTTGAGTTCTCCAGCTGAGATTCAAAAGACCAACTGAGTGTAACAGAGAAGAGAAAATTTAAGCTTTTCCTGTAACTAAAATTTAAAGTAGATATAATGCAGATTTTTAAAAGTAAAAGCACAATGGACATACTTGAGATACTCCAATATTAACGTTCTACACTGTCAAGGGCACTGTCAAAGGGCTGCTGATATAACTTAAAAACACAACAACTTAAATAGATTATGGTTTGATCAAACTGAAGAGATTTAGTGTATTTAGGGAGTAATCTGATGCAGAGCACTTCTTTACTCCATTCAGTTAAGTAGGATTTCCCCTTCATATACCCACGCTGACTGCATAAAAATTAAATTGACTTAATTTAATTTTTGATCCAACTGGCCTACTGACCATATTTCCAGTGGAAATTGCCAGGAGAAAAAGTCAATATTTTGATCACTCACAAACAAATACACAGCTGGGAAACTTTTAAAAAGGTATTTATTTTTTAATTTCTTCATTTTTTCTGATCAGGAAGTCTCTAGCATATACTCACTACAACTGCATCCGCATTTTTCTGCCTGCTAATCTTGATCTGTAAAGTCTCTGCAAAGTAGTAAAATCTTGAGCTATCCAGCTTCATAGAAAATCTAGGTTTCATTTTTTTCCTGATTTGGATTTCTTTCTTCATTATTCCAGCAGCTTTGTTTATTAATGGGATAGCTGACAGGACATTAATATCTCACACTAATAGATAGATTTGTCGATAATGAGAGGATCAATGGACTGAGGTGCAGACTGGTTGAGGTGTCAAACCTTTTTAGTACTGCTGATATTCCTCTGAAAACCCAAACTTAAAGTCAAAAGTGCAGAGAGATACATCAAAGAATTTTAATTGCAGTCAGATTGGTAATAGAATTGCCCTCTCCTGAGTATTCTTAGAAGCTGAATACACGTTTTTTCAAAGTCAGCAGCTGCACATCAGTTGTTTCACCAAATCGATTAGGAGATTCAGCAGAGCGTGGCTTAATATCAGAGGAGTACTAGTATACCAACACTTGTCTGGCATAAGAAGCCACTTTGGCTGAAAAAATGGTAACATATTTAAGCACTGAATCATCAAAATGTGCAAATGAAAAATGAAGCATTTGTGCAGATGTGTAGAGACTAAAGGACCCTGATTCTCCATTAAAAGTGGGTTGTTAACATAACACTTATTGAATGTATAGGAGGCAGAACTTGAAACAGAACCAGATCAGCTCTTCTTCAAGTCAGTTTACATGTCTAAGAAAGAGCAACATCTAGCGTGCATTTGGAACAAAATAGGCAGTGCTGAGATGACCCAGTATATTCTTTAGAATACAGAGGAAACCGATGTAGTAAATAAGTTAATAACAGAATGCATTAATAAATTAAGTACTTGTTCTATGGAAACTAGAGAACATTGTCTCCTCACTGTCAGAAGGTAGCGCCTATATCACACCTGAGACATGTTCTACTTATTTGAAGCCTCTCATGGTCTGCAAGCAGACTACATTAATGTCCACTACCCTTACCATTGGGACGTCCATCACCAATATAGTCATGTTAATTCTTTATGTACAGTCACCTCACACTCAGTGAGAGGCTCATATTCCATTTCTCATCACAGATTCAGCTACTGTACTTATGATTATTATAATGACCTTTGTTTTTTCCCCATGTCTACTTTCTTCTTAAAATCTGTTTTGCAGGATTAGTCAGGACTCTTTGAAATGACAAGTTTATAAGAATTGAGATTCAAATCTTTGCTTCATATATGTAACATATTGTATCAGTTTAAACTTCCTAGTAGGATTATTGGACTTCTCAGTATCATGACATTGTTGGTCCATAGTTCATATCTGAACCATTATAATCCATACATAATTTCTATGGATTTGCTTCCCACCTAGTCTCTCTGCAACAGCATTAGTTGAAACACACAATACTGTGTATCACACACTTCTGTTTTCAGAATGCATTGACAGGCTGCAAAAAAACCTTAACTGCTTGCCCTTCGGTGACTACCTTGGTGATGTTTATGGGAGGAACTAACATCAAAGAGGTCTCCTTATGATAACTAGTCAAGACTTAATGCCTAAATCCTTGTTGCTGTTCCATTTCAAAGGATTAATTTGGCTTTCAAAAATATTTAGCTTTGGGAATCAACTAGTTTCTTCGGATTTTGCTTTGATCATGATTTTTGTATAGAAACGGAGATAAAGAAAACCTTCTGCATTCTCTATACAGAAGCACTGAAAAACTGGGAGAAATGTGGAAGTAATAAGGCTATACTTTAAAAGCAGTTTGACATGGAGACGTTGACTTTTCAAGTTGCCAGATCAAGAACTGAAATGAGTGATGTTTCCTATATACACAAATGACAGGAGGGACTCAGACTCTCTTTTGATGAACTATCCTGATCACTTCCTATTTATATTCAATGTTCTTCCTGGAAGAGAAGATATAGCTGGAGAACAGAGTTTTTTCAGTGTTTGTGTGAGAGGTCAGTTTTCTTACATGCTGTGTCCCAGTTAGGAATTTGGGACTCTTTCCCTGTGCTGACTTGATTCCTTGATTGTAAATCACTTATAGGCAATAACATGTGGTAACATAGTCGATAGACATGATTGTGATTGCAGTCAGCTGCCAAAGGCTGCGATAGTAAATACATGAGACAGGAAGGAATGTAAGTACTCAAAACAGATTAGCTAAAACATAAATTAAGGAGGCAGTACAAATGAAAATACTATACTGAGGAAAGAACTGGGAGCTCATTTAACAGTAGCTGATTTTAAGGACACTTTATGTAAAACACAGAAATAAAGAAATAAGAATGAGGAAGATTATCCAGTGACCAGATGAGACACGAATCATAGTGGGAGGAAAAAACACTAACAAGTAAAGTTTGTGCCAATAAAGCAACATTCCACTTGTGTTAGAACCTCACAGATGACACTGTTGCTGGGTTTTTTTCCTTAAGGTATTTGAACTGGGTGTCATTGACTGCATCCAGTTCACTACTTACTCTTCTCTCATAAAAAATAAGCTTCAAGTTATATGTTGATTTGAATTTCGTTCAGTGTCTTGTCAAATCAAATAGCTAATTTTTCGCCATTTCCTGATCCTAGATCTAGTACTGTCTATAACAAGACAAAGAAAATACAATATAAATTTGGAAGCATATTATTTTGAAAAATAAAATCAGATTTTTTCCTTTTCCTTTTGGGCTAGATCATTACTCTGGATCATAAAAAGATAACTAGGATACTTCTTTGATGACTTGATTGCAAAGTCTGTCTTAAAGACTTCTGATAGAAATATGAAATTTGTCAACACTTGTGTTCATCTCTGCAGTAGCTTATTATTGCTGCTGCTCATCTTGGCATTTTTAATGCTATCATGTTCCAAACATTCCAGAGCTTAAAAGTAAGGTGATTTTCTAAATACAGAGGTTTAGTAATTCCTTCCTTGATTTTCTGCAGCATCCTACTGAGAATGACAAGTCATTGACAGGGAAGATTCTTGCAAGCAGAAACTTTTCCTCCTGTTAAATCTTTCCCATGGCTCAGTCTAGACACAATATTTTAGATCTTTCTCATGAGCAGTCTGAATAAAATGGGGATTGAGTCAAAGAGAACAGCAGTGCAACGGCCGTGCCCTTTTGCAATGATGAGTATTTATTTGACTGTCAGTGTCAAGTGCTGTTTTAATGGTTGTTCTCTGTCTTCTCTGAGGCTACAGCAGAAGAGGTATGGGATGGATGGAATCCAGTTCATAGTCTGGCCGTAGTGTATTTAGACTAAATAGATGTGAACAGTGGGAGGCAGATGATGGATGTATTAGCCTAAATAAAAATTATAATAGGACCAATTTTTATGGCATCAAACTCTACTTTAGGAAAACAAAGTTAATTTTCTTTCTTTATAGTGGATCACCCTTGTTCAGATGCCAGACACCCCATCCAAACCACTCTCTCATTCCGCCTCAACAGGAGGGGGAAGAAAATAAGTAAAAGCTCATTGTTCATGATAGGGACAGTGAGATCAGCTACCACTTGCCCAGGTTAAACAGACTTGACTTGGGGAAAATCAGTTCAATTTATTGACACTTAAAAATATAGTAGGATAGTTAGAACGAAAGACTGACTTAGTCTGCAGGGCTTTTCCTCTCATATTTTACTCACTCCTTTCTCTCACAACTACTGTGAAGCATTTTTTACCCTTTCTTAAATATATTATTGCTGAGGTACCACCAGCATTGCTGATAGGCTCAGCTTTGGGGAAATTAATGGGGAAACTGACCCTGACTGACACACAGAAAGCACTGAAGCCACCCTGGCAGCCCCATTGCACCCCTCCTACCAAAACCTTGCCACATAAATCAAATATAATCTTGGAAAAGTTTTATACTTCAGTTCTTATTGAATTGATATTAAAACTTCTTCTCTGTTTTTAAAAATATTTACGGAACTAGGAAGATGATGTCAATATACTTACCAAGAAGAAACAAATTACTTTTACAATGACAGAGGGACTCAAAGGGAACATGACTTATTTTCCTGGTGATTGTGGATAAATTGTTATGGCACTTAAACACTTTTACTTAAAAAACCTTTCAAATTGTATTGCTATCTATACTCTGTTTATAAGAACCATTTCAAGTAACACATTGCAAAAATCAGTTGCTACAGGCAACATTTCTACTAATTTAATATTTTTCCACTTGAGATATGGACAACACAAGCAATAAATGCAGGCCTTTCAATTAATTTTATTGCTTAGGGTTTTTTGCTTCTCAAAAACTGTATAGCTGAACCTTTTTTGATCTCTTTTTCCTTTCATTTGCTTCAAAAGGATAAAAAAAATACAAACCAGATGCTACTGGGTTCTTCATTTCTTCTGCCTGAATGATATAATCACTATATGCCACCCCCAGGTTTAAGGAAGCAGATGCAGCAGTTTCCATACATGTTTGTACAGCTCTGAACCAGGAGGCAACAAACAGTGTTGACAGGACAGGTCAAGTCTATGAAACATGTAAAATTTACCCTCAAGCATTGCAGCCAAGTATAGAAAGAACTTACGTATTTGACAGTTATTTTTAAAGATTCCTGTAACGTGAGTCTTGTTACCTTTGAAAGAAGATAAAAAGCACAAACAGACAGACGAATGCACAAAAGGAATTCTTTTTCCTCCACTGGACTTCTAAAACTGACACCATGTTTTGCAAAACATCAATGGAATAACTGTTTGTGTGAATAATGTTGATACAGAAAATGTCTGCCTAGGTTGTTAAAGAAGGGTATGTCAGAGTTAGGAGATGAATCATTCCAGTTCTCTAAGACAAATGATTCTAAGGAAATTCACCATGTTCCACATTGCATGTGTTCCATGAGTTTATGTGAGATTGCTGTCAAGGGAAACTGTGAATGTACAGGTCTATAACATCACTTGTTTCTTGTGCAAATTGAGGAAAACACATCCCAGCAGTGCATGCCAAAGTAAGGACTCAGGCAGAGATGGAGTTTAGCAGACATTACCCAGGCTCCACTGAGCATGGCCTCTGGGCTCCTGTAACACAGAAGCTTCCTGTTGGCATCCCATAGTACATGATTCTGTAGTCTTGTTATTTGCCATGCTAAACATGTGTTTTCATTTCCTTAATATCTAAAGCTGTTTGTCCATTAATGTTGTGTGGTTTTCTAACCATACTGGAAAAATTCAGGCTTCTGAAAATTCTAGGTACTGGTTTTTTGCATAGGTTCACAAGTCTCTCCCAAGCACTCACTGCATTTGTGTGCATCTGTTCTTTCCTAAGTGAGTTACCAAAAACCTCCAAAACTGAGGGATTAAATATTCTTAAAATGTCAGTATAAACACAATGAAGGAAATGCTTGAGAAGAATTGTAAGCTGTAACTTTTTTGAGGTTCCTCCTGTAGTAAGCATTTTACAGAATAAACAGACATGGCTCTTGCCCCAAGGAAGCCTGTATGTTTTACAGTCTTAACAAGAAATGAGGAAAGGATAGAATCAGCACATTTAAATAATATTTTGCCTTCAACCCTACTGTTCACTTAGTTAATTAAGTCAGTTTTATTTGAAGAAAATAAAAACATTATACCTTTTTTTTTTTTTTTTCTATCCTTAGCTAAGCTGCAAACTTGTAAGTATTTTAGGAACATGTATATGACAATAGCCTCCAGATATGAAGGCTGTTAACAAGCTGACATGGAACACTTCTGCTTCTACGTGATACAAGCGGAAGCACTGCAGTGGGACTGAAGAATATGGATATATTTGGGAAAAATAAGTTGCAGAAGATGTAACTATGACCAAGAAAAAGGCACTAAAATGACAGTTGAGCCAACTGGGACATCCTCTGAATTAATTAAAGATTTTATTATGGTGAAACTAGAAATCCTATATGATGCTATCTTACTTGAAGTATCACAACAAAAATAATGTGTTAAAAAAAACCCCAACATGTACACTAATTTTTCAAGATGATCATGCTGGGCTAATCTTAAATACAGACATATTGTAAAAAGGAAATTTAAAATGACCTTCTGATTAGAGAATTAAGTATGTGAAAATGCTTTTTCCCAGCAAGCCATGTCTATTCCCTGTATTTAATCTGACCTATTTCTTTTTACATCAGAAGTATATTTTCAATAATATTTACACAGGTTAACAATTAGAGATTTATTTATAAATTCTATATTATTATCATGTAAGAAAAACTCAACAAAACTGCAGACTGAATATAGCTGGAGTCATTAAGGTTCTATTTATATGATTGTTAGAAGAAAAAAAAAGTATGAACTTATTGTTTGAAAAACCTGAAGAGATTATGAAGTTGCTTAAATTCCAAGTATTTTGTGGAGAAAATCTGAACTACTACAAAGAAACTAACTTTACATGACAAAATGAGAAGTCATCTCACTCCATGTGCCCTGGAACCAGAGAAATGCCATACTGATTAGGCTGACTAGCTATGGAAATACTTTGAAAGATGCATTAGATTGGGACCTTGGCAGAAAGATCGTTACCTTTGTATGTCTGGACAGTTTCCAGAGGTTATTTCTTATGGAATTATTTTGAGATGTTTCAGCAGAAGCTGAATCTGCACTATGTTTAAGAGCTGATGGGAGAACTATCCTCAGTAAATTTCTCTAGGCCCATCTTCAGTTCACATAGATTTCTGGAACCTAGAAACCTGGGGTGTTGAGGTCTACAGATTAATATCACACTAGAAAATACTTTTCTGCTTTTTCAGTAGAACAGTTTCATGACAATTTCCAAGACAGCCCTCTAGTTCCTATGCTGCTCTTTTATTTTCTGCTTTCCTTTTATGATTTGTTGACATCTAGGACACAGCCCATTCCACTTGTCTCTTTTCCAAATTGAAAAGCCTTATTTAGTCATTCCTTGTGTGGTAGCTCTTTCCTATCAGAGTTATTCTTATTATCCTCACCTCTGTCATCTTTGATTTTACAATAGCTTTTAAGATGACATACCAGAACTGAATGAATACCCAGCATATGGAAAAATCATGTAAAAACATTTCTAGTCCAATGTTCTGCTTTGTTAGAGCTTTCTTCCTAAAAACACTATGACTTGAAAAATCAGAGGATGTTATTTTTTTCAGAATAAAAGCTATATATAAAGTGATGTTACATTTGGTCAATTATTTTAAAACTAGTCACTTTGCTAGTCACATGGAAATTTAAAAAGCAAGGACTTATTGCAAAAATTCATCCTTTCTTTTATTTCATTGCCCTCCTGAGTTTGTGCAAATAGCTTATGGACTTTGTGACTTTGTGAATGGGTGCTCTGATGTAATTGAGATGTTGTGTCTGAAGCCTAATGACAATGTAAGTAAAATTGTTATACTACTCAAAATGTGTCATTTTTAGTGGAAATACTGATATGCTTTGGTATTATGAAAGAAGATACTACACAAATCAATACTTCCCATTCCCCAAGTTCCATTGTAAGCATAAGATTTTAAAAAGCTCTATTCCAGTGTTTTATATTCAATTTAAAATGTCTGTTTAAGAAATTGTGTGATTTATTTTTGATAGGTTACACCGGCATCCTGCTACAGCTAATCTTTTGACTTTTCTAGCATTTTGCTTGCTGTTTCTTTGAATGTGCATTTTTAATATCTATATAGAAACCTTTTCATAAATATTGCAAAGGAAAGTGTTCATTACTAAAGTCTTTCTGATAAAATAAAATGTAAAACCAACATCAGTGGCATTACTTCACACATGCCATGGACATTAATGGTACAACAGTAATATGTAAGGTATTGGGTAACAATATATTCTGTCAACGAGTAGCTAAGTTATTAATGCATACTATTAAAGTTATGCATATTGTTCTGATTTTCCTCTTCTTCATTTTGTAATCCTGACATCTAATTTCAAGCATCTGTGACACAGCAGTTGTTTGTGTCAGAGAGGAATGAAAGGGAAAGCAGCTATCAGCACTCCAACACTGAGCATTGAGAATGTGGTCTCTGATGAAAACATACTGAAAGGCCATTTCACAGAGACACTGCCAATGGATTTTTTATGCCACCAGTGCTGCCAAAGTATGCTGCAACCCATCAACTTATTTCATACTGAGTTGTCTGTAGACGCAGTGTGGTATGCCTGATATGATTCAGCTGACTACATTCACGTAATATTAAATATATGTGTTTCTGCAGAATAAAATAAAATGCCAAGCAGATATTTCATAAACAAACTTTTGTCCTTTAAATATAAACTGTTTTACCAATTAATTTCGAGTATTAGGCTGCTGCAAAAATTTTTTCCAGCTGCAATTTGCTTATAATTATTGATCATAAGCATTAAGTATTTGACATGTGTGTTGTAGCAAGCAAAATGAACAGTTTCTGAGACAATTTTGCAATTCAGGTGTGTATCTGTATTGAAATGTAATCATCTGGCTCCCAGAAAAAAAAACCAATCTTTGGTTATATATGTTATCTTTGACACTGAATGATCCTACAACTTGGAGTTATCTTCTATTTGTTAAGATCAATGGTGAATTCTACAGTTGTGTTAAATTTTATCCAGTAATTCTCCTGTCAGTGGTGTCTCAGTTCAGTAAATGAAGATGAGCACTGACAGAAGACTCAGACTTGGACAGAAAAGATTTCTTAAGCTGCATTAGATCATCTTCATCCTTCAATCCAAACTTAGGCCATCCTAGTCTCTACTGTCAGTCTGGGCCAAGGTGTTTGTCTGACCTCAGCAGATTGCCTGCTGTCTCCCTAGCCAAGTATTCCTGATACTGAGCCTTTCCTCCCCTCATATTTCTCATATGCTTGTAAGGTCTAGAAGTAATCCTTCACCTCATGTGTTTTTCCTCTGTAAGTCTCTTCTCATCCTACTCTGCATAACAGAATTGCTGTGCATTTTTAATATGTGCTTATAATGAAATCCAATGAAATTAATTTATGAAGTGATCTTTAGCTAATCTTAGACCAAGAGAGTTATCATGGGATGCTCTTGACCTTTCCATTTTAGAGAATAATTCACAGCTGGGCACTTGGATTCAAGTTCTATTTAGCAGAAGAAGAATGAAAAAGTTCACTGGGCTTACAGCATCAAAATGTTGGTAAGCATTTTGTCCCAAAATCTATTCCTAGGATTTGGGGGTTTCATTATATTTTTGGTTTGTTTGTCATTTTGGAGAAAAATATTGTTGTTGCCTTTGCTTGTTTGCTTTTAGTTTGGGGTTGTTGTTGTTGTTATTCTTATTGCTTGGTTGGTTGTCTTTCTTTGGTTGGTTTTTGCTTTGGTTTGGGTTATTTTGTGGGGTTTTTTGGTGGTTGGGTTTTCTATCTCCCCTGCAAAGTCATATACATAGTTCAGGCTGGATTTAAATATTCCTTGTTTCTATGTGCTTCTTTTCTCATCCAGAGATATGTCTTGGTCACATTCATCTTTTACCAAGTGCTCGAGTCAAGTCATTCTGCCTAGATTTTTGTATCCTTGAGTATGTTTGCATAAGGAAAGGAGCAAGTGTTTCTATTTCAGTAAGGAAGTATCTAAATTTAACAGTCTCTATAAAATTTAAGCCCCTTCATTACCTAATGTATAATTACAATCCTGAGCAGAACAGCTGAAGTAAGGCACCAGGCTAATTCTGAAGAATCTCTCAAACCCACAGGAACTGCATTAGCACATGCTTAAATCACCCACTAGCTGTCTGCTAAGAGAATTCCAGAGCCCAATTGTATGGAATTCTTTGCAGAACTATAGTGTGTGTGCTGCACATCTCACAGTTAAGGAAGTGATGATTTAGATCAAATAAACGAATTGCCTGTTGTGAACACATAATTTTATAGAAGCAGACTCAAAATCTTATTTCTTTCGATAAAATTTGAAGAAAACCTAGTTCAAATACTCCAGTTATGCAGTTTCATGCTGTAAGAACCATGAAATTACAATTCATTGAGTTTCTCTTTCTCAGCTTCTGTGGGTAGGATTCCTTTTGTTTCAAGGTTTTCATATTCAGAAACGAGTCTGTGGTACGCATAACTGTTTACACAGAGCTTTCAGGGAGGTAAGAAGTGATAACTTTGTTTTCTTGCAACAGTATCCACCTCAAATCAAAAGTAAACTTTTTTTTCACAGTTACATATTGAGAGGTAACTTTAAAAAAGTAATTGCAAAATGCATGCAGAGGTAGAAGATCCAAGTGCCTCATCTGAAAACATTTTCTGTATGAACCAATATTTATACATAGTCCTGTATAATAGCAGGGTTTACTACCAATGCAATTGTATGTATGGGATAAAAATATTCTGAAAATTAGAGATTTCAATCAGCAAATTGGTGGAACATGAGTGGCAAATAAATTAGTGGGAATTTAACTTAGTTGATGGGGGCGGGGGGGTGATAAACTGTGACTTCTTTTAAATTATCTTGGAGAACTGTCCAAGACATCTCTAATTGTAGCAGATAATTACATCTAGATATTTACTCTCTCCTTCATGCTATGACAATCAAATCATGTTCTAATTTGACAAATTTTACATACTAACATAATTCTACAAATGGTTTTAGGTCACACCAGTCAAAAAATAATCCCTCTATGAAAAGAGTCCAAAAATATTTTCCTTTTCTGTTTGTTGCAGATACTTGAAGTACATAGCTGTAAAATTATTTGTGAAAAATTCCTATACAAAATAAGTATTACTCTAATATTAGGAGATGCTGGGCTTAAATCATTAATGAAATAACTCAGATAAAAGATTAACTGTTATTTTCCATCCTTAATATTATGTATATATAAATAATTAGGCATGATGTTATTTGAAATAAGGAACTCTCTTTTAGGAAAGATAAGAAATTGTTTTGCATGTAATAATTAATCTCTATACTATGTCTACTAGGGACCTAGCAAAAATTAACATCAAAGCAAAATGGAATCTGAAAACCTCATCATCTAGTTATAATTAAATAACATTTGTTTAGCAAATATGGGGGTTTGATCAAGTTGATTTTTAGAAAATATTTAAAGGAAGATGAAGGCAGTTGTCAAACCCTGTTAAGAAACGAGTTTTAGGTTTCTTTATCACACAATTCTCTTTTCCTGTGTACATTTGTGTTGGTCAATCTTTTCTACTCTCTTGTTCAGCTCCCTTATCTCTCAATCCTCATTTTCTAGAGCAATTTCCATTTAATAGTATTTTTATTCCAATTAGAGCCTCTAAATATTATCTTTGTCTGAAAGAAAATAATACCACATGTAAAGTGCAAATCCTAAAATAGTCTAGAAGAAAAAAAGACTGGAGATATTATGATCAGGCAGTGTTGCTGGAGAAAATGATAATCTGCCCTTAAACTGTAGCAAGTATTTAAAGGTAAAACATTTTCTTTTTCTAACTCTCTGGTCAGAAATACATGCAATAAATGGTCTGGGGAGATCATGGAGTCTTCCTTGAGAGGTACTGTCAGGAATAGATTAGAAAAGCACTGAGGTGTAATACTACAAGCACGTTGATTTTTTCAACAATTGAAAGAATTAGAGGACCTGTGAACATTGCTCTCTGCTTTGAATTTTATTATCAGATGTTAGGAGGATCAATAGTTCTCACTTTTTCTCACTCTTCCTCATCTTCCTGGTTTTGCTTGGTAAAACCTGTAGTGTCCTGCAGAGAGTGCATGGAGAAAATGGAGGCAGAGTTCAAACAGTTTTAGTCAGAGAATTTGGACAGGTTTGAAGGATAAATATCAATCTTTGCAAACAAATGTCTAACTGTAGAATTATGTCAACAAGTGTTAATACTGTGCCAAGAATCATATCCTCTCCTAGCAGTGCCATTCCCTAATGTTCACACTGCAGAATGATACACTGCCATGCACTGGCTCTGACAGCCAGTATTTCTCACCTAACTAGTGCCCAAAATCTCTACAGCTTTTTTCCTCTTAAATTTGATGTATTTGCAAAGTACTTCTAAAGCTAAATAGAAAAGGGTTTCTGCTTAGCAATTAATTCCTCTAAGAAAAGAGAGCAGGTTTAACGTTTATTATTTGTTGTGATATAGCACCAAGAAACAGGAAGTAAAAAGAGCTTAATAATGACTGCATTCCATTTGCATTAGAGAAATGCAAATGGAAAACTTCTTTCTGCTACTGTCACCCCTACTGGAAAATGCCCATGAAATAGGTGTCAGGCAGGTGTCAAATGTAATCAATATCAGTCATGATATCGATTACATTTTGTTCTTAAAGACAACAAAAAAAGAGCAAGGTTTCATCTATTGCACCATTCATGCTGAGACCGGTAATATTTTAGGCACCGTAGACTTGCCAATAGTGAGCGCTCAGGCTTTCTTTCCTACAGTCAAATATTGTTTAATTCTAAACAGATCTGTTTTGAATTTGGACAGCTTTTATTTACACCTAAAAATAAATATTTTAGGAGCAAGTATTATTTTAGGAATTCACCAGAGACAAAGGAAAGAACAAGAGGATGGCATAACAAAGATCCTGGTAGAGTCTCTATTAACTCCCAAAAGAATCATAACTACATTTGGAAATTCTTGCATTTCAAATTGCACAGGCTGCTTCATCATAAGTGAGCTAATTTTCAAAGAGTATAAACTTTGAACAAGCATCGGACAGTCTGCTTAGCATTTTACATCGGACTATTTGAATGTATTCTAATTAGAAAAATTAGTATAGACCTGAAGAATATAATGTAGTCGACATCTGATAGAAAAATCCAGAGGATTCACCTTACTTTGGTAAATACAGTGATCTGCTTTCTCAGTGAGCATTAACTAAATAAATAACATGCAGTCGGTAACAAAACCATCTAAAAAGCAACCAGAGGCTTGACCCCTGTGATTATAAAATTACTTGACATTTTCATGAAGACCATGGATCAGTGTCTTGGGAAAATAAAAAATTAATTCTAAGTAGTATTTCTTCTCTTTAATTTCATTTTAAACTACTTCTGTCATAAGATTTGACTCTAAATTTCAATATAGGTTGTGATGCTATAAACAGCTAAAGCACAGATGTGCTGCAATTTACATATGGAGGAATTGATTTTCTTACTTGATAGAAAAGTTTTACATTCATTAAGCAACCTCATGTTGTATCAGTCTCAAGGGAAACTTCATCAAAGCACCCAGTAGGATGTTGATATAAGTTATTTGCAAATCTTGGGTAATCATAAAGAATTCTATTTTCAAGAGATCATTCTATTCCTGTTTGTCTATAACTAATATTCACTGAAGACCTTTACAAATATTGATTTAACATTATATAGGAAGCATTAGCTGAGTTATTTCTGAAGTTCCTGGTACTATGCTTAGTAAATATTTTTGTAAGGCTGATTTTAGAGTTTTGTATTTCCTTTTTTTTATTCTGACTTTTAATATATAGTATGCAATTTAAATTATTTAGAATTATAGACACTTGTACATACTCATCTAATGTCTTACATATTTCCTTCTTCTACAAGGTAACAACTTTAAAGTACTTATCATATTTCCTGGAGACATACTATAGTTTGACTTGAGTGTAATTTATTTTATATCATTGCCTTATATTCAATCTAAAGTTACTCTCAGCTACTCCTTCCTTGCCACAAGTGTTTCCTAACTGGAGCAACATCACAAAGCAGAGATTTGAATCATGAAATAGATCCCAAAGCATTTTGGAAATTAATATCTTATATAAAATGGAAAAGGAGTAGGGTAATGGAAGATGGAAAAATGCCTAAAGAAAAAGAAATGTATTTTTCTTCCCAGGCTCTGAACTTTTAATAATATACGCAACTTCTGAAGTAGATTAAATATGTAAGAGAGTCTAAGGAAAACTCCATTTCAGTACCTTTGGCTATCTAAGACTTAATATAGTCTATTAAGAAGCCAATGAAAACTTTTAAAATCATTGTGAAATGATTGCTGGATTAAAATATTTTTATGCCTTTTGAAGTATCCCTCTTGGCAGGCATCTTATGTTATATTTTCATTTTGGGTTAAGAAATTTCCCTCATTCCTTGTAACTTTTTGTTTTTCCTAAACACACACTTAAAAAAATGTGAATTCCTTATTACCCATTTCTTCCTATCAATGTTCATCATTCCTAGAGGAGGACAGGACTGACTTGTACACCAAAGGATAGATTCATTGATACTTGCAAAATTGATACCTACATTCTGTCTGATTTATCTGTGACCACTCATAATGAAGGATTTCATTAATGAAAAAGTTGTAACTACAGAAAAACAATGAATTATCTTCTAGTTGATAACACTGCAAACAAAAATGTCGAAAGAGAAATATCCAAATTCTACAAGTATTTATTTTGCCTCTGTCTCTTTCCAACTGTTGAATTTCAACATTTTTTGAGACTTGTCTCAATTGAAGATGCCACACTCTTCTGCAGGGGTGTTTGCCTACTGAGAATGCCTTCTGTATGTGCCAGTCACAGATCTCTTGGAGTGTGCATATGCCTGTGTGCCACCCAGTGGGGATCAGGGGAAGGATGAATGTTTTAATTGATACTTCCTACAGGTGAAGTTTCAAAACTGGTTTGAGCTAGTTCTTTCCTAATTTGTAATCTTTGGTTGCATTGTGGCTGTGATAGTTTTCTCAGTGCTTGCAAGAAAGAGCATTTCTAATCAGAAAATATCTTTTCAGTGACATGGATATGATTAACAATTTTGACCAATATTCAGGTTTACATTTTTTGTTTGGCTGTTTTTTGTTTTTTTAAGTTTTCAGCTGATTTGCAATTTTGAAATTTCATGTAGTATTTCATATATACATTACACATCTTGCTGTGTGACAGTTTCAATTGCACTTTGGCTTGGTGACTTTGCAGAGTGATCACATGTTGATCTTGAAGCAGGTGCAATCAGACTCACAGAATTATACTGGTTTACAAGTCAGGGACTCTTTCTATTGAGTTTAAACAATTATTACTGTAGAGCAAATTCAGAATTACTGTAGTGTGGGTAATACTTGATTAAGACTATTTTTCTATTTTGAGATTTTTAGTATAGCTAAAAGTATAAAGCAGTTTTAGTCCTAAGTTCTACTAGCTGGAAGGGTGTTATGGTAAATAATAGTATTTTTTTTTACTGTCTTGTCAGAATGTGCATTGCAAATACATTACTTTTAGTTATAACAATGTTATTGACATCAACCA
>JAOTQP010000251.1:20594554-20638105 GCA_026413545.1 Cichladusa arquata | reverse complement strand
TTTTTTTTACTGTCTTGTCAGAATGTGCATTGCAAATACATTACTTTTAGTTATAACAATGTTATTGACATCAACCACATGATTTGTGAAATAGAATTAATATTGAAGAAAATTATTTCCTTGTTCGTTCTTATGTAGCGAAATTCTGTTTATGAGAGAATATGAGTTGTCTTAACTTTCAGTTACTTAAAATGTTTTTCTATGATTTTTATAATACTCCCTATTAGTAAACACATTTCTTGGGTGAAAAAATGTAAATCTACATATTAGGCATTCCCATTAGCAATTTAGCTGATGTAGAGAAGAACACATGTGGATTTAGGAAAGGTGGTAAAATTAGGAACTCCTGTTATTTGTACCGTATTGAAATTAGCCCATCAGCTGTGACTTGACATGAGATTTGTTTGGACACTTTAAGTCTGTTTTTAGCCTATGCTTTGGTCTGGTTTTAGTCTATGCTTGAGTCTGTATCTCAGGACTTCAAAGTTCAGCTTTGTTGTAAATATTAATTGTATCCTGGCTTTGTCTTTAATTAAGTCACTTTCCATTTTGTTAAACAGGACAATAATAGCGAATAGTAACAGTGGTCTAAAGCTAATGATGAGTTTAAATAAAGTCTCTGTCTCTAGTCTGAAATTTAAAAACCTCACAACTTTTATTTTAAGATATAAGCTCTAAAAATGCTTTTTGTTCAGGTAATATAGACTGCTTATTAGAGAATTAATATGTGAAATACTTGCTATCTTGCAATCAGTGCTTGTATAGGTCTATTTAAAATGTAGGTCAGGGTGGGTGAACTTTTGCTTCAGAACCACCTGAGTATTGCAGTAATAAAGCTATTCAAGCTCTAGATATATTAATATCTTAAACAATGGGAGTTCTCATTGCCCTTCTAAGTAAAAAAATGCTGTATATTAACTTCTCTTGATGAAATATTGTATTTTAATAAAAATCAGTTTGGCGAAAGGGCTAGGAAAGTAGAATGGAAGCCAGAATGGACAGCAAGAGTCTTCTGTCTGCTTTCTCCACTGTCTTAAAAATGCTGTAGTTCCATGACACTTTGAAAAAGAAAAGGCAATAGAAAACATACAGAAATTTCATTTAATTAAAAGTTAAACTGTATGCCTCTTTGCAGGGCACACAAAATCTATTCACCACATTCTTTTTGTTTTACAGTCAACTTTTCTAGTAGAAAATAGATTTTTAAAGGCATATGCCTCCTTATGAACTAATAATATATTGTGAAATAATAATGGAGAACTCATACTGTTAAATCTAAGAGAAAATTCTGCAACTCTTCTAAGACAAAATGAGTTTTAACTTCACGTTAGTGTGAGCATTTTCATCACAAGTCTTCTGGGCTTGTTTACACAGGTGATGGAAGCTTAAAATCTGGCCTTTTTTGAATTGATGTGGATATTACAAGAGATAAAGAAATTGAGTCTATACAATGAATTCTACTTCTTCAATGTAACATACTAAGGAAATTGGTGCTTAACATATTGTTTTGATTGGCCCTTTACAAACAGCGACTGCAACTGCTGCTGTGCCTAAATGAAACTCTCAGGGTTCTTTCCCAAAAGCACAAATTTATATATTACTTGTTTGTCATGGGAAGCCCGGCACTGGCAATGACAGGAGGTAGTACAGAGTAACCTCCATGTTCTGACCACGCCCCTTCCTGGCCGCTGCAAAAATTGAGACTGTCCTGGCCAGAACTAGGACAAGAAGCTAGGAACACACATGGTTAATATGAAAATGGTAAGAGCCATTTTTATTTCTAAGTGATGTTTTGGGATGCATGGGGATGCTCTGAGTGTAACTGCTGTCTGACTGCAAGATAAGTCTAAAAGAACAGATTAAGATCATGGGAACTCTGGTGGTTACTGTAACTGGGGAAGGGAATCATCAGCCTGTCTACTTGCCACAGACCTAAGCCTTCTGATTCCTTTTATATGTACATTAATTTACATCTGAAATTATAAATTGGAGAGTTTGATGGTTTCTGCCTAGACAGTAGATAATTTTACTTACTGACTACCCTCAAATATCAGTTTCTTGCATCTTGCCCTTGCTTTGAGCCTCCCCTGGAACACTTATAACTTTACAGTTTGAACAGTTTGGCCTGCCCTGGAATCCCAGTTCTTGATGACAGAACATGACAACAGTTTGTTCCCTAAATAATCCTATCATACTAAAGGAAAGTTCTTGGCAGTGGCTAATCTCTAAGTAATCCCATCACAGTGAAATTCTTGGCAGTCACTCCTTGAAAGAAAGCCAGGGAAACTTAGTTTAAAATATTAAACCAAATAAATAACATGATCACATTAAAAAATAAAACAAGACAGGATTAAGTCAAGAGAGGGGGAAAACCAGATCTGATTGGATTTTTTCCATTGCAAATTAAAGTACAGCTGCTTGGGGCAGAAACATGATGCGAGGTTCTTCTTGCAGTAATTAGAAAGCCAGTGCTGCCAAAAACTGTTTTCCCATCTGCCTCTCAGTTTGCAGGATGTTCCTAAAACCCCTCTCAGAAGGCTGGTGTTCACTAATCCCAGTCAGTCATGAAACTGAACCTGCAGCACACACCAACAAAACAACCCCAGAAAAAGAAACTGGAAGATTACTTCCCTCTGTGGTCATGTCACAAAAGTATTTGAAAGCCTCAGAGAAGGCAAAGCCTTGATCCTGAAAAGAGCAAAAACATTTTTGATGTTAGTGGTTCCTATGCACATGGAGGAATGGTGGGCCTTTCTGACGATGTTTAAAGCAGTATATTTTTATCCGTTTTAAGTTGCTTTAGGAAAAGTCTTAGAATGTTTTGAAATCAGACAGATTTCGTTTTCAGAACATTGTATCTTGTTTTTATTTTCAAATTATCAAGATTCACAACTATGAAGAAAGGTACTTAGTAATTTTCAGTTTTTGTGATGAGTAAACAAAGGGGAATTAAATGAGTTTGCTTGAAGAGGACTAATAAGGGAGATCTCTCCTACAGGAACATAAAATCTTAGGCCTCTTTTCCACAAGTGCAGTGTCTTTTTCTATAATAAAACCCTTTAAACTATTCTGATGTTGTATTTGTTTGAAGATGAAGTTTCTATTGGATAACCCAGCTGTCAGACTGATTTCTATATTTCCCACATGGACTAGAAATACTTAACTAATATTTAGTAGATAGAAGTTAAACTGATCACTTTTAACGTTAATATGTGTGAAAAGGCAAGGGACTGTACACACAGTATTATGCCTAAAAAATGATTCCATGTGTTTCTTTGTTGTATGTGAGCTGAAGGTTTCTTAAAGTGTTGATTTTTTGAGAGACTAGTATAGATGGTTATTACTTTTTAAATCTCTGATAAGCAGAGATATTTCAGTTATTTTACACTTAGCAAGAAAAACATCATCCAGTTCCTTAGTAAAACTAATACTGAACTTAAATATATAACACTAAATAGTTTAAGGCCTTATAATTTGAAATATAGATTTTTTTATTGATAGATTTTAATCCATATGTAGTTGATATGGGGTTTATGGCATTACTTAAACATATTTTCACTTTGTCATCATTACAGTTTTTCTCATACAAAATTGCAACAAGATTTTTAACTGTGTTTTGTTGTATGGACAAATGAACTTGTGCTGTATCCATGCCAAGGTGCCTGAGTATTCTGAATTTGCAGTGTGTGACAGTCAGGCTCTTCAGAGCATTAAAGGAGAGAGATATCCTCACAGTCAGCTCCAAAGGTCTCAGCACTCTGCAAATAAATATCTAGCAGCGTGAAATCCTTCAATTGAATAGCTGATGGGACTCTAGCTCTGGCAAGACAGAAATCAGTTGTTGCCAGTACCTGAAATGGCAGAGAATTGCAGACCAGACCCCAACAGGAGACAGCCATTGATCCTGAACCACCCCCTGGGTGAGCTGGCAGAGCCTCCCATGACAGGCAGAGCTCTTAGCATGGAGGTAGAGGTCACTGCACAGCATGCTCATAGGCATGGCTTGCTAGCCACTTTTGGAAACATTTCCAACATCTCTGCTACCCAACCGCATTTTTTAACCTGTTTCTCAGCATTTTAGAATGAGCTGATAGTCCAGAAACTCAAGAGAGGAAGCAATCTTGTGACCTTTGCTGTATCATGCACCGCCACAAGCACAGCTAGAGCTCAGCAGCATTAATACATAGAGAGAATAAACTTTCAAGCAGTGGCTTAAATCAGCTACAAAGAATGGCACAAGAAAATGTATTCCTTTGGCCTTTCTTACTTCCTTTTTGCTCATATCAATGCTACGGTACAAATCACATGGCTACACAGATGTCAGCTGCTGCTGTACTTTCTGGAAAATTGAGCCTTCACAGGTAAATACTAAGAACTCTTGGTCACTGAGCAAATGGTTGAAATAATAGCACAAAAGAAATATTTTAAATTTAAAAACACTTAACCATAATAAGCAATTAGTATATTTTAGTATAAGATGCTTAAATGTGTCACATACAGACAAGAAGTTTGTGGGATGAATGTTAATAGCCAGAGTAACATTGTAACAGGTTAAGCAGATAAGATCAGAAGACACAGTGTGTATCTGGGAGGATTTCTCAGTCATTTTAACAGATTTACTACCAACTCACTGCAGGATTCTTGGCACATCACCCAGTATCATAGAACCATAGAATGTTAAGGGCTGGAGTGGTCCATAAAGTTTATCCAGTCCCAATCAGCCCTGTGATGGGCAGGAACACCTCCCTCTACATCAGTCACTCAAGGCCTTATCCAGCCCGGCTTTGAACACTGCCTGGATTGGGGCATCCACAACCTCGCTGGGCCACCTTGTCTCAGCAGCCACACAGTTCAGTTCCAGTGTCTCACCACTCTCACAGTAAGGAACACAGAACTTAAATTTTTCCTCTTTCAATTTGTACCCATTACTCCTTGTCCTATCACTACAGTTCCTGATAAAGAGTCCCCTCCTCAGCTTCCCTGTAGGCCCCCTTCAGACACTGGAAGGCTGCAATTAGGTCTCCTTGCAATCTTTTCTTCTCCAGGCTGAACAGCCACAACTTTCTCAGCCTGCCTTCATAGGGGAGGTACTCCAGTCCTCTTACCAACTTCATGGTGTCCTCTAGAATTGCTCCAACAGTTCCGTTTCCTTTTTATGCTGAGGACATTAGAACTGGATGCAGCACTCCAGGTGGGAACTCACAAGAGCAGAGTAGAAGTGGAGAATCGCATCCTTCAACCTGCTGGTCCTGCTCCTTTGGGTGCAGCCCAGGATTGGTTTGGCTTTCTGGGCTGTGAGTGCACAGTGCCAGCTCATGCTGGGTTTTTCATCAACCACCACACCCAAGTACTTCTCTGCAGGGCTGCTCTCAATCACTTTGAGCTTCAGTTTACTCCCATGCTAATGATAAAACACAGACATATTTAACTGTTCTGAGAATTACACAGAGCTCTGATTTCAACTGAATGTGCATCATTAAATGCAAAAGAAAGCACCCTTGGCTGTCCATGGGGGTGTTAGACTGGCTGTTACAGAACTTGCCAGATACTTTAAATTACTAGAGAGCTCCAGAGAACACTGCATGTAATAAAATTGAATTAAAAATTAGGTACACTTCATAGCAAAGTGTTTTTAACATTTGTCATAGTGGATATGTCATGAAAGAAGATGTTTACAGTAACTTGCAAAAACTATAATTTTGCCAGGCCAGCAGAAAAATCAACCCCAAATCAATCTCCACTCATGATACAGAAGCAACAACATATGAATACATTTTTCAAAAAAATAAGGATGCAAGGCCAGCTTGATTTATGACATAAATAATATTAATGACATAAATAATTATAATGACATAAATATTAGTAAGATTAGTGTATAGAGGTGTTAGCACAAATCAAAATATGCAGTACCAAATTCAATTGCTTGCTGTGCAACAGAAGTACAGCAGTCTAACGGGGAAGATATAGTATGTCATAAAAAAAGCAGAGTGGTTTCCAAGTATTAAATATATTAATGTTATTAATAACAGGGTAGTGCAGGATCTTGTGCCTGTTCTTATTAAACATCCTCATTAATAACCTGAACCAAAGGGTAACATTACTAATGAAATTCACTGCTACTGATGACTGTGAAGTTGCAAGTCCTCTTAACGTATATTAAGACACCTGAAAAGCCTAGGAATAGGAATGAAAATTTAATTTAGAATCAGTCTGTGAAATGCATGTGCTACAATTTGCTGTCTTCACTGCATAATGAACTGAAGTTTAACAGTTCCTGAGACATACATAAATATAACATGCATATGAAAGACATCCAAATATGTGGCTTCAGTTAAAGAGAAAAGCCTGAGAATCACAAACCTTAAACACCAGACTGTGATAGAAGAGCCTGTTGAAAATTATTTTACAATACAATATGGATGTATTTTGGGCTGCACATACATATGTATCCTACAACACGGCAGGAATATTTTATCTACAAGTCTATGGTGCCATAGGACCCCTATCTTCAATACGTGCACAACATTAGACTCGTGGTGGAGTAAATGATTTGGAAAAATGGATATGATACTTGCATAGTAAGTCTGAATACAAAGTTAAAAGTTAACAAATTGTTCCAGGGAATCTGCAGAAGTGCAAAAACAAGCAAGTATGCAAAAAGTTCACAGGGCCAAGAATGTCTCATCTATGTCAGAAGTATAAAAATTATGAGTAAATTTCAGTGAGTGCTTTTAAATGAGAAATGGCCAATGTCAGTCACAGAAGTTTTGGATATGATGGTTAGCTTGGGTGTTCTGGATGGATATATGGTCTAAGACCTTGACAAAAATTTCTTTACATGGGACAATACCTCTCAGGAGAAAATAGGGCAATTAAATAATCTGGCACAGTGAAAGCTAAATTTTACGAATAATGATGAGAAAGAAACAGTCCTTCAAGTTGTAAAGATAGCTGATTGGATTAGGAGGGACTTACAGAGCTTCCCCAGCTTCTCTAAATATTATCAATATTTTTATCTATCAATATCAAATTTGTACATTATATGGTATGTTAAAAATATTAAAGGAGGAGTTTTTCAAACTTCACTGGAACAAGCCACGCACACATTTGTATTTTCAACTTTCATAAGTTTGAAAGAAGTTGTATCTCAAAATACTGTATGACAAGTATCAAAGTAGTTTAAATTATTTGTTAAATAGGAAGTTAAATAGGAAACAGTCACATATTTCATAGGAAAGATTCACCTGAGATATTCCTTTGGCTTGGATCTTCGCTGTTGTTATAGTATAGTGCATACTGTAACTAATATTGATTCACATGCTGCTCAGAAATGTCAAGATGGAAATGTTCAAGGCCAGGTTGGATGAAGCTCTGAACATCCTGGTCTATAGGAAGATATCTAGGTCCATGGCAGGGTGTTTGGAACTAAATTATCTTTAAGGACCCTCCTAACTCAGGCCATTCCATGATTCCATGAAAAACAGATGTTTCTTAGAGATCATAAGTACCTGGTGGGCTGCTGCCAAAATGATTTAACTGCTGTGAGTGCAAGAGATGGGAAGGTGTCCACTGGATTTTATTCTTACAAGTTATCAAAAATAAATGACTGTAAGAGCCTGTTACTGTTTTTTCACAGTAAATAATATCTTTGCTGAATATGTTGAATATTCTCTACACGTATGACAAAGCCTTAAGCTGCCAGTTGTGCTAATTTTACTGCAGTTTTGTTACTGGTTGTCTATGTCATACTGAAGTTTTTTCAGTGCTTTAGTGAAGGAGAGAAATTTTCCTTCAGCATAGTGAGCATTTCTGGTATTAAAAGAAATTGTAAATTGTAGAGTGCAGGTAAATAAACACAGTAATGCCAAGTTTAATATACAAGTTAAAAAGCCATATACACCACTATTTTGGAAGAAAAAAAAAAAAAGAAGAGATGTAAAAGTAAACTGAATTTGTCAAATGAGAAATATTTTCAAGCCTCTCAATTATGTTGTAGCAATAACGACTGCTACATGAATCAACACACCTTGCTCAGCAAATCAGAACAGTTGTGGATGAGTAGCAGCTTGAACCTGGAAGTCCAAAGGAAAGTAGAAGTTTAAAATTGTGAGGTATCATATTCAGTGTCCCATGGCACATAAAAAGCAATATACTGTCATTCATTCTAACATTAACTACTGTAGTATTTCAGGTAAAAGAGTGTATGTCTCTAAGGGATAATACATTCAATTAATTAGGGATCAGAGTCAGGAATAAGTTCTCAAATAATTTCTGCTTTTCCCCACAAGATAATTTCAGAACTGTCATTAATATAAATGAAAAACAGTGGCAATGCTATCTGGCACTAATTATAGCACTTACCCCTACTGTGATAGTAAAATTGCCTCATGCAATGGAAATAGCTAACATTTGAACAGTGCCTTTCATCTCCAAAAATCCCCAAATACTCTACAAATTAGAAATTTGATCTTTCTGGGTATATGCAAATCCTTGATGAAGGATTTCTGAGACAGAAAAAGTATTACTTTTTTAACATCTACATGTCTTATGACCCTGCAGACTTTATCCAGAAGCACACATTGATTTTTGAAAGTTAAATTACTCACACTGAAAAAATCATTTAGACATCAGGAATAAAACCAAGTGTGCAAACCACATCTCCAAACCCTCAAACACTGGTTAATTGGCACAAAAAGATTCAAAGAATTGTACTTTGTAATGACATTTCTTTTGCTTCCTCCCTCTTTGCATTTCTTTCACAAATATAATTTTCATTAACCCAGTTAATCACATGTAAATATACAAAACTCCTTGTAGCAGAGGCATGGCTCTGTATACATATTTGTTAGATGTTTTTACCAGTATTAATTCTACCATCACCACACAGAAATAACTCCCATCAGTTTATCTGAAACATTTAAAAATAGGAATTTATTAAACAGACCTTCTTCATGTTATGTCTGAGTCAGCACAGAAATTAAGAAACTATATTAACGAGCTATTTTTCTAGATTGAAATGACTGAAGTAATGGGCTATTTTATCAGGGTAGAAGTAGCTACTAATAGTGACACCTGAGCTGGGTATGTAACTGAGACACAGACTCTTATGAAAAGGTTTAGGGGCCTTTGCAGAACCCAAGAAGTGAAGAATCTGTTTTCTGGCTCATCTGTGACCCATTAGTAAGAACACTGCATTTCTAGACAACTGATCTTCCTCACGAGCATGGTTATTCACTTTGCTAGAGGAATAAAATCTCATTTTGATCTAGCATTTTTTTAATACAGAAGAGATAAAACTTTACTTCTGATATACCTTTTTTAATGTTAAACTATATTTTTCTCATCAGCCAGTGAGAGCTCATATGGAGGAAGGAAATGTTCTTGTTCATTGCAGATGCATAACACCTAAGCTGGGGCTCTGCAACTCTCAAAGAGCTTTAGAGAAAAGCCAGAAATATAAGTGTTTGCAAATTTAGGCTTTAATCGAGGTGCTAGCCCAGCTTTAGTGGAGCACTGAAGTACATTTTTGAGACTAGTTTACTTTGATGGAACATAAGCACCTGCTTAAATTGAAACACATATTTAAATAAGCACCTGCTTTAGTGATTTGCTGAAACTGAGTTTCCACTGCTTTCTCTGGGAGAACCTTTATGCCCTTCTCAGCAGTAAGCATCAATAAAGAGGCCTGATTACATTATAAAATGTCTAACAAATACTGTTTAATGCTGACTTTTTAGGTCATCACTGCTGGGAATAGCAAATAGTTTTTACTTTGCCAGGTGAGATTAATTTCTAAATAAATGACACTACAAAACACCCTACACAGCACCTGTGGGCTGTTCTGCTCCTGTAACTGGAGAGAAAAAAAAATATAATGATGCTTTTTAAAAGCTTCCTCTTTGAAATATGTGGCAATAACTTTTGTTTATTTTCTCTCATTAAAAAAAAAAAAAAGAAAAAAAAGAAAAAAAATTCCATCTAGAAATATTATAGGTAAAATAATGGGCAATGATTTCCTCTTGTAGCTGTGCTTTAAAACAAAACGCTGATTTTTTTCTGTCTATAGTGTTAAAATATGCAAGCATGGATGTAAATGGAATGTACAAATAGAGGAAGACTGACCAGCTCTCTTGAGAAGAAGCTGCTAGTTTCCAATAAATATTTGGAGATTTCTAAAACTTTTATTTCAAATTAGAAGAAAACGAGTAGTCTTCATTAGCAAAACCGAACTGGCACAAGTAAAGTAATGCTCACTTACTCTATTCAAATTTAATGGTGTCCAGTTTGAAACTTCTCTACTAATCACTTAATGTTATTCAATTACCATTACATAGCAAATGCTACATTTTTGTCTGACAATTTTTATGCATTGCTTCATCATTGGTATCACCTACTAATATGGGTTTTTAGAAGATTTTGCTTTGAAAGAAGCATAAAAGAGGCTGACAGTAATCTGTCATAGAGGGCCTGTGCAGATAGGCTGTTTGGGAGATTGTGCTGAATTCCCTTCCCACTTAGAGGAAGTTGCTGTGTTTCTTTGGGTTATTGGGTTCCTAAAAATACATAAACATTAAGATGCTGTTCAAAAAACATGGGAAAGAAGCCTAATAGAGAGGATAGGGAGGGCTGACTGTCTTTTAATGGGTGAATACACTCTAGAACAGAAAGGGTCTACTTGGGACAGGTTGGTCCCTTTCCACTTCTAATCCAGCCCTAGAACAATCTGTTCTACTGCTAAAAGCAGTGTGACATAGGTAACTACTGTCAGCTCATTCAGACATTGTTAGACTAGTGTTCAGTTATGACTAAATCATGGTTTCTGTGGTAAAATGCATCTAACTCTGCCATACCAAATTTTAGCTCATTGAAAAGGAATATGTTGAGCATTTCCCTAAAAACTTCAGTGATGAACACAAATATTAAAATTATAATCTTTTTAGTTTGACATTTCAAGTGTGATCCAAATGCATCCAAATGGAGTAGGAAGAAGAAGATGGTGAAAAATACTTGCACATATAGACTTCCAAAACTCAATTTGAAATTACCACATCTGGGGATAACTCACCTGAAAATTTTGTTTGGAGACAGAATAAATCTTCCATTTAAATCATTGCTCAATCTTTTATCAAAATATCCATTTGAAAATTAACCATATTGAAAATCAAGACAGTAGATATCTGCACTTTCAATCGTATGCTTAGAACCCCAAATCACAGTTTTTCTGTATAGCAAGATTATTTTCACCTTCTTGATTCTTGCTATATTTTTGCATAATTTCAAAATATGTAAGTCAACAAAGAAAAAATAATTAGAAACTCATCTGTTTCTTTGAATTCTTTATTATGATATGTACATTTATACACAATATATATATTTTTATATATATATATGAATGAATATAAAGAAAAAATGGCCTGAACATCCGAGAGTTTCCTCACTGATATTAGCACTTCCTAATTACATTCCAGAAAAAACACAGTCATGGCTTTTCAAGCACAGCAGTGCATGACTTTACCTTCTGTAGAATGTGGTAAGAAAATTATCACTTGAAATAGGAGAAATATGCAGTCAAAGATTTCAGCAGCCGTGTTCCTGTGTGGCACAGATTTGTCCTCCTCAAACCATTATTAATTAACATGATGTTATGAATAACTGAAGGTCTGGACAATCCACCTGTGCAGAAGTTTCCAGCATTTTCAAAGGTTTTGCTGAAGCCTTCTATGGTATGCGTTCAGATTTTATAGGTAATGAAATTATTGTAAAGATGTTTCAATAATAATGTATTAATTTGTGACCTAAATCACATGATCTGGCAACTCATACTATTGTCATACTGGTACTGTCCCCTCTCATAAAGTTGTAAATTTCTAGCAAAATCTTAGCTGCAGTAAATATTTGTGTTGAGTGCACTTTGATTTCTCTGCTACCTTACAATCTGTGAAAAGCCAAATCACCTTCTTTTTTTCCATGTTTGTTTTTCTTTAACCTTTGTTCATCAAAATAGGCTGGTGAAAGGCAATCTGGGGAACCGATTGGTTTTGGAGGCTCTCTTGTGGTGCAGAATTGAGTATTCAGAGTTGCTTTTGGTTGTTTGATTGCAACAATGAATCTCAAGGCTTCAGAATGCAAAAGAAAAACTTTGTTTATAAGCCAGTTATAACCTGCTGCAGCAATGTCCTTCTGTGCAAGTGCCCAGAGAAATAGAAATGACTCAGCAGGGTGTTAACTTCTTAGGCAAAAAAAAAAAAAAAAAATTAAATTATCCAGTCCCAATACTGTTCTTTTCCAGCCAGAAGAGGAACTTATTTTTTCTTTCTGTATGTTGCTTTACTCAGTAGTGACAGGCAATTACCTCCATGTTAAAACTTTGAAAAATGCAGATTAAAAGTAAGAGGATGAGGTTAAAATGCTGAAGGATCTTATTTTCAGCTAAAGGAATAATTTAATCCTCATAAATTCAGTGGTAACAGAAAACATCAGACTAGTTTTATTTCCTTTTACATTTTCTAAATAGCTGTTCTAGGAAAAATGGACTCTATAAAGCCATTTGTTTATGTATTTCTGTAGTTCACCTCTTCTCATTTTCATTTAAGAAAATACAAGCCTAGCACCTCACTTACACTCAAAATTAACTTCTAACTCAGAATCAAGTTGCCATAGCTCTACCAGCCATTTTTCTCTATTGAGAAAAATCCCCTATCTATGCAATATTTATGCAGCTGTCTTTATAACTTCATAGGTTGCATTTTACTTATGATAGAAATCATTTTTTTAGCCTGAAGATGTTATAAATCATTGTGCCAAAGACTACAACTCAGTTTGTCCGATAATTTAATGATCTATTTAATTCAGAACACTCAACAGTTCATTCAAGTAAGCACCCCAAATGCTGGATAACTTTCCATTGCCATTAATATATATAGGGTCGGGTGCCTTCCTGCCTGCCTTTCCTCTCTTTTTCTCTTTCTGTCTCTCCTCTTTTCACTTTTTATATATGTGCTGGTTTTGCATTATGGCAACAGATAAGCAGCTTAAAGTATTCATGGCATGTAAGAGAAACTCAATGGCACTTTAGATACAGGAACAATTCACATCTGTAGATCTTGTCTCACAGTTCTGCCTCAGGATAAAATCCAAATTCTGCTTCATGTCTTTTGCTCATTAAATGTATCTATTTTTCATATAAGAATAAAATTCTTAACGATTTGCTTCCTTGGGGAAGTAAGCATCAAAACTTGACAGTTACTGAAAGAAATAACAGGAGATTGAGATTACAGACTGCTTCCTCAATCACAAATTTTCAATTCAAATAGTCATGAGTCTAGGAGGCAGTTAAATTGTTCTGCTACATTATAAAATTTGTTTCTAATATTTCCTTTATGAATGCATGTAACAAACATTTACTGTGGCCTAGGCAAAACTATTCATTTCTACTTGTTCCAGCTGTTTCAAACTATTTCTGAACATAGCATTTACCAAAGGAAATGCAACAAGTTATTTTTTTTTAAAAATGTGTTATGGAATTATTTTTACATTGCTAATTTTTCCTTTGACTGCTTGGATTATTGTCACTCAAATGAAAGGTATTTTGAGAAACAGAGTCCTTGACTCTATCTTTTTAGGCCCTTTTTAAGGGAGAAGTTCTACTTACCTTTTTCCAACTGTTTGTTATTCCTCTGCTATTTCTTTCTGCAGCCTGTTGACTGGGTCTTCCATGCTTTTGCTAAACCTCCAGCCCTCTTGGGACTGAAGCTGACATGAAATTGTCATTGTAATGCTTTCAGTTAAGAGCATGACTCACTGCCTGAAACTCTCATGTTCTACTTTGAGGAATCCAATATGAATACTGTGATTCACATTATGGAGAATGCCATATAAAAATGAGATGCCTGTCGTGATGCTGCATTAACACTTTCTGACTTTGCATTGCTCTGAAAAAAACCTATTAGCTCTGTCCCTTCCCAGTGCTCACAAGAACATGTGCTCCAACGACCTTATCACCACAGCACTCCAAAAAGGGGCTATCAACTCTTTGGGTTTTCAAAAATAATTCCACCTTTGCTATAGAAAGACAATTTTGTGAAAAAGAAAGGTAGGTCTTCTTTTTCCTTTCACATAACTGAGGCAGCAGTTCACCCCTAAACTGATGCACAGCTTCATCTGTCTCCCATCAGGCTTCCCTTTCACTGTTTTTGAAACAGCAACTTGCAATTTTTAAAAACATAATTCCATGCCATGTTTTAGCAGACTGTGTTTCCTCCATTTGCTAATAAAGGCCAAGGCCAGTGTGCCTCTGGGTGGTGTGCTAAAGCCTCAGAAGACCATGCCTAAATCGGCTCAATCCGACGATGCAGTGACACGTACTGGATCCCTTCATCCTTGAGAACTGGTAACTCTGATGTCCTGCAGGTGTCCTTTTAAGTGTTGTCATTGTTTATTTTGATTATTTGATCAACTCTACTTCTCTTTTTGTGCTTGACTTTAAAAATGAGGCATAAAATACCAGAAAAAAGTCCTTCTAGGGGGAATATTTTATATATTAACACAGTATCATGTAAAGCTGGAAAACTAATGGAAGATTGAAATATAGTTTAAAACAAAGTATTCTGTGCTTTCTTTGATGATAAATATTTTAAAAGTAATTTTGAACTGGAGGAGTTTTAGGTGGATCATTGGTTTTTGCAATCATCTTCCCTACACAAGAACATTTGCTCAGAAAATCTTGTTTCTTGGGACAGTACATCAGTTCTTTCACTTTCTGCTCCTCAAAAAGAAATCAAAATCAGGCAATGCACACTTGGGCAGGTGATTTACTCCTAAAGTCTTCAAAGAAATTTTAATTAAAAAAGAAAGAAGGATTTTCTGTTTGCTCAGTTATTACTATAAAATCATTTATGGACGATGTGATTGAAGGCATACACCAGTAACAAAAAACCTATCTTTCAAACTGAACAATCCTTTCTGATGTGTGATCCACCTGGGAAGACCAAATAACAGCTTGAAACTAATTATTTCAATTCTGGTGGTGAAGTTACCATACATTTAATAACATCTAAGGAAGACATCATGGAAAGAAAAGTGAAAAGATGTATCTCATTACTTCCTGGTTTTAAGATTTTTGCCAGCCCCAGAGTCATCTAGAATTAGACATCACTTTTCCACATTGTCTGATTTCTTGTTTGAAAAGGTTTTCTCCCCTGGATTTAGGGACATATCTGATGGCGAGGTAATATATGCAGGACATACACATTTTACCAACACTCTCTTTGTAATGTAATTAATTGTAATTTTAGTTCCTGGTAAGAGGCAGATTGGAAACTCATAAATAGCTTTCATTTAGGCTTCACGTGGAAATGTATTTATTTGCTGAAAAATGCTGTATACCTTATCTGGAAAAGCCTTAACATTTCAATGATCTACTACTCATTTTAGCTGCAAAATTCTCATCATGCAATATGTAAAGTAAATTTTTTGAGGTAAATCAACTCCTCCACTAAACTGTGTCCCTAAGTGCCACATCTACATGTTTTTTGAACACCTCCAGAAATGATGTCTCAACCACTGCCCCGGGCAGCCTGTTCCAATGCCTAACTTCCCTTTCAAAGAAGAATTTTGTCCTACTGTCTAATTTAAATATCCCTGTTGCAACTTGACACCATTTCCTGTCACTTGTTACCTGGGGGAAGGAACCAATCCTCACCTCCTTTCAGGTTAGGCTTGAGAACCTTCTATACCTAAATGCTAGAACATAAATAGCCATATAACTGTCCTAGGAAAAAGGATAACCGGTGTTGTCCTCCAACAGGGATGGTTTGCACTTCCAGCTATTCTCTGACCCACAGGCAGTTTGAAAGTTGGCCGGAAGGATTAATGGATTCACGGTTCTGACAATGATAACCAGCCTGTTCTTCACCAGCCATTTTTCCCCAGAGACTTACCAGAGCACTTGAAAATGTGCAGCACATGTGCAATGCAGCTCAGAATGATGAAAAAGGCAGCCAGGAGCAGCCTGTCACCATCAGAATAATTTATGTAGCCTTAAGTCTTTTGCCAGAAGGCCATCTCAAGAAAAATGGCACTCAAGAGCAGGTGGAGGGCCAGGCAAGTAGACTGAGTTGACCTCCTGTATTATCATATAACTCATATGGCCTATGAGTTGTAGTGTTAGAGTAGGTGCTCATTGTGGCCAGCAAAGAATTTAATGCTAAATCATACTTCCAAGTGTTTCCTCCATGTTTAAGTCAGCTAAGGACAGCTAAGAAAACTAAAGAAACAAAAACTATCTCTCTTTCTGTGTCTCCCATGGGGAATTTTGATTTTTCAGATTTATTTTCATCAAAAATCAAGCTGAAATAGCAGAATTTCTTGTGAAATATATAATTATATTTATATTTTAAATTGGTAATATTAATATATCCCTTTTCCATTAAGCTGAAACATTAAGCTGAGTAGCCATGTTAGTTTAACTGGAAGTCTTTCTTCAGGGAATCATATAAAATGGGGTCAGAAATAGAGAGGTGTCCCAGGGGCACTGTGACTACTTAGATCAATAATCAGACTGAAGGTAGATCATTCCCATGACAAATATTATGGTTTGCTTTCCTAATCAAGAAGTGATCAGTTTCCAAATTTTGCAGTCAATGTTATCATCTTGTGGAGGCCTACATTTTCCATGAAATCATCGTTATTATGGAAATTTGGCCATTCCTTATATTTATAATAAATATCTGTTCCAATCTTAGCAAGTCATTGTTATATATGGTCTCCTTACAAGCTTGTTTCTATGTTTGCATTTGTATATCCATGCAAGGTATTACATGTTGATTTAGGAACATCCAAACAGGTTGTAGACATGTTTGAAAATGAGGTGTAAAGTCAGATGTAATGAGAGATGATTCATCAGACAAATTAACACCTGCAAGTACAAGTTCTCAAAAAGGTCCAGTGTGTAAGTATGGTAATAAGAAATAAGACAGTTCCTTTATTCATTCACCTCACTGCTCCAAGTGATAGTTGGATTTTTTTTTTAAGACAATTTTCCAGGTGTTCTCACATTATCCTTATGGCCTTAAATGAGGGAAAACCAGTGTAACCATCATTACCTCACCACTATCTAATATTAATATAAAACTAGGTTAGTTCTAGATTATTTCTACTAAATACATACTTGGTGTTAAGCAGCTATGAAAGTGCTTTCTAACTTAGGGCTCATAAATGGATTTTTACTAGTAATTCAGCAGTAAAAAGAATCTTGAAATCATTATTATGACAACTTATCATACAGTCTCTGCAATATTTTGTTATTGTCATTTATGCCATTGACTTAAAGAACAATTATATGTATTCATGAGCCCATGTACACACAACCAATGGGTTAAACTTACGGGTTGGGAAAGCATTTAAACTCCCTGGCTGCAAAATGACATTTTTTAATAGGGTATGTAGAAACTGTCTTTAAACAAATGATCCCATTGCTGGGTATCAGAATCCAAATGGGAAATGTTATTTAGTGGTTAGAAAAAAATTGTCTGTATGGTGAGGAAAAGATTAGGTTGCCTCACAGTGACTGAGCAGAGATAATAGAAGATTATATGAATGTGGAAATAGTAATTTGCAATGGACCATGTAACACTTGTAGCACATATCTGAAAAGTCAGAACATGGTAGAATGGTTCTCCCTTTCCTTGCTAAATAAAAGATGTGCTCCAGACATTTGCCTGACTGAGCCTTGTGCAACCATAAGTTTGCTGACTCTTCTGCTCTATTTAGGACAGTCTATTTAAACAGTTGCATTAAACAGTGATGGTTTTCTTTAGAACAGAGGCCATGCAGCTGTGGCAAAACTTCTGAAAAAAACAGTTCTAGACTCTCAGTTTTGTGGCATTCTCTGCACTATTTTATTTGACTTTCAGAAATAAAATTATTTTAAATGTTTAACTTTAAAAAGATGGTCACCACAGAATCAGAGAATCATATAATGTCCTGAGTTGGAAGGGACCCACAAGGAAAAATCACAGCATGTGCCTGATAGCGGTGTCCAAATACTTTCTGAACTCTGGTGCTGTGTCCATTTCCCTCGGGAGCCTGTTCCAGTGCCCAAACATCCTCCACATGAGAAACCTTTTTCTAATATACAACCTAACCGTCTCCTGACACAGCCTCATGCCATTTCCTCAGGCCCTGTCACTGGTCACCAGAGAAAAGAGATCAGTGGCTATCCCTCTGCTTCCCCTCTATGAGGAAATTAGACTGTGATGAAGTCTCCCCTCAGCCTCCTCTTCTCCAGCCTCAACAGACCAAGAGACCTCAGCTGCTCTCTTCACTATCTTCATTTGGCCACTCCTTTGGTCACTGTCTAATAGCTTCATGTCCCTTTTATATTGTGGTGCCTAAACTGTCCCCAGCACTCGAGGTGAGGCCACCCCAGTGCAGAGCAGAGCGGGACAATGCCCTTCCTTGCCTGGCTGGTGGCGCTGTGCCTGGTGTCCCCCAGGACACACTTGGCCCTCCTGGCTGCCAGGGCACTGCTGACTTATATTTAATTTGCCATTGACCAGGACTCCCAGATCCCTTTCTGCAGCACTGCTCTCCAGCCTCTTCATCCCCAGTCTGTCCATACGTCCAGGGGTGCCCTGTTCCACATGCAGAATCTGGCACTTGCCCTTGTTACACTTTACATGGTTCTTGATTGCCCAGCTCTCTAATTTCTCAAAGTCTCTCTGCCTTCGGGGCAGTCAACATCTCATCCCAATTTACTTTTGCTGGCACGTTTACTTAGCGTACCTTCAAGTTCTGCATCCAAGCCATTTATCATCCATGCTCTGCAGGAACCTTCTGGGCAGTGTGTGCCTGGCTGTCTTTCCAGCAGAAAATGGGGTGGCTGAAGCTCCCCACCAGCACCATGGCCTGTGAGAGAGGCTCCTTCCAGATGACTGTAGAAATCTGACTTTCTCTTCCTGATGGGGTGGCTTGTAGCAAACACCCACAGTAGTGTCAACCATGTTGCTTTCCCCTGAATTCTTACTCATCATCTCTTTTCTTGTTTTTCATGCAGCCCGAGATAGAGCTTGATACATCCCAGTTTCTCTCTCACATAAAGAGCAGCTCCACCCCCTCACATTGCTGGCTTGTCTTTCCTAAAAAGGATGTAGCCATCCATTACACCATTCCAGTCATCTGAGCTATCTCACCACTGAAATGAGATTGTGGCCCTGCGACCTCACACACATCTCTCGTCATTTCTGTTTATTCCCCATGCTGTGTGCGTTGGTGTACAGGCATATCAGAGAGGGAATCAAGTGTGAAGGTTTCCCAGAAAGGGTGCAAGAGGTTCCACCACAGCCATGCACACCCTTGAGGTGGTTTGCCTTCTGGATCTTCTCTTGGGAGGCAGATAAGGAATGTTTTTCACTGCTCTGGTGGCCCTGGCTTATTCCCCAGCTGAATGTGATGTCATGAGCAGTCTCTTTGGACTCCCTACACTGAGTCCTTCCGTTTAAAGTCCCCTTCACCAAGCTGGCCAGCCTGCTGCCAGAGATTCCCTTTCCTCTTCTAGACAGGTGAATGTGTATTTGAAATATATTTGAAGGCATGATCCATAGAGTTGGAAGATGGTGTTCTAAATTAGTTGCCAAAAATAGAAAAGAATGAAAGGGGTTTATCTGTCTTTGTCAGTGATGCAATATTAACAAACTCAACAGCTTCCCCGGGGTACCTTGAGAGTCTATTTGGCACCGAGAAGTTGTGCAAAGCTGCAAATTTTTCACAGTACTACTAAGCCCACAACAGAGAAAGTCATCCTGACAGCCAAAGTTCTGTCTCCAGATTTATTTTTTTTTTTTAACAAATGATGGCCCAAGCAGCCAGCTGGACTTAAACCTAGAATAAGATTTTAAAAACTCAAGAATTTGAAAACTAGTTATGGCATGTTATCAAAATAGTTTTGTTGACGAGATGATGTTTCAGATGCTCCAGAGGTTGATTCCACCTTGTTTTTTGTCCAAAGAAAAAAAAAACAAAGAAAATTTGAACACATGGAATTATGACAATGATTCCATCAGGACCAGAGCGGTGCCAGAAGTGCTTCCACCAAAAAATGTAAACAATAAAAAGAAAAACATGAGAGGGGGCTCTCTGTCAGCTGTGGCAACCTGCATATTTCTCTACTTCTCATACCTGCCTTTGAAGATGGAGACTTCAGTTGTGTTGCTTAATTGTCAATGGTTATTTCATGAATCTTTAACTTTTTAGAAAAAAAGAAGTTGTATACAAGCTCTTCTGCTACAGCTTGAGTTTGAAAACAACAGAGAAACAAGGCAAAAAATACCTTTCCTGTTATGGATTCATCCTGTTTTCTGGGTGTTAGGCACTAGAAGTATATCTAGCTCAATTTTCTCTCTCTAAAAAATGGTGCTTCTACTCACCATATCTCTCAGAATGTTGTCTTTAATAACCTGGACTCAATACTGTCTAATCTTTTGCCACTTTACACCAATGGAAAGGGTGAGCATAATGCCACCAGATCAAAAGCGTGGTTCTCATATACATTTACACTCGCTTTGTAGGAGGGTAAATGATAACATATTGAGGGTCTTGGTGCAAATTTATTTTTAATCTTCTTATACTTTCTTTTTAACAAGCTATATTTAAAACTGCTTTAAAACTTAATTTTTTATGTCTTTTTCCTTCTATCATTATTTTCCACCTGGTTTTAATTAAAGTTTGTGCAGTTCTTCGGAAGAGCAAGCACCAAGTCTTGGTTTTCCTTTCTTTCTAAGTGAGTAGAAAACCCCTGACAGCCCTATACATAAAGATGAATGAATGACTTATAAATAATTCGAGCAGTGGCTGCTGCTCCTTTATCATTCAGTTATATCCTTTTCATTGACTAATGTGGAATTGCAGGGAGCCCTGTATATAAAAAGAGCTATGTACTTTCATCTTCTTTGAGCAGCAGAGCACCTAACTGCTAAGTATATGTGCATTCAAATACAAAGAATTATGTAAAGATGTAGAATATGCCCTAGGTGACTTGTTTAGCCTTAAGGACTTGTCATTTCTTTCAAAGAGTGTGATGAAAGAGTGTGATGGGGCAACAAACCCGCTATCATTCAGATAGAGAGCTCACCAGTCCCGCTGACTGCAGTACACCTGGAAAGATATTGTTTCTGTTCTACAGGTGAGCTGAGATACGAGGGTGAAATTGCTAGAGAAAATCTTGAAGCATCTCTGCACGTTGAAAAATTCATTTGACTTCAGGGTTTTTATGATGGACAAGCAAGAATGAGAGGTTACTTTTGAATACTGGATTAGCATTTGCCCTAGGATTTTCTACACTATCATCTCTTCCTCTTTCCTTAACTAGGCAGACCATGTCTGATATGCATTTAAAAATACACATTTACTAAGTGCCACCAAGCTTTCTACCATAGGAGTAAATATTAATTACCGAACATGAAAGATGTCTAATGAATTTTCATTGTGATCTAAGATGTGATAGTGAATAACAAAAAAAATGTTAATAGTTTGCCTCTTATTATCAGAGATTGTTGCTTTCTTTGTACAGAATGGCCATTTGTTAGAAAGTGACCTGGGCAGCACTTAACAGTGAAGCTTCAGAAAATGGGTTCATATGATAAGCAAGCTGCAAGTGTGATGGGCTTTTCTAGGGGATCAGATTATAACACTTGCTGGGAAGCATGCAGAGGAATAAGGTTTCTCATGAGTCTCTGACGAAGCAATGTGTCACATGCTGCATCATAAGCAGATGGTTAGTCAATCACACCATGTTCATCATCACTTCTGGTTCTTGAAAGACTGAAACAGCAGATATCAGACAACAGTGGATGTCTATGAGCTGCCATGTCTCTACAGCTAACTCTAATTTCCTGAGGACAGGCCCTGCAAGATATTTCAGCTATTCCTTGCCAAGTGCATACAGAGAAAGAAGGCCCACTGTATAGTTTGACTTTGAAGAAGGTCAAAAATATCTTTTCCTACTTTTCTGATGTCCATATCCTGATAAAATCTTGTAATATACTGTCTATACTTCCCCCACCCCCCAAAAATAGTTACAGTCTTATTTTCATTTTGCATGAAAAAGGGATCTTTTCAAGTTCCATGGCTGAAACCAAGTGACTCCTCTCCTCCAAGTGTCCTTGTTCAATGGAACATTAGGAGACTGTCATCCTAATGCATTTCCCTGGAGTAGCTAAGGAACTGCAAAATGCAGATGAACTGGATGGCATAGACTGTTCTAAGAACTGTACAGTACTGACCTACTGCTGTAGAGACAGCATTGCTCAGCATTACCCAGGAAATTTCACGGACCTGTCACAAGAGAGACTATGAACCACAAAAGTCACAAATTACTTTTCAACACGCGCTTATCTTATAAAATACAGGTGAGGGAGGTTGCAGTTCCCTTAGTTCCCTACACTGCCTGCAAGTCAATAGTACTTCAGAAAGAGAGTGAAGGGTGAGAGACTCTCATTCCTTCCCTTACTCCAATTTATTTTACCAGGTATAACATATTCACCTATTCAGGCCTCCCCATTTCCAGTGGCCCGCACCTAGGGAAGGCAACAGGATATGGAAGTTGCTACCTGGACCAAAACTGTGTAAATGAATACACTGAGATCACATTCCTCTTGTTGGTACAGCTGCACAGAGACACGGGAAACTCTTGTCTCAGCTAGTGGGTACTAAATATTGGGCCAATAATCCATTTTCTGCACTGATGCAATGCTATATTGCCAATACTTTGTTTTCACTGGGAGATATTGATTGCCCATAGGATTTTGTTAGTGTTTGATAGAGCTCAGATTTTACTTCATTGTAACAAGTTTTGATTGCATCTATTGCAGAAACTAGCTTTCTGGTGCTTTTGGACTTTAAAGAAAAACTTTTTAGGCATAAAAATGCTTCCCAAATTCCATATTACCTTTTTTTTTTTTTTTTTTTTTCTTTTTTTCTTTTTTTTCCCCCCAAATAAAATCTCTGTTGCAGACATAGCGCTCAGTTCTTCCACAGGGAGTTCACAGAATATATAAGGACATTTCTAAGAAAGGCCTTGACAACCAAGTCATGCATAGAAACAGGTCATTGGCTTCTTCAGTCTCATTTAATAATGTCATATCCCTTAGAAATTTGCAACAGCCTGCTTTGGTACTTACTACAAGCCTTTAGGTGCCAGATGGATCACTCTTAGGAGGGAGGTACTTGCCAATTCTTTACAGAAATGAGTCTGTTTCATTAAGTTGGGTAAGACCACTCTCCCTCTCCCAGAGACATTATTAATTGGTCATACTTTGGCATGACAGCATGTGCAGAGAGAAGAGACCAGAAGTTACTGAGAAGCAAGCACATCTTGTACAAATATTTCCAACTTTAGTTCCTCACAGGAAATTAGAAGTTATTTTGTACACACAAATTATACAGTTTTGGAGTAGTTTGGTAAGACAATTATAGTCATTCCACCATAATATTTTTTTGCCTTCTGTAAGTTAAAACCCATACAGGCTGTTTTTCCTCTCTACTTAAGTGTCTTCTGTCAGAAAGCAGTTGAACAGACCCATGCTATGTGGGATCATTCTGGAGGATAGTATGATAACATACCAGTGGCTTGGAAACAGTTTTTACCATCAGATTGAGAAAAAGAACATCTACTGAGCCCTTTCATGCCTTTGAATGTCTTAGAAACCCTACTGAGGGAAAACAATTACATAATTATGAGCTGTTTTGCTTACCTGGTCATGATTAAATCCTTGTGAAGGTTTTATGGGAATGATTTTGTTTATTTCTTTAGTCAGTCTCTAAGTTATGCTTACAGTACACTGACTGCATATGTCTGATTATTCTGCTCCTAAAGATCACTGGTTTACTAGAAATAATTTTCCAGAAATCAAGCAGTACAATTTCTTTTCCTGTGAGATAAATCATAATAGTATGAATACCAAACATATCCTTATAGATGTCAGATCTCTGACAGTAGAGCTATTGCAACATTTGTCAGAGCAAAATTATATTAACGATGTGTTCCATCATTTATTCCAAATCTAGTCACTATATGTAATTTGCTTCTGTAGGTCTATGAAACTGCAACAGAATTAATAAAAATTGCTCTTCTCACTTTAGTACAGTGTCATTGTCTCAGCCAGTAACTAAGTGCAACACAGGCACTTGCTCAGTCTCCTCCCCACTCTCCCATGGCAAGGAGGAGAATTGGAAGAATGGAAGTCTTGTGCATTGAGATAAGAATAAGTTAATAATTGAAACAAACAAAATATTATAATAATGGTAATAACTTTAATGGAAATGAGAGAAAGAGAGGAATAACACATGACAGAAACAAGTGGTGCACATTTCAGTTTGCTCATCAGAAGCTGAGTGTCCCTGAGAACCTCCCAGACAACTCCCCCAGTTTACATACTGGACATGGCATCCTATGGTGTGGAAATTCCCAGTTCAATCAGCTGTCCTGGCTATGCTCCCTTCCAGCTTTTTGTGTACCTGCTTCTTGTCAGAGTCTGGGAAATAGAAGATGCTTGACTTAGAAGAAGCACTACTTACAACCAAAACCTCAATGTGTTGTCAATATTATTGTCATACTAAATCAAAAACACAGCACTGTACCAGCTACTAAAAAGAAAATTAACTCTCTCCCAACCAAAACCAGGACAGGTAATCAAACCACAGTTCTGAAATTGCACATTCTGGCATGCAAATCCCCCTCAACCTCTCTTATTTAAAAACATAACATGACAAATCTTCTCTGGTATAAACTTATGATATTTCTAAAATACTCCTTTCTCATTCTTTTTACATCCTCCTGTTAGTAGGAGCAGAAAAGACCAAATATGGCACTCAGTGTCATGGTTTGGTTGAGGTGTTAGAGCATGGGTTGGATGATCTTGAAGGTCTCTTCCAACCTAGTGATTTTGTGATTCTGTGAAAGTATATGAGAAGTTAAATTACATTTTTAAATATGTATAAGAACATCTGATAGGCTGAAGACAGCCTCAGGAAGTCATCAGAGCCCATATTTATCAAAGTAGTTAGTGACTTTGACAGCCTAGCTGCCAGAGGGGTGACCTTTTGCCTCATTTTCACAGATCCAATTAATCATTTGGAATCAATGTGAAAGGAAGCTGATCAGTTATGTTAAATCTGTATACATTGCTCAGACATTGAGAACATACAGATGTTTTCAAATGGAGACAAAATCTGTACCTAATTTTTGTCTATTAATAATGACATTTTTTTCCCGCTAACTAGGGTTGAGAATTTGGCATCTGGATCCTTTATTCTCTTTGGTGAAATATGTGAGATTGTCCATCTTTCTTATCAAATAAGAACTGACGAGCTGTGTCAAAACTGAGTCTTACAGATTAGCAAAGCATAAAGTGCCATGGTCTGGTAAATTACGGCAATAAAAAAAACTTCACTTTTTGTTGATATTCCACTGCTCTGGAAAAAGAAACAAAGCTATTAAACAAGAAAATGAGAAAGGTTGTTTTTCTCTCCCATAATTTACTCCACTAGGCAGACTTCAAACAAGACCAACAGAGAAGCTTGGTTCATAAACTAAAGTTTATGATGCTTTATTCATTGGTAAAAATTGCATGGTGCTTTGAGACCTCTTGATAATGTATCTGCAGAAATCTCTGCCTCTTAGAACCAAGATCACGCAGAACATGGTACTGTGAGGAGGAGGTGAGGTCCAGAACAATGCCTCTAGACTTGTGGCATGGAAAAGAGGGAAGAGGGAGAGTTGGGATACAGAGAACAAAAAGAGAATTAGTTTCCCATCTCCCATTTTTAGCTATCTGGTCTCGTAGGTGTGACCTGATAGAAACAAATGTTTAGTCTGCTATCCTGAATACTTTTTTTCTTTACTCATCTGTCAGATGGGTATCAAATGAAAAGACAGACAATAAATAATGATCCATCTGAACTTGAAAGAGCTTAGTTGAAGGAGCAGAGTGAGAACTTCCAGACAGTCCTAATAAACAGAGATTCAGCCTAATGATATCTTAGTACGGCTAAGGTTACTTTTCTCAACTTGTGGGTAACAGTTCCTATGGGAACTGTGAATTGGAAGCAGAGATGGAGAAAGTGAGCTGCTGAAAATTTTGCTAGAACCCAGTATTTGTAGTTCTTTGCCTTTCAAGATTCAATTTTCTTTAATAATCCATTTTAAAGCATAAACACACAAATTGTGCATTCTTGTCAATGATATTTCCTTCTTATTTAGCTATTCAGCAGGGTTACCAGCCAGAGAATAATGGCAAAAGCTGTCTTAAGTCACTAGTACCTCTACAGTCTCATGGCAAGTGATGAAGTAAGCAGCAGGCAGAAGACTTGGTGCTTCATTTGTTACACAGTTAGCCTTGAAGTTTTCCCTAGCCTAACCAAAAGGCTGTCATTCTGTAACTTGTAGTTCTTGTGAAAACAAGAAAAAACCCAACAGTTTTCTTTTTCTCTGCACAACATGTTTGGCCTGTCAGCTAACACTCTTTGGAACGGAAAATATGGCCTTAAGGACAAGGAAGACACACCTTCCCTTGATTATATTCTGTCTCTGTCATAACAAAACAAGATTTTTACTGTTCTTTTACAAAACAAAGGAGGGTTTGGGGGAACTGTCTTAGTATATTTTGACAAATCTCTTCTTTCTTGTGCCAACTAAGGAATCACAATATAAATTAGTTGCGCCAAACAGCTTACTACCATAATTAACTCTGCTATGCTCTAGGGTGAGAAATAGCTGTTTTATAACTGTTGCAAATCAAACTGCTCTGCCATCCAAGTAGTCACTTGCCAAGAGACCATGACACCTCATCCTTTAGATGGATATTGCTTTAAAACACCCCTTTATATTTGTCCCTGTGAGGCTGAATGGGCATCCACTATAAAATTGTGCTGAGGGAAATGGGAGTTGAATCACTGACGCATTTAACAATGCGTAACTTTTATTATTCTGCTCCCAGGAGCATTGAATTTGCATGGCTTAGCAATTTGCAAGCTGTAATGACAGCACTTAGGACAGACATCAGTAGCAGCAACAGAGATCCAGTGAGAAGAGTAGAGATAGCCCAGCTTCAGAACTTGCAGAGATATTACAGAGCTGTTCAGCCACTGGGTAATAGCCTCTAATTCCTTGGATATTCTTTGTAAGACATTGTTATCCTTGCTATAGCTATTTGCTTTTAATATGGATATAATGTGTAACATTATCAAGAAATCCAAGGGATCCAGCCATTATGTTTTCAGTACTTTCTATTTTTGCTACTGTGCTTTATCTAGTTGAGAGGTGAGAGAAAACTGTGGTGTGTGCTAATGTAACTACATCTGGAACAAAATACCCCCACTCCTTCTGTCTCAGTGGTACAGTGTGTCAGTCAGTAGATATATTTTTGTATGAGCAAATGCATATGAAAGATAAAATTTAGCTACCATTAAATATCTTTAAATCAGGCTAAAATATATAAGTGTTTTGCTCCAGCTAAAATACTTAAGTATTACTAATATTCTTAAAGAAAATTTATTTCATATTGATGTTCATTAGATGCTGAAATAGTATTTAACATATTGGAAATGTACAGCATATGAAATAAAATTTAAATAATATTTTTTCTGGTTCCATTTAAAAGATTTTTAAAAATTGTTACAGCAATATATTCCATGAAAACATTTTTTATTTACTTATTAGCTGAACCCTTTTTGTTTTCTTGGGGTGATTAAGGCAGGTAGATATGTCAATGGGCAGGCTATGATTTTCACTTGATCACTGGGCAGGATTGTTGACACTAATTTATTTGGGACTAATTTTCCCCAATATTCTTGTCTGTCACTGAAAAGTCATAGGGGATGATAGGAATAATTCTTGTGCTTTGCTTGAAAATAATAAAATACGAGATGTGCAACAGGTGGTGGTACATTCAAATACTACAGTCCTTCAGAAAAAAATTATTATGATCAATGGTATATCAATTTCTCATATCTAAATATTACCAGAATATGGCAATCAGGTAAGAGATCACTAATTGCATCTGATGACAGAGAGGAGCTGCTGATTATAAAGGAAAGAGGATGACAGGAAGAGAAAATAGGAGAAAGAAAAATTGACTGAGGAGTAGATAGATGTTATAGGTATCATAGGCAGAAAAACAGTGGGGTGAGCACATGCTGCCTAACAAAATTTTATTCCAAAATTCTCATACAAACACAAGTTATGAGGCAAGTGAAATAGATTATGTTTAGTACTCTTACAGTTGCCTGGGGTAGAACTGTGTGTTTTAAATCAAGACTGACCTCTGAATGTTAATCAGTTATTTTAATGGAGTATTGAGAGCAAAGGCAGACTAGTGATTTAACCAGAAAATATTATACATTTTCTAAGTAACTAGAAAGCATAAGGAAATATGTTTGTCTTGTAACAGGTAACTCACCTCCTTTTACTCTGTTAAAACTACAAGCAGTGTATTGAGATTCTTCTCCTTGGAACTATGGAGAAAAAGGGTCAATGAATTAGGAGTTAGACAATACACATTGTCCAGTAAAAATCAGCCAGTACCAAAGTTAATACAATGAAATGCTATTTTGCTAATATAAATTGCATTCACTCACAGAAGAAAGTAAATAATTTCAGTGTATCAGCCTCTGGATTACACCCAAAAGTTGTTCTCTAGCTAAGGCATCTATCACGCTGAAAGGGTAATTCAGAGCAAGGTCCCTAACCGTGTGCAGGTTGGGATTTCTTTGAATTACTATATTTAGATTAAGTATGCAGTGAGAAACTACATATAGACTAAGAATTCAGTTTGGGTTACTGGAAAACACTGTACTAATTAAAAGTTATTAATAAAAAGCATTTTAAAATAAATTATGGTGGGTTGAAATGTAATTGTATAGCTTTGTGGATATTGGGCTGGATTTAAAGTTACGTGTACTGGAAATTTAATGACTCCTGACTTTTGAACAGGGCTGTGCTAATTAATCAATTGGTAATTACAGCTGTGATTAACAGCTGTGATCATGACTGGTAACAAGTATTGATTAATTCCCCAATAATTCTGGCACAGTTTAGAGTAAGAAGCACTTTGCAGGATGCAGGAAGCATGATTAACAAAAGCAATAATAAAAACACTTCACTCTCATTACAGAGCTGTCTTGGGGGAACAAGATTTGTGAAAGTGGAAAACCTAGGTAGATTCACAAAGGTAAAGCAGCCAAAGATTGCCTTAATGAAAGAGAATTATTGGGAAAAGTGGGCACATTTTTTCATAATGATAAATTTGCTCCAGACTTACAGTCATTATGTCCCCACTACTGAAGTCTTTTTTCATAACAATGGTGTGTTCATTTTAAACTGGACTCAGAAACACTTTCTATTCCCATAAAAGGCAACATTTACACACTTTCCAAAGTGCCATGTGAATAGAGGCTCATTTTCTACTCCTACAAAGAGCTTGTAATGATGGGTACAAAGAGATGAAATATACATCTGCTAATCAGAGCTGACAATTTCATTTTGTGACAATGTCTTCAATTTTATTTTCTTTGTTCTATAGTAGGAGTGAAAAGAAATCTTTTGAGAATGTTTGCAAAAAGCAGGATTTTGCTAACATATCTATTCAGAACCAGAGTTCCAGTTTCATATTTTCAAAAATAGGTCGATATTTATGTTATCTACTGGCATATACAGCTGTGGGCCAAGGCTCCTATTCCTTTACAGTTGGCATGAAGATTTTTACCTAAGGCCTCTGTGGGCCAAGTGAAGAACGAGCTTGAAGCTGGATATATGCAATTAAAATAGAAAGCCTTCTGGTTAGCTAAACAAACAAACAAATTGAACAAAGAAAAAGCTCCCACAAACAAAAACAAAAAAGAAGATTACTGTTCATATTGTAAAGGATGTAGATGAAGAGAAAATGTTTCCTAATTTGCCATTTATTGCATATCAACTTTGGGCACCATTCCTATGTACTACGAAAGAAAAGTGAGTATGAACTGTTATATTTCTTTATGAACTGTTTTATTTCTCCTCTGGAAAACTACCAGTGACAGGATGTTTTTTTCAGTGGACTTCTATCAGTTGGGAAAAGAAAAAATTAATTAAAATCATGAACTTCTCTCCCAATTTCATGATCTTCCTGTGCAATTTATTAACAGAGACTTCTGAGTCAAAATAATTTTTACGCTGTCAACTCTTGCCATTTTATTATGATCTTTGTTGTTTATTCTGAAATTAATGCTTTGGCTCTGGAAAGTCCAGTCAGCTGAATATATGAGTAATTAACCATTTAAAAAGAAAACGTAATATTTGTTAAAAGCAAAGAGCTTATTCATTACCTTGATTTTAAAGATTAGTTTGAGAAGCACAGGTGGATGGCATGTCATAGTTGACTTTTAAACAATTGAAATTAGGAGACAAGGCATGAAAACAAGTTTTAGTTCTAACTTTTAAGCTTATCCCATGATTTCTGAACATGACTCACCATGTTTATGGGGTATTGATAACTGTTTAAAGCAGCCTTCACAAAGAAAGTTTCTGCTTCTAGATGAATCATGTCTTTGTAGACCCCTTTGTCTTTGTACAGTTCTCCTCCAGTAAAATCAGATGCTCCTTGTACAACCCTGTAAAATGGACAAGGCCTGCCAATCTTGTCCTCTACTCTCAACGGTTTTTATGTCATACTTAGTATGATCCTAAAGTAGTTCTGCATGAAGGAAGGAAACAGGGTAGGTGAGGGGAGGGAGAGAGAGAGAGAGAGAGAGACTTTTTCATATGTAGCAAAGGTTTTGCCACCAAGACAGTTTAAATGTAGTACAAGTTACCAAATTTAGACCCTCCTCAATGAAGTCTGTACTCAAAAACTACCAACCACTGTTGTCTTCTCATTCAGGACCATGTAAACGGCAATCCAGTGCCTAAAGAACTAGGAATTAAGAGTAGATATAGCTAGTTCCTTTATGACAAAATACATTTTAATTAGAAATTTTTGTTTGTAAAAATTAGAAAAGACAGTTGAAAGAGCACTGCTTGGTTCCTGCATATTTATATGGGTGTCTAGTTCCTGCTGCAGCTGGGTTTCTGTGGCCTGTGGCTCACATGTGCACCTGCAAAACTTAAGCTGTAGGCACGGGCTAGGGGTCCAGGGTCCTTGAAGCATCTAGAAGTGGTCAGAAATCTGCCTGCGGAGAGGCTTTTCAGGTTATGCAATTTTTCCAGGTTTTCTGGCTTTGTAATGATCCCTTAAGTTTTAGTTTTTATATTTTGTCAGATTCTGTACTTGGTGTGTGATTCTGAACTTCGTATAAAGCATTAGCAAATTTTCCTCACAGTTTAGTTAGACAAAGCAATCTTTTTCCAGCCTGAGAACCAAGGATACCATTGCAGCTTCAAGCCCAAAAAGTGGAAACAACAGGAAATTGAGGAGAGCAATCTGGGAGGTTGGGACTTCATAGCCTGAAGTTGTAATTGGACAATTAACCCAAATATGTAAATGGACCAAAACTTATAAAAGTGTGAAAACTTGTGACTAGTCATCCATCTTGTGTCCATCTTGGGTCCATCTTGGATGTAGCCATGGCCAGGCTCTTGTACTGCCCAAGGTGTGACCTTTGAAGGCCTTTAAACAAATGCCTACTTTATTGCTTTAACATTGTCTAGCCTCTGTCCTAGGTATCCTCTCCAGGCATCAGTGAGCTCAGCTGTATCTTACAGTGGGCAGCTAGGACATTTCACTCTGGATCTGGTAACTCAAGATTTTCAAGTAGTTCCTTTGTAACTCAGCTGCCAACTTGAGACTTCTTGCAGGGCTTTTGCTCCTTTTGCCTTCCTTTAGGTGTGGGGAATAGCTTAGAAATTAGAAGTTCTGGGAGTTCTAGTTGAAATAGGCGGCCTTAGACTTTGGATTCCTATGCTACTTTGTTTAAGCAAAGTGCAAAATTTCTATAAGTTTGTTTTGAATTTTATTTCTCTGTATTTAAAAAATCTTACTTTTTTTCCCCCCTATTTTTTTCAAAACAAAGACAGCTTTTTCTTCCCCTAGAAGACTGACTTTTCTTTCAGGGCAGACAACCGTTCAATTACCTCTGCCTAGGAAACCTGAACTCTACTTTTACTACCTGGTTAGATGATCACACCTCTGTTTCAGTTTCTTTATTTCTAAAACTATGTCTATGATAATCCTGATTCTATTTAAGTTGTTGTATCTAATATATTAGAGCTGAACTAAATGCTGCTTCTACATCATGAGTGAACCCATAAAATTATATGCATGAATATTTGAGGGTGGCATCAGGTCCAGATTTAGTCTGAGAACCAGGGGATTTGATTCCCTCCATATAGACAATTTTCAGAGCTTTGATCCTCTCAGAAGAGAAACAAACAAAAACGCTGCTCCTGATTACTTTAAGCATAAAATTTGCTTAATAAACATCAAAAAGGTTCTGGTCAAAAAACCACAGGATTCAGAGGTCGTACAGATTATATCAAGGGTATGAAAATACCTATATATTCTAGTGAGCACAACTGATAACGGTCTACTGCATGACAAGGTTTCTTATTATAAAAACTAAATCTCATTGAATCACTTCTTGCACTGTTGTAAGGAACAAGGAGCAGACTGAATCCTGGTAGTACAAGTTAAATTTTTTAGTGGTCCCCTGGAATCTCTTTGCTTTCATGTAAGGTATTAGCACATCCTTTTCGATATCATTTCCATCCATCTTGCATTGAAACAAGGGAAGGAAGGGGAGGATGAGAGGGATCACCTCTGTATCAGATATATACAGCAAAGCAGCTAAATTTGGCCAAATCCATCAATTTCCTTAATCAAGCAATTTCATTCCCATGCAACAGGTAGTATCAATCAGAGTGTGCTTTCATATGCTAATATCGACAGACTTCTCTTTCAAAACAGGCATAGTAACAGGACCTTTACAGACAGCAGAGGGGAGAGGACAACAGATTAGGAGGAATTATTAGATTAAATGAAAACATTACAATCTAATTAATAGTTGTATAGTTACCCTTTGCCCACCAATAAGCATTCCAGTCTGTAGTTTACCAAGTTTAGAGTCCTCACAATCTATCTAGTTAGTGGTACAACTGGAAAATTGGAATCAACTTCTTTTCTAGTCGTTCTATTTCTGTTGTCATTTATTTTCATTACACAAAGGGGATTTCTTTATCTGCATGGTGTATTATGCACCACACAGAAAGAATATCAGGTCCAAATGGCTTCTACCTTTGCTCCCAAAGAGATTCAGAGGACAAATCTGGCTCTTCTTATGCTCTCTTTTTCTACTATCACAAAAGTGTGCATGTGCATTTGGTGTCTTAATTGTGGGTAAATAAAACCATAAAATACACTTTGGTCTTTAACAAGTATGTAACCTTATCTATGGTTGCATATGAATACAGTTTATTTGGCCCACAGGTGCCAGGATGCTGCAGTAATTGTCTGCATTGTAATGATATGTAGGCAAGACATCGCCGGAAAATTTTCTTTCATATGCTGGTTTGGGCGCCAAATGATCTGTATTTCACCCGGCTCTTGTGGTCATTTGCAATGTATAATGAATCAGTGTGAAGAAAGAGAGAACACACCAAAGCCTGCAAAGGAAGTAGACACAAGTAGCTGTGGAAACAGAACATGAAAGGTAAGAGACCTACACACATATTGGCAAGATGTACCTGTAAGGAACTACAGGTTATGTGGTGGATTTATCTCATTTTTCCTTGGGAGAAAGTGAAGTTTGCCTTGCTGACAGGAAAGCAGGAAGGAACACCAAAAGAGAAATTATGTGAATATTTTCAGATAGTCTATCTCAAAGGAAAACCATATTTACCATTCTTTAAAACAGCTTCTCTTTTATGCCTCAGCAGATAAAATTGGAAGTTGCTCACATTTGAGGAATACTTCTAAATACTGAAATATATATGTATTTCATGCATTAACTTTTTTACCTAAAGAAGTGTCAGGAAAAAACCCCAAAATCTAACTCTAAAGATGAAGGGAGTGGTTTTTAATGCTATTAAACTCCATAGGGATGATGGTGATTCAACTCGGTTCCTCATTCTCCCTACAGTATGCCTACATCCTATTTGTGACTTTTTTTACAGGAAAAATCCCCCAAACTATTACAGTAATTAACCTTGAAAAATGAATAGTAAGAGAGAAACCATGAATGATGTAATGGAAGGTATGGTACAACAAAGCATTACTATTTTCTAAAACTGGCAGTTTATTCATAGGAATGTAATGACCACAATAATATCTGCTACAAAGCAATGGAAATTTACAGGCATCCTTTAATTGAGGAAACAGCACTGTGATTCCTTGTCAATTAGAAGCCTGCAGGGAGATTCATGAAAAGATCCCATCAAGCTTTCAGTTGATAGCACTAGAGGTAACAGTTTAATAAAAATTAATTTAATTTTTATGTAGCCGTTCAACAAAACTTTCTAATTACCTCACAACCATGCAGTTAAAGTACATCAGAAATAATAAAACCTCTCAAAGTAATACATAATTAAAATAGTCACTCAAATTTAGAAGGAATGTCTTGAGGTTTCTTGAAAAAGCAGATGAATCTATGAACCTTATACATAGTTCTTTAATTGCTGTGATAATGACATACATTCCACTTATATGATCCTCAATATCAGAAGAACCTGGACCTACTGAAGCAGTCCAGAGGATGGTCATGAAGATGGTCAGAAAGCTGGAGCACCTCTCTTGCAAAGACAAACTGGGATAGTTGGGGTTGTTCAGCCTTGAGAAGGGATATCAGGGGATACTCTATTGTAGTTATTCAGTACTCAAAGGAGTCCTATAAGAAAAATGGGAAAAAACTTCTTAGCAATAGGAGAATGAGCAATGGTTCTAAACTAGAAGAGAAAATATTTAGTTTAGATAAAAGTTTGTTACAAGAGTGGTGAAACATTGGCACAGGCTGCTCAGAGACATGGTGGATGTCCCATCCCTGGGAACATTCAGTAGCAGGTTGGACAGGGCTCTGAACAACCTGGTCTAGCTGAAGATGTACCTGTTCATTGTAGAGGGGGTGGACCAGAAGAATTTTAAAGGTACCTTCCAACCCCAAATATTCTATGATCCTATGATAAGTTATTTTAGACCATGACTAGAACTTGTAAAAGCATAAAACCATCTGTTTAGCTAGAAAGAATGTGGGTTATAGCATAGAACAGGAATGGAGGAAAAAAATCTCTCTATTTTGAAATTGTTGGCCAAAAATTTGGGATTAAAGCATCTGACTTTGGACAACATCATTAAGAGTAATGGAAATGTGCCTTTTTAATACACAGGTATCTAGATCCTAGATTTCTTTTGTCTTCTCAGTACAAAACTACCAAGTGAGCAGCAAGGGGGCAGCCCCTCAAGGGGAGGTGGGCTGTCAGCAAGGCAGCACAGGGACCTCTCTGACAAGGACTCCGTCCCATGGGGGCCCAGAGTCAAGCCAGGGGGCCAAGTCAAGAAAACAGGGTCAGGACTGTCAAGGTACAAGGCAGGCATGGCACACCCATGGAGCAGCTCAACCAAGGACCAGGGGACAGGGCGTGAGCTCAGCTGTAGCTCTGGAGCCAAAGAGTGTAGAGTGCACACATGGAGGCTCAAGATGGGGCATCTCTCAGTTTTTTCTCAGTGCTTAGCTGTTTCCACAGAAGCCTGGCTCAAGGTGTACTGCAGCAGGGCAGTCTCCAAGGACTTGATGGAAGAGGGGAGAGGTTGCACAAGAAGACTGAAAAAGGAGGTGCATACAGGCTCATCAGGGCAATAAGACCCTGTTGGTGCACCCACTGCTTTGATACCTCAAATGTATGTCAAGGCATAGTTTGAGTACTTACAAAGATGGGCAATAAACCTAAATCAGCAACTTCTTATGCTTCATCCATTTATTTATCCCTAGAAACGAGGGAAAATAAAATGAGCTACTGTGACTTTTATTTCTGTAATACATTCAAGTGTTGCTTAAGATTCACCTAAGTTCAAATTTTAATTCTCTGATGGCTATTTATAGTCTTCTTTCATGCATGAGCAGTTAGATAGAGATATATGACAGTGTTTAATTCTCCCTGTGACTAAATGATTATAACTCTCTCTCCATGATACACTGGTGTGTCTTACTGAATCTGCCAAGTGAAATACATGTCCACAGAGAAAGATCAAAGCTGCAGAATCACAGATTCGTTTCATTTAAAAGGAACCTCTTGAGAACATCTGTTCATGTCCATTCAAATACCCTCAATTTGCTTTCCAATAGAATAACTCTAATCAACGATGTTTTTCTTCACATATACCAGTTTTTTGGTTGTTTTTCATGTGTGCAAGGTTCTTGGTTTTCCCTACTTTTGCTTCTATTCTTGGTTTTATTATGTTCCCTGAACTAACAGAGTTCCAAAGGTTTTTTCACCTATACTAGGTACTCAAATCATGAACCATCCATCCACTGAGACAGTCTTCTGTACACTTCCTCAGAGAATTATGATTTTCTCAATAGTAATGCATAAAAATTTCCCTTCTGCACACATTTGTGTAATTAAACTGAAGAACTGCTAATTTCCAAGTTGTGCGCACAACAATGTATAGAAGCAGGAGATTGCATTGACTGTGGAGCTACTGCTTGTACAAATGTTTGAATAATCTCTGAGCAGACTAAGCTACCATATTGCAAAGAGCAATGAACATATCTTTATTTTACATATATATACCCTGTTGAAATTTTTGTCTGTGTTCTGTAGCTTTCATATCATGCATGTAGAAAAATTAATTTGTATGAATAAATTTAATAAGGGATGCTTGCTCTATGGTGCTGTCTTTGGACAGATGTAAAAAGGCAAATGAGAAAAAAAACAACATTAGAAAAGGATGGGTACTAACTAAGATTTGCTCAGTGGGTGAGAGTATGGTGCTAATAACGCCAGGGGTGCAGGTTTGATCCCTGTATTGGGCCATGCAATTAAAAACTAGAATTAATGATCCTTGAGGGTTCCTTCCAACTCAGAATATTCTGTAACTGAAGCCAGGGTTTGTATTTAGGAGATATTAAACTGGCATAATTGAGCTCCATCCAACCCCATGGTGAGGCAGCTTTGAAATGTCTGTTTTCCATCCTCCATGTGAGGTCTTGCAACAACCCATTACCCCGTTCAAGAGAGAAGTACTGCTAGAGTAGAGGGATTAAGCAGATCAGGTCAGTGCAGAAACAGAGGTAAGGGAAAGAGGTGCAGTCACAATTCAGGCCAATGAAAAAAGCAGAATTAGCAAAATCATAAAAGACTCATGAGATGATAGCACAGGAATTGTGTTGCAGACATAAGAATGTGTGATGCAGTGGCTAATGTGAAACAGCAGCAGCTATTAACTATGGCCTAATGAGTGGGATGTACTCAGAACTGTGACTCCACTGCAGTATCAGTGGGTCACTCACAGCTGGTTTTGCCCTCTGTACAGGCACTTCATGTTAGTTCAGCTAAGGGCTTTCCCAAATTAATGCAAATTGAACTGGGGAAAAAAAAAGATATATTAGAAGAAGCAAGAGTTTTATGAAGTTAACTCAAGGACTTTATTACTCTGCTACTTTATGTTTTTTTAACCTTTTACATATGCAATGTTGCCCTGAAAATGTCCAAAAGCTTTTCGGTTGGTATATTTACTTACACAGAACACCATCGTATTGCTCATCATTAACATCACAGAAAGATCCCAGTAAATACACCAAGTATCCTTGTGCATTTTTCCATTAACAATTTAATGAATGATATCACACAGCAATGTTAACTAATTACATTTCTAATTATTCTCTGAAATTAGTTATATTTAGAACTTATTTCATTAAAACAGTCAAACCATATTTCATGTGCCTACTGTAGATATTTTCAGAACTTCCTACTCTTTGGCCCACCACAGACATAATTAACAGGAAAGTTTTCGGTACAGTTTCAAGAAGAAAAGTCAGAATACCTATTCTCTTTCTAATGATAACCAGCAGCCACAGCTCCCTGCACTTTTAAAGTGGGTAGGTAAAGAATGTTTGTTATTCAGCACAATATTCCACAGTGACATTTCTTATCATTACAACACTGTAGGACCAGAGGATTCAAAACAGTATTTGCCTCCTGGCAACTTTATTCCATGATAATATCCTTTTGATGCTGGAACTGTGAACAGCTGAAAGAACCCCCAGGCTATTTCTGTACTTCCAAAAGTTGGTATACTGCTTCCTGGAGAAAACTAACTAACTAACTAAAAATTAATAAACAAAACATGCACCAAAACCAAGAGTATCATTAATTACTTCATTCATTTGGCTGTAATAAAAGCAAAAAAGATAGCTAAAAGGTTACAAGAGAATCACAAATGAAGAATACTGTCCCAGAGATTCTCTTTTAGCTGTGTATAATTACATTTAACCCCTGAGTATAATTTCACTTAACCCCTGAAGATAACCATGAAGCACTTCAAAATTCAGGATTTATTATTCCTGCATTCCTGAAATTCTGCATCCATATGGTTCTTTCCAAAGACAGGTTTTGATTCGCTTGACATCTTTGAAAATCAAAAATATTTTGTATAAAATCCCATTTATTGTTGCAAAGACAGAGACCTTTTCAAATCTGCCATTTGTCTTGACTTCAAAACTGATACTGTTTATCACCATTTTCTGAAATGTTCAAACACCTGTTAAAGGAAAAAGGATGAGATTAATGCCCAAAGATGTTCTAAGAAAAAACATAGACAATCAAGATCTGAGGTTTTGTCTGTTGTTGTTTTCTGGTGTCTTGGGCTTGGGGATGGGAAACATTAACAGTGGGAACAGCCACAATCCTGCATTTGTTTGACCAGATGGAACTAAGCTGAGATGGTGAACAACTTTTTTTAGGAAAGAACTTTCTCTTTCTGTTTACTTTTGTTCTTAATACTGTTGCTGTTACTGTGCATTCCTTATTCCATTTGTGTTTTTTTTCAGTGAATTGTTATCCCAACCCAGAGTCTCTGCCTTTGTCCCTCTTTCCCTGGCAGGAGCAGTGGGAAGGGGAATGGATAATTTGGAGTCTAATTTCTGTGGATATCTGTGTAACAAGAAAGGCTTCATAATGTGAGACTTAAATATGTGAACGTCACTTTGATGTAGGTTCTTGGAAGGTCTTGTAAACTGTGAGGTGTGATGACCACCCCAAATGCACTGAAATTAACTCTATACCAGAAAACTTACCAGTTGTACTGCTGCAGATTTCAGAACCAGGCATTTACAGCATTTAAAAAATAATTTCCACATAGCATACTTTTCTTCTAGTTTTTCCTCACACGAAAGCTAGCAAGCAGCTGCTATTCATGCAAATACACTTGTTCATAAGCAGGGCAGGTTGCTTCAGCTGAAGACTTAAAATAAACCCCTGCATTTCCTGAAAATATTTTCTTAGTCCATTAAGTAAGAAAGAATTGCCAGGATTTTCTTTCCTTTTTCTTTTCTTTTTCGGCAGTACTTTGTCCCTAGTGAATATTAAGGTGCCTCCTTTCATGAAACAGAAGAGCAAATCAATGCAATGTCTTCATTTGTTGTGTGCATTTGTGGCTATAGCAAACCTAAGAGTGTCTTGGGGCAGCCTCAAAGCTTGTTTTCTACTCAAAGAAAAATTGCACAAGACAAAAAAATGCCTCTGAGGTTTAATTATCCTTCTTGGTTACCTCTCACCAGAAAAAAAATGTACTGTAGCTCTGAGTTTTTCCATGGCCAAGATACCTGTACTTGTTCCTTTTTTTCTTGCCAGTGGTAAATAGGTCTTTAAAAATGAATTGTTTCTCCTTCCTTCTTTCCCCTCTGTACTCTCAGGAGTTTCTCTCTTCTGCACAGATGTGCAAATGTGGCGATGGAGCCTAGGAGAAAAACTAATCTAACACTCCCCATGTTTGTTTTTCAGTTGATTTTTTAATGTTTGATGCCTGGTTTTTCACTTGCAGGGATGGAAGTCTCAATAGTGGAATGGTTTTCTGATCTCCAGTGTTCTCCATCAACTGTTTCTTTCACTGGGTATCACATTATTCTTTCCTTCTTGGCTGCCTTATTTATTCTTAACATTCTGCTAAAATCATAAAAAAGTCCCACTAAATTTTTCTTGAAATTTAGAGTGGAAGCCTTACATCTGCCAAAACCAGCCATATTAGTAAAAAGCTTCCATCATCTCATTTCTTGTGGAGTTGCCAGAATCATCTTAGGGATAAAACCACTGGTGGGGCAGTTTAGGACAAGACACGTCCTCATTCTGTGGTACTGTTGACTGACTGGTACCTTCTGGTTCTTCTCCATCTGGTACTTCTAAAATTTTTACTGAATGTACCTTATTTAATACACATTTCCCACAGGATAACATTTGCTTCACCTGCATAAATGAAAAATGAAATATTAAAATTGACCCTGTCACGTTGTGAGGGTCTGAGGTAGCATCTTTTGCTCCCACAACATTTGTTATTCCAACTGACTGGAATCTTTCCAATGGCTCTGCACAATTTGAGGCCCTTGAAATTGCTACTTTTCCAGCAGCACTATGCAAGGCCAGTACAGAGGCCTCGTTAATGATCTGGAAAGGAAGTGCAGATTTTTGATCAGTTTTACAGCTGCTAACATAGGTTGTGCTGCAGAGATGCAGACTGTGCAAAGGGCATGCATTATGAAATTGTGAAAGGACTGGCCTCTCAACCAAATTACCAAACATAATTACCCCACATTTCTACAAAATAAATTCTGTGTAGTTTATGAGACAAAAATAATGAATATATCTTATCCCACAGATTTACTGATAGAGTAGGTGACTATGTCCTATGTGGTCATTAGAAGAATCAGGCAAGAGAAGTCATAAGAAGCAACTTTCTCCCATATTTTTCATACACACAGAGAGTTTTAACGGTATAAGAGATGTTAATTAACTTTGTTTAGTAATACTTTTGCTCATACACTTACCTGATTCTTGATTATCTTCACCTGTAATATTAAACATAGAGACAAGTAGAGATTTAAGATTCTCAGCCCACCAGAATGATGATGAAAGACTAAAGCAAGTATCATCTCAGGCAGATTATAGCAGGAAAATTAGAGTCTGGATTTTGAAACCTTTTCTTATCCTTTTTGTTTTTTCTTTTTGGCCTAGAGCTAGTGGGGTCCTCTCCAACTACTTTTTACCTAAGCGCTTTTTCACTACTTGTGGAATCATTCTGCTCTTTGCCTCATGATTTCCAGCCTCTCCCACTATAAGTTGCTTGAATTAAAGATGCTTAGAGAGAGAAATGAAATAAAAATGTCTAGTACTATAATAAAAAGTATCAAGAAGAAAGGATTTTACCCAGGTGTTTATTAGTGTGCAACACACTATGGATAATTTTTGGTTTGCTAACTAATGACAGCAGCTTGCCCATGATTCTGAGGCCAGCTGAGTGTAGTTACCTGCTGGACTGGGGTAGGAGCAAACAGTGGAAGGCATCAGGGCCTTGGACATTGTCACTACCAGCCCTGTGGCCGCATCAGAGCTGTGCCCAGGGCACTGTCACCTCACTGGGAGCACAGGCTGTGCTGATCCCAGCAGGAACCACAGCAGGTGAGGGTGAGGACCAAGGAAGGAGCAGAGCCAGACCTGAGCTGCTGCCTTGCAGGGGCTGCACGGGGCCCAGAGCAGTGCAGGCACCAAGGAGAGCAGGGCAGAACCCTGGCTGTGGACAGCTGTGTTCATTGACTGCTCCTCTGGCTTGCTTGGGTGATGGAGGTTTTACAGTGCTCCTCTCCTAGAAAAAAATGTGTTCCAACAAGGCACTTTAATGTTTCAGAAAAAATTTTTTTTCTTCCTGGAGGGAAAGGATAAGCTGTAATGATTTCCAGGGTTTAATATGACATTCTGCTACTTAGCAATTGCTTTCTTTATCTATACAGTGCCTGGATACACAAACTCCATTTGCAGCTCAGGTACATATATCTAGCTATATTGTTTTGATCTTAACTCATGAGAATGGTATTTGACAGTGAGTGTCAATTTGCAAAAGTGTGTTGTCTGCACGTCCTGAAGAACAAAGCAAGATACTTTTTTTTATTATTTTTTTAAGCCTACTATAAAGGTCTCTTTTTGTTCATTTTTTTTTTGTACATTAATTTCAATGAAGTATCAGAGCTCAAAGGATTTAATTATGAGACAAAGTGGAAACATCCCATAGAGAACTTATAATCTTGATGACCTTTCCCACATGTTCTTCAGTAAGAACAATCATTTCGGAACTCGGCTGAAAAACGGATTATACTGCCAGAAAAGTGTAATTGTTTTGTATTTGCTGAGGAAGATCATGCACCTGAACCATATGATAGTTACACCAATAGAAATACTTTTCAATACTTTTCAATACTTTTCAATTTTGGCCTGTTCTGTTGGTGTTGTATAGAGAATGTGGAATGGTAGGGTGAGCTTGAGAAAGAAAGATAAAAAGACACTATAACAAATGGACTGGTTAAAAGACAAGCCAAATACACCAAATACACCTTTGTACACCAAAGTAGATGAAGAATTATCAATTGAGGTTTAATGAGGTTTTGCTAACAGTAATAGATATTTAGGGTAGAAATCTAGCCTTTATATCAAGTAATCTTCCTAATCACATAAATTTTTTGGTTGTCAAAAACTTTAAAGTTTTTCTCTGTGGCCTTTTAAAATCAGACACTGTAATTTTGGGAACAATTTCTTCATATGCTTAGGAAAAATGATATGTTCTTTAACAACACGTTTTGTGTTTAGTTCTTAGGTTATTTCCAAGCATGTGGTAATTTTTGAGGGTGCTGTTCATGAGTGTTGTAGGCGAGGGTTACTGGAATATTGGTAATCCCTGTGTGCTAGAGGGCTGTTCATGAGTGTACTGGACTGCTGTGGTAAGTCTGCAGCCATTTCACTCAGCTGCACTGCATTCTAAGATTCCATGTGTTCTGATACACAATTTTACTGGGTTTGCAATAGCTGGGAAGAAAGGAAGTGTTTGTGCTTACACAGCACAGGTTGAGATATAAAAGGTACAGTGGAAGACTTGTAGATGCCAGGGATCGCGTGAGCAGCCAGGGTTGCTTGTCATATTCTATCAAGTACCGGGTGCAACATAGGTCTGGTCTTTACTGTGATGGTGGAGAATCTGATCAAGCAGAATGCCTTGTATTGATGCCTTGAGAGGCTACCTAGAACAGAGGCTAGACAGTGTTAATGGACTAAAGTAGGTATTTATTTAAAGGCCTTCAGAGGATACACCTTGAACAGTACAAGAGCCTGGCTGAGGCTACAGCTGAGATGTACGACCAGTCACGAGTTTTCACACTTCTATAAGTTTTGGTCCATTTACATATTGGAGTTAATTGTCCAATTACAGCTTTAGGTTATGAAGTCCCATCCTCCCAAATTGCTCTCCTCAATTTTCTGATTATTCTTTTGGGGCCTGAAGCTGCAACGGTGTCCTTGGTTCTCAGGCTGGAAAAGGATTGTTTTGTCTAACTAAACTGTGA
>JAOTQP010000251.1:20567294-20594454 GCA_026413545.1 Cichladusa arquata | reverse complement strand
ATATGTATATGTATATGTATATGTATATGTATATGTATATGTATATGTATATGTATATGTATATGTATATGTATATAAAGAGAAACAACAACAAACAAAACCAGAAACCCAGTACCAGCCTTCTCTCGGCTGTCAAGCACTTTCCTCTTTGGTGTAGTTATGATCACAGCCGGAAGGGGCGCTGTTGGCACCCACCCAGGCAGAGCAGGTGTAATGATTCCCCTGCAACTGCAGGGGGTGCGGTGACGTGAGCTCAGCTGTCTCACGTGGGTAATGACAGCACAGCTGGCGGAAGAGATGGAAAAGGGCTTCCTGTACAACCTCACAGGAGCAGCCAGTCCCAGTGCCCCTCCGGATAGTGAAATGAGCCATAGCAGAAACCTCGGAAGCAGCAAGCTGGAACGGCAGAGGCGAGCAGACCCTGAAGAGGCAAACAAAATGTATCAGAAACTCTGCAGCTGTAGCAGGAGCCGCGAGGTGCCCAGGCAGGCAGGGGGTGCTGGGTTACAGTGTAGCAAAAAAACCCAGAGCAGTGGCAAAGAAATGGCGGGGCTGGGCAGCAGCAGCTGGGCTCCCGAACACGGCCACGAGAGGCTCCCTCAGAGGGGCTCAGGGTCACAGGTTTTCCGTGAGGCACTTGAGTAGATGGTGAAGGTCCCTTCCAGTGAGGTAGGGTGTTAATAAAGTCCCAGTCCAATGGTCGCTCTTATGAGCAGAGCTCCACTCATGGTAGAAGACCGCAGGAGACAGGACCCCGCAGTGGTGGTGAATTCTTCCCACAGTGACTGCAGTCTGTCTCCCCTCTGATGCAGAATGAGACAGAGAGAGCACGAGAGAGCTAGAAGCTGCGTCCAGCCCCTCACCTCCAGCCCAAAATCTTAAGGTATCTCTGCCCTTCCCGAGAGAATGCCCCTCAGCTAGGATGGTGTAACCAGCTGCACTCCTCCCCCTTGGCTACATCTTTTGTCTCTCTTAAGTACTGATCGTTATTGTCTCTTAGCAACAAATGGGACAAAATTCCATGAGAGAAAGAAACAAAAGAAAAAATCCTAACCCAAACAATGTTTTTCCCAATGCACCCCAAGTTTCCATTGTCCTTCTTGGCCTCAAGGGCACTGCTGGCTCATGGATAACTTGTTGTCCATCAGGATCCTCAGGTTCTTCTAGGCAGAGCTGCTTTCCAGCAGGTCACCCTCAACCTGTGCTGGCGTCTGGGGTTGTAGGAACAAAGGACTTCCGAATGACAAATCAATGTAATTATGCAGAAGCCAATTTATTGTTTACCTTATACCCTACTTATACATTCTAAAACGATCATGCATTTTTTGATTGGTGCCTCTGTCTTGTCCACACACTCTGCACGCAACTTGAAGGAAATATGATTGGTTACAGTCCAGCGCTTCACCGCCCACCTTTATCTTGGTTCTTCTAATCTTGATATTCTGTTTTTCAGCTTTTTCTCTCCCCATTTAGCACAATTTATGTTTCAGTAATCTTGATGAATTCCATTGTTTGATAAAATAGCAGAGAAACAGTTAAAAATGGCTAGACTGGTGCACCTGGTGTAAACTATGGTCTAAACTATTCAAATACATTGCTACACTATCTCTTCTGAAGAGCTTGTAGCCATCCAGTGCAGTGCTCCGGCTATGTAAGTCATCCCACCACATTTCCGTGATGGTGACTACATCATAGCTTTGCTCTTGTACCATGGCTTCCTGCTCTTCTTGTTTGTTACCCATGCTACCTGCATTAGTATACATGCACCTCAGCTGGGCTACTGATTTCACCCCTAACTCAGGCTTACCACCCTTTGGCCTGCTTCCAGAGACCCCAGCTGCATCCCCCTCCCTCTTCAAACCTAGTTTAAAGTCCTCTCAATGAGTTCTGCCAGATCATGAGCTAAAATCCTTCTGCAGAGATTCACCCGCATCTTATGGGGGAGGTGCTCATGCTGGAGCAGGTGGATGCCTGGAGGAGGCTGTGGTCTATAGGGAATAAAACAGAGAGTACAATGGAACTGATAACAGGGCCTGATATCTTAGGCCTTATTGAGCAGAAACCATGGGAGAGGCAGACACAATATAAGTGTTCTCTGGATAAGAAGTGAACCAAAAATATGTTGTGAAACTTTGTGATAAGATAATGTTTCCAGGTGATGTGATGTCATGAAGAATGTGCAACCAATGGGAAACTTTTGCCAAAATTAGAAACCTATATAAGTGCCATACAAGTAAAACCCTATAAAAACCCCTGTATACTCAAGAAAATTGGTTTCTGATCACAACTCGGAATGCCCCCGTCTCAATCACTGATAGTGGTCCAGTGAAAGATCTGGTAGAGAGAGAGGGCCTGTGCTTCCAGGCTGGAGCAGCCTGTCCTTGGAGGAATGCACCCTGTAGAAGAGGGACCCACACCACAGCATTTTTGGAAGGACTGTTTGCCCATGGGGGGAATTAATGTTGCAGTAGTTTTGGGAGAACTGCTGCTTGTAAGAGTGGGCCCACACTGGAGAAGTTCACAGAGAACTGTCTCCCATGGGAGGAATCCCACAGTGTCACAGGGGAAGAGCTCCTCTCTCAGAGCCACAGAAGAAAACCTCGGGTGACGAACTGACCAAAACCCCCATGCCCTGTCTCCCTGCCCTGTCAGGGGGAAGGAGGGAGGGGCTGGGGAGAAAAAGGTGTTTTAAGGGCTTATTTTACTTCTCATTATCCTCCTCTGATTTTGTTAGTAATAAATTCACTTTGTACCTTAAGCTGAGCCTGTTTTGCCCTTGGAGTGTTTTTCTTCCAGACCTTAACTCATGAGGCCTCCATTTAATATTTTTTTCTCTCCTCTGCCCAGCTGTAGCAGGAGAGGGTGAGCAAGTGGCTCTCATGGATGCCTGACATTTGGCCAGAGTCAAACCATGAGGCTACACTGTTAAAGGAATAAAGTAGGTATTTATTAAAAGGCCTTCAAAGGATACATTTTGGGCAGTACAAGAGCCTGGCCGTGACTCCACCCAAGGTGGACTCAAGGTGGACAGCGATTCACGAGTTTTCACACTTTTATAAATTTTGGTCCATTTACATATTGGGGTTAATTGTCCAATTACAGCTTCAGGTTATGAAGTTTTATCCTCTCAGATTGGTCTCTTCAATTTGCTGTTGTTTATACTTTTTGGGCCTGAAGCTGCAACGGCGTCCTTGGTTCTCAGGCTGGAAAAGGATTGTTTTGTCTAACTAAACTGTGAAGAGAACTTGCTAACACTTTATATGAAGTTCAGAGTTATATGCTAATGCAGACCAGAATCTGGAAAATATGAAAGCTAAAACTGAAAGCCTCAGTATGATAACTTCTCTCAAAAGCACTCGTAACTTTAGTTACACTTCGACACAGGGAGGAGATTATTCTTTTGATTTTTGGTAGAGACTAGGATTTTTCTTTTTTTAGACTAAAACTGGATAGCATCCCAGAAACATTCCTTATCACACACCCAAAAGATATATGAATGAAGTAGCAAACACTTACTGAAACACTATTTTCTGTGTTATGCAGTCATATTAAAGGAATATAATGATTCTTTTGATTTGGTCCTGTGAAACTCCATGCAGATTTGCACTGACAAATACACTTGTGTTGTTTGCTTCTGCTCAAACACCAAGTGAATAGGGGTAACTTAACTCTCCTACAGAAGTTCTATGTAGTAAAGTGTCTGAGCAAATATCTTATTTAAATTTTTAAGGACCCTGTTAGAATGCAGCACAGGAAATGCATATTCTGGCCACAGTTGTCTCATAATATGGCTGTATTTAGCTTCTGGATCAACAAGAGCTGACTCACATTAGGCAACTGGAAATGCAAATAGAAAGAATTCACACATGTGCACACACCTTATAAGCCCTCTGTCTTTAGATGTCCTTGAATGTCCAATGGGCTGAATGAATATAGGCACCAATAAATGTATCAAATATTGATATCAAAATCACAGAATCTTAATTCCAGGTTAGAGACTCAGCTGTTTCACCTCCTGTTATATGAGTTATCAATAAAATAATGTCCCATTTTGCTGTTATTTTGCCAAAGAGGGAAGAGATGACAGAATGAGAAAGAACCAAGTGATTATAGAGAATTTGCAGCAAAGTTAGTTATAGTATCTGTGTATGTATGCATGTCTATGAAAATCTTCTGACTTCTCAATTCAACTGAATTGTGCACAGGCTTGTTGGGGAAACAAAACTTCATGATGTTGTTTTTATGGAATGAGTTTTATAACAGGGCTTTGCACTTAAGAGTGCAAATAGTGCATAGTGTTCTCAGGATGCTGAAAAAGCATCAGCTTTCTCAAAAACTTCCTTATCCATGTTAAACCTAATTTAAATAACTTTAGCTTTAGTTTCATCATTTAAAACATATAATAAGGTATTTTTCAAAGGAAAATACATGGTGATGTCTCTGCATACTATTAAATATTTAAGTGAACATCATTTCTCCAAATTTTGTGATGGAAAATCACTTTACCAAAGCAGATCAAATGAGAACATCATGTCTCCCTAGTACTAAGTGTATCCTCCTCTTTGAATTATTCACCACTGTATATCTATATATGTACATAAAAAGAATACAGTAACTGTGCAAAGCAGAGCTTGGGTGAGTCTGTTGAAAGGATGCCTTCAATATGCTCTGTCATATTTCAAATTGCAGACCAAGCACAAAACAGGTAAGGATTTTCCTGAAAATTCCTGAGTACTCCAAACTGTGGTGAGAGTTAAAACAACATAGTGTATGTGACCGTCTCTTGGGGAGAGATTAATTGATGAGTATGAATGGAGCAAAGGAATATTGTGCACTGTTCACCTTGGGTTCATTATCATGCCAAAACTTGGTTATGTAAAGCACTGAAATACAAAATTGTTCTTATTTTGATACTGTACATTCTAGATGAGAACTCTGCACTGCACACAGGTATTAGCCAGCTGGTTTGTCTTCAACAGCTTTATACAGCCACAGCTTAAGCAGACAGTGCTGTCAGGAAACAATTCTTATGTTGATTTGCTGAAACAAGTGACAGTCTTTCCCTATTTGTAGGATACATTTATTCTTGGCTTTGCCTACCAAAGCTAATCTCTGAAAGAAAGATGGATAAACTCTCCTGGTTTGTGTAATCTCTTGTAAATATGCTTTAAACTAAGCAGATGTCAAATTGTCATGCTTGTAATGCCACACGTGTATGAAAGTTGATGACATGCATGGCAGCATTCTCCAGCAGCAGAGCTAATGCCATTAGTAACACAGCAGTCAGACATCATAAAGTGGAAATAACAAAATTGGTAAGAGGAATGTGCAAGAGGTCAGTCGCTTTAAGCCAATCCAATCTCACATGACAGAACAGGGCTACACAGTTTTAGCCCTCTTAATTTCCTGTTTTTCTAAGTCTTCCCAGTAAAAGCATGCATCATAAGAAGAAGAAAGACATGTCTCCAGGTCTTTCCTTTGGCAAGGAAGAAAAAAATCTTATTCCCCTCAGACCTACAAGATAACAGGAAGATGCTAACCCTGGTAGCTGGAAAAGGAGCTTGAGTAATACCACAGTTACTCGGTCTGAGTGATTCTAAGCTAACACACTAAGTCAGGACACCAGAGACCACAAACAGAGCTATGATGGTCTGTCAGATGTGGATACAGAGGCAAAATTATCTTCTGTGCCATCAGTGACTCTAGTTTGTGACAGACAAATGGTGAAATGTGCTTTTTGTACTTAATTCTTGTTGTTTTTTTTCAATTTGCCTAAGTTTCGAAGTCAGCTGGGATTGATGGCATCAGACTACAGGAATATCAAAGGAAATCAGAAAATGTCAAAACCATCCAAATGCTGACTGCTAATTGTGACTCAGCGGGCTAAAAAACAGCAGTATTTTTCTTCCAGCTAACTTGCCCAATCCAGCCACAAGTCTTATCATACTGGTAGCAAGATGCCTTCCTGATGTCCCCATTGTGAGTCAGCTACCCTAAGTTACACCTACTCACTCATTGACAGCAAGGCAGTTGTTAGGAGGCAGTGCTATGACTTGGCAGCTGTTAGGTCTGCAACTGCACAGCAAATTAAATATTGTAAGGCTTTGTCAGCAGCCTTTACAGATGCTTTATTGAAGAGAAAGATGATAAGGTAAATGTTTTTAATTCTTTCGAGACAAACCCTTTGTTTTTTTATACGAATCTGCGAAGAATTTTAAATCTTTCCCTGAAGACTTCATACAGCCATGTGGATAATGAGAAGTGAAGCTTGTCTCCAAAAAGATGCATTGGCAATTTTTTTCCCTTCACTCCGTGCTTGGATTCTAGCTGTTTGCTGTGAGAGGTGTCAGACAGCTGAGCATCAGAAACATCTCATGCTGGCCATACTCATGATAGGCAGGTACCACATGTCACCTTCACTTTCCCTAATGCAAGGAGACAATGTCATGAGGAGCTTCAGTGAAGATTTACAGCCCATTGAGATCCCTTTTTCTCTTCTCAGGAGCTAATGTAAGCAATAAAGTACACAAGCTCATGGAACTACATAACTCTTTTTGTCAGCTGTGTCATTTGGATTCAATATATCCCATACTAGATGACAGGAGTGTCTGCTACTGTGTGGCAAATGTTCTGAAAAACCAAGCATAGTACTCACCTCATCCCTTACCACAACCCAACAAAAAGAATCAAATCTTTGGACAGCAGCAGCACAAGTCTTGCAGGTGCAATAATCTATTTGCAAGTGCTTTCCTAGCTAGATCTGCATTTTTGCTTTCACACATACCTTCTCTTCTCTGCTCCTTTCCCTTTCCCACTCTCCAGATACAACAGAGGCAAAGTCGTGTCATGTCATCCTCTGTAATTCTTGACAGCATAATTTCCCTAGGTCAAAAGTAAAACAGTGTAACTGTGAGGAAAGGGGTATTCTCATTTTCATAATGGCAAAGTGAAAGTTCCAAAGAGATTTGTCACTTTCAGGAAATAAAAACTTGTGATGAGTGTTTATATAACTTTTAGTTTAACTTGTGTCAGTGTTTTTTCAATATTTGTCAGCACTATTGCTAGAATAAACAGCAAGTTGGGACAAACTGGCAAGTCTGTGTATTCTGCCTTTTTTGCTGAACTGAAGTGTGGTGCTGCCTATCATAAATCTGTTTCACTGAAAATTAGGACAGTCTTTTCGCTTCTGGAGCACAGTGAAGGAGGAGAATTATGATGGCCAAAAAATAGCTGTGATATGACAAGTGTTATCATTGCCATGGGTAAGCTGGTTCGGGAAAGGCTAATTTCTGTTGCAGTTGTTACTGCAGAGATTTGAGTTGCTACTTAGATGACCAGAACCTTATCACAGTATTGTGCAATTGCTGAAAAATGACTTTGTGCAAGAAAGGTGTTCTGCTTCCTGGGTGATATTTCATGTAGCATTTATTATATAACACAATGCATTTTTATATATTTTTACTATTTTTAGAAAATTATTCATAGAGCTGCACAGGAGAATCAGTGATCAATTCCAACGGAATCCATGATCACTACATGGTCCAGAAGTCACGCATCCTTGTTTATATCTAAAGGGGAAGAGGCAGAGTAAAACATTATTTTGTTGGACATAGACAAAGGGTGGGTGAAGAAAGAAGTATACTGTAGCATCTGGGCAGGTGTTAATTTGAGAGACTGATGTAACTGGTCTTACCAATCATCTGGGTAAAGTACCTATATTTGATCTTTGCTAGCAATTTGGGCTTAAGAAATTCAGTAAGAATAAGATGTTCAAGGTTCTTTGCTCTAGATCTGGAAGATTCATTCCAACTAAGTCCCTTCTCTTCTTTTAAACTGTAGCAAATTAATAAACTCTTGTAAAATATTTTAGTCTTGTAATATCTTGTCTCAAATTTCTCTGTATGTATACAGCCCTTTGCATCTCATTACTTTGTTTTCCTTGAAGAAAGACTGACATTTTCTTCAAGGGCTGAAATAAGACATTTTTGAGATAATGAGATGTGTATCCAAAAAAAGAGAAACAACCCAAGGAACTAGAAAATATCTAAATTAGAAAAAGGATTGTGATGTATGCTTAACTAATTATGCCAGGATTTTTGTAGGGTTTCTTTTTATTCAGGCACCAGCTAGAAAGCTCTGATCTTCTGCCTTATTTTACTTCTCTATTTAGCACTTGTAGGAAAGGAAATTATGTCCTAATTTTGCTTTAATTTTATAGTTTGTGCCCTTGTACTCATAATTAATATGTTTTGTACTGCAGAAAGGTGAAATTATATGCTTATTACAGAATTAATTAAAGTCAGATTAAGACAATTGATTCCCCACCATCATCCCTGCTGTGATAAGACTTTGGGGAGACTTTTGCCACTAAAGCATTATTACGTCCTCTTATTTCCTCTGCAATAAGCCAGGAACTTCTCCCTCATCCTAAAAGAAGGAATGCAATTGTACTTATTTGTTTTCAGTTCCATTAGATTTATTCAGTGTTTCAGTATCGCTTAAAATTTGGAAAATTGCATGAGTCAATCTGGAGCCAACTTTTCCCTTGGTTTTGGGGGTGGTTTTTTGTGTGGTTGGCTTGGGTTTTTTTCAGTTTTTCCTGTCAGGTCACAGAGGACTCTGATCCTACTGGCAGGGGTACCTTTGTGTATATAAGGAAATCATGTAGCTCAGTAAAGAGTATCCCCAGTGACTGCTCCCCTCAACCTCTCTGCTCATCTTTATAACTCCTGGATGAAGTTCAAGGGCTGACATCGAATGATTATAAACATCTCATTGAAATTTGAACATTTGGGCTACACTCTCTAGGGAGATAACAGTCCTGTTTTGTTGTTTTATCCAAGCACAAACAGAATCTAGGGTAACAAGAATAATTTGTATTGTAGTACATGTTTATGGTTTAAAATATAACCAATCAAGAAAAAAAGGTAAAAGGATGTTAACATTCCCTACAAAACTGTAAATTGAAGCACTGGAGTTTTTACTTGACTCCAAGACTGAGAAAAGCAAAGACCCAAAACAGAATGTGTAAGTGAAAAGTTCAAAAGCGAGTGAGTGAGCACTTTTGATGTGGTGCTGTAGGTGGAAAAAGCAAGTACAAAGTCTTAAAATTGGTGTGCCTTGCACTGGCAGGCTAGTTCCACACTGAAAGGAAGTCAGTGGGCTGTGGCTACAGTGGAATTGGAGCTGTTTAGTACACAGGTAGGGCAGTACTTCCCGCGGCAGTATGATGTTTCCTGTATGACAAAATCATAAGGAAAGTTACTGAGAAGAAAGAGAAATAAATAATTTTCAGAGAATTAAATTAGATGCCCAGTACAATTACCTGAAGTTCTTAGTCAGCAAAACACTTTTCCTTTTAATAGAATTCTTTGCTGTTTAAATTATTAAAAACTATTTAAAAATTTTAATTAAAGGTATGTCATCTGCTGCAACATTAGCAAGTGCTTCCTAGCTGTGAGTGTGATGATGATGTGGAGAAGGTGTTTGCATTCTCAAATTATTGCATTTTTACAGTATTCATTTTGTAGTTTAGTTGAATATTTTGTTGAGGGTGCATTTCTTACCCTTTTTGTCTTTGTCTTTTTTCTGCTGAATTTTATATCCTTTTAATAAGAAAGTTATTTTGCCCTGCATTTGCCAAGGGAGTCATGCAGGCTCATTCTATTTTGTTGAAGTGTCTCTTTTGTTAGAACAGCAGATAGCCACTCACTAATTAAAGTAAATGGCACACATTAATGTCTCTGTGGTGTTTTCTTTATTTCAGATTGATATTTCTTGTCAGCTATTTCTCCCTTTTGATAAGGAAGATATCTGTGCCCTTCATTTACTTGTGTAGCTTTGTAATGTTTACCCTGTTTGTGAGATGGGTGATCTTTGAGTTGTTTTATAATTTCTGACACTGGTTTGGTAAGTGATCTGAGCAAGTCTATGACAAGTAATTGCTACTTGAGTTGGTACCTTTGGACATTGCTGAAAAGCCCTACTGAGACTGAGCTTTGAGATGTTTACATTTATTAGTACAAATCATGCTAAACCCACTGGAATAGTTGAGCATTCTACTTCAGGCTTGCTTAGCTACCTTATGGAATAAACACTCCTGTAAACAATTCCTGTTCCAAGTTATTTCCTCAGTCTTACAGGTAATTTGTGATAAACAAGGAACTCAACATAGATTGCACAATACTTTTTTATCTCAGTGCCTCAGTAAGCGCAGGTGCCCTTAAAAAATTGCCTCTAGCATTAAATGTATTCCAATTTATTAATCTACCTTTAATTGTGTGTGATGCAAAAGTAGGCAATTATTTTAATCCTACAGGAGAACCAAAGCTTGGAAATGCTGATACTAATCTTCACTTCCTAACCATGTTTTTCAGAAAGGGAGGAAAATCTGGAGATTCACAACATTAATGAATAACAGACTTTCTTAACTGATCTCTGTCAGGTCCTATATGCAACTGTTTCTCTTCAGTGTACTTGCATTTTTTACCCCATTCTAGAAACTGTAGAAATTATACAAATCTTCTTTTCTATCACTAGGTCAAGAGATACATGACTGCAAAAAAGCCTGGCTCAATTGCACAACTGAAAGAAATAACTGCATGTCAGCAACTCATTGCAGTGTAGAATGAAATGAAAATAAAACACTTGTCAAGGCATGAAAGTCTAATAAGTCTTCTAAACTCACATATTGAGATTTATACTCTCTTTTGAAGTGGATACAAATGTGTCTGACATGCTGTTCCTTGTTCAGGTGATCTTGATGAATGTAGCTAATTGTTCTACTGCTGTTATCTGTTGCAGGTTGCCTAATAACTCTTCATAAAATGCCTGTCGCTACCCTTTCAGTCGTTGAAAGGATGCTATAAAGTGGAACTATTAGAGTCACCCTTTGAGGTGCCACACTAAAGGCTGATAACACCCAAGCTTGATAACTAACACTACAATATTAGGTGAAAGAAGCATTAGAGCCAGTAGCAGGAGTGACAGCAAGAATTGGTGAGCTTTTATTATTTCTTATTTTAAAATGATCAAGCTATAGTAAAAAGCGTCTCTGCCTATGGCAGGGGAGTTGAAACTAGATGATCTTTAAGGTTCCTTCCAACCCAAATAATTTCATTATAAGTCTTTGGGCCAAGAGGGAGGTAACAAAGCTTTTCTCCTTTCTTTTCTTCTATCAGCATTCCAAACAGACTTGCAAGGCCAAGAGGGTTTAAATAGGAGGCAAAGGAAATGGCCTAAACAGGCTGAGGACCGAAGGTAGGATTTGGGTTTTGTTTGTACTTTTATAACGTTAAGGCATAGCTGAAAGCCTTTGGTTTTGATTTAGCTTTTTGGACACAGTCAGAAGGTTCTCTGAATTAAGGTGTACTAAGGAGATTACTATAGATCAATCCTGGAAGAGTTAAAAATAGTTGTCTAAATGGGTGCTGATACAGAAAAAGAAGTGAATCTTGGAAGAATTTAACTCTGCTCTTTAGAAAATTGATGATGCCTTATATTCATTGAAAAAAGACTTTTCAGGGGTTACAAGGCAGGTGTGAATCAAGTCAACAGAAAACTGCAGAGGCAAATTATTGCTACTATGTTGGTCAATAGATTAGGAAACTAAAATATGCACAGCAGTTAAATGGATTCTCCAAGGCTTTTGGTCTGTGAGGAATTCAGGAGGCTGATGCAGGTAATCAATTACCTGGAAGGGAAACTATTGACTACACAGATTCTATCAGTCTATTTCAATAACAGGCCAAGCGAATAAACTGACTTTTTTTACAGAACAGTCGAATGTCCTCAATGAGCTCTTTCAGTCTGAGATTTGAGTGCATGCCTAATTTTCCTGTTGCATGACTTAAGAGTTTCTACCTGAATTATGTTTTTTTCCTTTTAGAAAGTAGGACTATACATATTGACCCAATTAGATAGAATGTGCATATTTGCCACAACAGTGACTGGTCAGCAGCTGGTATGACTGAAGCCCTATTTCTGTGTGTGAACTCCTAGTCAGCAAAACATTCTCGGGCTTATCTTTGACCCCCAACATTAATCACTAACTAACATGGTTGGACAAACGAGAAAATTAGCAGTTTTTAAACAAAATCCTTTTTCTTGCACTCCAAAGTAAATAGTATCCTACTGAAGAACTGAGAAAGTAGCAAGATTAATTGTTTCTTTCTCTGGGGCTTCCAAGTGAGCCCTTTCATGGAAAAAAAACATGTAAGTAAAGAACCTCATTTGACAGGTATATGTGAAGACTACTCAAATCTATCAATATTTCCTCAGAAAATGTAATTATAAGAACAGAAATAAGCTCAAAGTTTTTTCCTCAAGTTGTGTCCTGTTAGAACTAAGTTGATTTCAAGTGATTGAAAGGATTGTTTTAAATCCTAATAGTTGTTTGTCTTTCTGAATTTTCTATAACTCAAATGAACTTGATTTTTAAATAGACATTTGGTATGTACTCATGATTTCTGGGCATTAGCCTCTGGATGTACATAGCTCAACAGTTAGTCAACATCTCTAAATAATACAAACATTGACTCTTCAAAGTTATTATGAAGGTACATTCAATGGCATTTCACTCCAGTGTAAAATTTTTTCAAATAAGAGGCCTAGAGCTTATATTTTCTGTTAATATAGATTTGTTTTTTTCCCCTATCCATAGACTGACCTTGGTGATTTTACTTTCTGGGAAAACTAAAGTATATTGTCTTTACTGTGTTTGTACCTCATACATGTCAGTTCCAGAGGTTAAAAAAAAAAAAACAACAGTATTTTTTAAAGTAATAAAATGTTGCATTTGTTCAAGAAAAATCTTCAGAAATCGTTCATTCACTTCTGAAGGACCTCACTGGAAGAGTCTCACTTGTAGAAGTCATATGTTTCAAAAATCTCAGAAACTCTCAGATAAAGAAACATGAGAGACTGAAGAGATCTGTAACTAACAGGGAAGCTTTATCTAGATTGCAGCATCCCACACAATATTTGATATTTCCATAGCACATTCTTGATTTATAAAACCTGAGAACACTTCAGGAAGGTGGGAAAATGTTAATCTTCCATTTTTATACACTTAGAAAGTAGGTCATATTATTCATTCATTTCATGTAAAGATTTTCCTTCTCTTTTGTTCCACAATTATATACTTTCTTTTTTGAACTGTCAGTCAAAACAAAGTGTAGAGACCCCATTGAAGGACAAATGGCGTATAAATGGATTTTGTAAATTCTGTCATATCTATGCAAACATTACAAAAAGAAGACTTCCAAATGTGGATGGTTAAAACACAGCACAGTTCACAAAGTGCTAGATCAGCCTCTCAATTGCAACCATTTTCAGTATATTGCTTCTGAAAGTTAACATGAGAACTTTTCTTGCACTAAAAGTTAACCCCATTCACTACAGAATGGGCCAGAATTTGGAGTATGGTAAATTAAGATGTGCAAATAGGTGCTTTTAACACCTTTTCAGAACTCCAGTTTCCAGTGCTGCTCTGTGCCAGAGGGTACAACTATTACTGAAACCCGGGGGCTGCCCTGGTCACGGGAGGGAATATGCATCAGCTGGATGTGAAACAGCTGGCAAGTTCTTACTTAGGTCTATACAGGCAAAATTAGTTCCTCTGAATGGATTAACACGTGCAGTTATTCCAGGCACTTACACATTTATTTTGATTTTACCCGATATTTTATTTACATCAATTAAAGGCTTACGTGGATTTGCAACCATTTCTACTGGCTTTAAAAGAAGCCAACAAAAGTGTAGCAGAGTCGTTTAGGATATTCTAGTCTTATGTCAGGTTGTCCTTAACAAATGCCATTCCACTTTGACAAAAAATAGTATCTTTCTTCCATTAGAAGGACTGCCTTGACAATACAGATACTGTTACTTTTTTGTCAGGCTTAAGTGCTGATTTAACATCAGTATGGTCAACTGACCATGCTCATAGAATTTATGCATAGCTTGAAGAAATTGTCTTCTATGTTCTCACTACAGTTTCTGAGCCAGGTGCCAATACAACAGCTTGTGGTCTCTCTGCTGTACAAACTCTGATCTAGAATACTGGCATCTTGAAAGAATCCTAAAATGCACAGTAAAATTGAATGTTACAGCAATGTGTACAAAAAACTGGCCTCTGTCTTCTTCCCTCTTCCACAGCGCATAAGTGAAGAGATCTGTAGTACTAGAACATGTACCTACAAAGGAAGTCCTTGAACAGAAATGTCAAGGACAGAAAAAGTCAGATTTTTAAAAATAGTTAGCTTTGAAAAATCCTATCATTTCAGAGTAGAAGATTAGCAAGGATATAAGCCAATCGAGTTGATAAGATGCCTAGTGGATACCAGAGATAAACAGCTTTACTGTGTATTTATCTTGTAGAACGTAAATTTTGTCCTTACTGTCTTCTCTTTCTACATTTATCTTGGACTTTCTTTACAGATGAAAAGTTTATTGAAAGCTCTGCAAGGAGGCACCGTTCCATATCCTGCTAGGAACTTTTTTGGCATATCATTAAGACATGAGGATGTAAAAAGATTAGAGACAGGGACTGAACAAAATCAATGACATTCAGTCCAAGAGGAGACAGAAAATGGTGCAGAGCTAATATCTGAAAGAGGAACAACTCTGAGTGCCACAAGCTTTTCTCACTGGTGCTCCAAGAAAGGTATTTGAGCCCTGAAACAGCTCTGCTTATGAAATAATGGACAGTAATCTAAACCATCTTGCTATAGAGGGAAATAAAGTCATAAATTGACAAAAAAACTTGAATTTTTATGCCCACCTCCAAGGTTTTGAGACAGCTGAAAACACATAACTAGAGTTTACATTCTCTTGTATGACACAATCATTAAAAGTTGCAGCAGGTTAATTGGAATGCTAAGCCAGCATCTGGGGTAATCTAAAGCCAAAAATTAATGTGTCCTAAAGCTGCTGAACATCACAGAGAGAAACCTCTCTGGCAGTTATTAGCTTATTGTTTTTTCACTGTCCTTTTGTTACAGCAGAGACAGCTACCTTAGGCATTCCAATGTATGACTGCCTGGTCTAACATGGCTTTTATCACCATCATTTAGAGCCCCATAAGGGCAGGGAACCATTTCTTATGATGTACACTAGAGTTGTGAAATCCAAATTTAGGTGGCTCTGAGAGCTGAAGCAGAGGTAATGAGACAAGGCAGGCCCATTTTCACCAGAGTTCAGTGAGTGGAGGGTTAATTACTTCAAGTAGTCTCCCCTTGAGATTGACTACAAAAGGCAAAATATGTTCAAACAAAGTATCTCAAATCTAACCTTTAGTCTCAGTGGCCCTATGTGTCAAGCACATAAGTACTATTTTCCTCATTAATCAAACAGGTAGAACCAAAGTATGCAGATTATGCAGGGTTAGATTATGTGTTTTGAAGGGATCAGGGTTCAGGTTTACTGTTGTGACTCATAACGACCCATATATCTTGTGTTGTTTGTGCTGTAGTAAAATGACAGCACCATGGTGACATTGACGCCGTGCTGACAATGCTATTCAAGTAGGGACATGCCTTGCTTGTTTTCTCAGTGGATGCAAAATTTTTCCAGCTCCTGTCTCATGAAGACTTGGTCAGCAGCTATACTGCAGATCTAAGTTTAGTAGTGAAATTCTTGCAGAGTATGCAGAAAAGGAGCCAATGTTGTGCTATTAATATTTATACTTTGGGTTTTCTATCTCTCACTATTTTTTCCCCATCTATTGAAGACCTGTCTCTGTGCTAGCCAAGTGCAGCTCAGCTTCCCAGTTTGCAGTGCCTTCACACACCCTGGGGCCAGCACAGACAGTACTAACTGATGGTGAGCTGAACACAGTAACCACTTAAGGAGCTGAGATGCAGAGGCATCCTTTGTTCAATTAAGTATTTCCTCCTGCTGGAGCTCTGTTGAATTCCTGAACACTATATTTGCTTTCTCATTATTTGCTTAATTCAATTGCATGGCCTGAAATTTTCTTTTCTGGGAAGAGAAGTTTCTTCCTTACATGCCCCTGTGTGCTTTGGGGACTCCACCAATTTGTTTGCTGCTGGTAGATAAAACCAGACAGCTTCACTCCTGGTCTTCCTGATTAAAATATGCAATGCCCTTTCATTCCTTTCACTGCTCTGTAGATATCTCTTCTAATTCTATTGCTTCATAATTTTTATTGTTAAATTTGCATTGCTCTCAGATTTTTCTTAAAATAAAGAAAAAATTCAGCAAATCATGGAACTGTTTAGGTTGGAAAAGTCCTCTAAGATCATCATAAGTTAACAGTTAACCCAGCATTGCCAGGTCCACCACCAAACCATGTCCCCAAAGTGCGACACCTGAATGTCTTTTAAATACCTTCATGAATGATTCAGCCACTTCCCTGGGCAGCCTAGTCCAACACTTGATAACCTTTCCTGTGAAGCATTTTTTCCTAATACGCAATCTAAACCTTCCCTGGTGCAACTTGAGGCCATTTCCTCTTCCCTGCCACTTGTTACTTGGGTGAAAGACCAACTCCCATCTGGGTACAACTTCCTTTCGGGTCTCCACTGAGACTCGTTTTATCCAGGTGAAACAGCCCCAGCTCCTTCACAAACTCCCCATAAGACTTGTGCTCTAAATAATTTATCAGCTTGTTGCTCCAATACCTCAATGTCCTTCTTGTCAGGCTGAAAACAGGACACAGTATTTGAGATGAGGCCTCACCAGTGCCAGGTTCAGGAGGATGATCACTGCCCTGGTCCTGCTGGCCACACTACTGCTGACACAAGATGGAATGTATACTTTCAAGATCCTGTGAATTCCAATTATGGGATGGCTGATTGGTTTTCCTGGAACAGAAGAGATTTTGGCAGGAGATAAAATGAGAATATTTATCACTTGTATTTATCACTTCTGAAATCCTAAATGATGTGTATATTTAAAGAATCCATTAAACTCCTTTGGGACTGCAATATTATAATTTACCTCTGCAAATTTCCGTTCTGAACATAAGGTTTCTATATAACTATCTAAAAAATTAAGTAGTTGTTAACAAAACCACAACTAATTGCTACAGGGTAAAAATGCTTTTGTTCTACCACAACTTCTCTAATGCTGTATTAACTTACTGGTTGGGGGAATATTTAGGACGAGAAGCTTGATCCATATTAGCACTCCTAAAACCAAGTAATTCCTGGATAGATTTAAAAGCTTTGAGTTTTGTGTTATGCCTCTAAGACATTAAAAGCTCAGTGCATCAAATGGAGTGTTCCAAATTTTCAAAACTAAGTCAAGTCAGCATTTTCCCCTCTAAATCTACTATTCTGTGTACTTTATGAAAGGTTCTGTCACAAGGGGCACTTTCCACTGAGGCTGAGGTTCTTTAGTGGGGTATTTTGGCAGCATGTCCTTTCAAGAAAAGCAAGGGAAAGGACACCAGGTAGTGTTTGTTATCAAGAATATCTAGGGAATCCATGTTAGCTTCTTCAGTTTTCTGAGCTAACTGGAGACCACATGGCCCCCAAGTATCCTTTGTAATCAAACCTCTCTGTGTTTCAAAACTAGTCTGATGTTCCAGCCGTTGGTCTGCCATAAGTGTTCATGTAAATACCTTGAGCATGCAACTAGAATATTGACATATCACATGCAATTAGAATTTTGACAGAAAGTTCCTAGTGTGCTTTTCTGTCTTTCTGAGCTTAACATTGTACTTTGCAGTTTTAAAGGGTGGTAACTACAACTAAAAGGTTCAGGTGTCCGCTGCTGTTACTACACTCAAACAGGAGAGCTACTTGCATCCTGCTCTTATTGTAGCATTGTCCAAACAGTCCTGAAAGCACTGAGGCTTTTAGCCCTTGATAGAGACTAATAAATGGATGTGCTTAAAAGCAAGTGTAAGAAGCAATGTGATAGATCCCTTGGTTCTTGCCCTGAAAATCAGTGGTTGAGGGGTCTCAGTAAGATCTTCTGTGGTAATTAACCATTTCTAACTTTGTCCACCAACCACAGTCTTTGGGCTCAGTGGAATTAAGCATCTCAGCCCATTAGCTGATATCCCTGAGCAAGTCAAGGTGCCAAAAGACTATTATGTGTAATCCTTTATTTCCTATCATCTTTATCCCAAGATTATTGAATCAGCAGGCAGGCGAACTTTAGTTTGTGAACCTTCAGCATGGTTCCAGGCACTATAATATCTGAGATGATTTGCAAGGCATTTATGCATTTTCAATAGGAGGGAAAATTCTCCAAACTGCTCCAAATTAGCTAAAGAACAGGAAGAAAATCCATGAATTATTTACAAGAGAACATATGCTCCCTCCCATTCTTTTTTTGCACATGGCTTGTCAAATATCTTTTTCATACATTTGGAAACTCTAAGGAAAATACTGTTGAGGCAAATGTACGTACATCCAGATGTCTACTGGCAGGTGTAGTAAAGCAAAACCTCCAATATGATGTATCACAGACAGAATGCGCACATTATGTTTACATGCCTAGTGCTGATGTTTTTCAGAGGCTACTTAGTCATGTGCCTGAACCTGTGAGTGTGTACTGAGGGAGCTGTACATAAGTATAAAAGTTTGCATGTAAGAGTTTGGTCAGCAAAGTGCTAATGGTCACTATTTCTGAACATTCAAGATTTTTTGCATTTACTATTCCATTTTGTGAGGGATTAATATTATGGGGTTTCTTTTTTCATCTGGGTAAGAGCTTTTGATGAGTTTGAAATAATCTAAAGTTTCTTAAGGTCTTAGGCTTAAAATTCAGTGCATTTCTAATAACACTTAAACATTTAAAGGCATCCTGTAAAAAACACCAAAAAAGTCACAAATTTTCCTAGAGAATTGAAAGCCTCACTTCCTCTTGCACAGAGGTTCCTAATTTATTTTTTTCTGTTGTTGATGAACTTAGTCTCAAAAGATGTATCTTAAAATATGTCCACATAACTCAGTGCAGTACTATGGTCACCTAAGTTATCTGTGAGACGTGAAGCAAGCCACAACACGAGACCATACAGAGAAACTGCCTTGCAGCCTAGAAGCAATATATTTCCATGTCAACTAGCTCTGTATCTTAGAAGGGGGCTTTGACGTCTCTGTTACTAGTCAGACTTCTCAAACCAGCTCGTTTGGCACCAATATAGAGCCTCTGCTTGATGCCCCGTTCAGGCTGTAGGACATTCCTGCTAGGACCTTTGAAAATTTTATTTTTAACCCCTTGTGCTGCAAGTTACATATCTGTAAAACAGAAAAGGCAAAAATGCAATAGTACATCTATGGATTTGTTAACTATTTTTTAATCTATTAATGAATTTATGTAAATAAAAAACAATGTTGGAGAAAACACACACACACACACAAAAGGCATTGTAACCATGTTCATCTGTAGTAAATTTCTCTACAGATGTGCAAGACTTATCATTGTCTTTCAGCAAAGCACTTAGATTTTTGTACTTCTTTTCTGAAGACTTTGTTGTGTGTGCCAGTAATCACAATTATTCTAGTAATGACACTCTATAAGTGACATCCTGTAGTTCTCAAAGCTGGCTAGCATAGCTGACAGCTATCATAGAACATGTCAGCTTTCCCAAGGGGAATGTCAGCCAAATTCCCTTCTTGCACTTTACTGTTCCACCTTAGGTACGTGCATGCATGTGTGCACACAACTTCTGGGGACTGAAAAAGCAGAGCCTTTCTGTTAGGTGCCCCAGAAGAATTTCACCATAGAATTCCAGCAGAAATACCAAAAAAAGCTCCATATTTCCTTCTCTCTGGTGACCACCTACTCCACCTGTTTACTGTTGCTTGCATCTGGCTTGGGGAAATGCAGGGACCTGGTTATCAGTCAGAACCACACATGCAGCAGCTGCCAGCTGGTTTGCTAAAACTTGGAGAGCTGTTTCCAATATATTGGTAAGCATTTGTTATGATAAAAGTGTTGACATAATTGCAAGATGAAGCAAGTTAAAAGTGTCAATTTATATCAAGGACATGAGTCAAATGTTTCTGAAAAAAAAAAGAACAAAAAATTCTTTGTGATGCTTTGTTCTTGCCATCCTGTATTAAACAGAAACAGTGAGTGGTCCTTGGGAAAAGCAGATTTCAGACTCTGTTGCATAGCAAAAATATCCTGTAATCTTAGCAATTTTATAGAGTTTTCAAAGCAAATATCAGAATAAAAAGTCATTAATTTTCATGTTTCTGTGAATCAATATAGATAAAAAGTAATTACTAACCTTGTTCTGCAAAGGAGTTGGCAGGAATAATAATGAATTTTTTTGCAAGTAAGATTGTTTGTATGAAGAATAGTTACGTAGCAACCCATTTCTGCTTGAAAATAATTACCATCTTATTAAAGTGTGAATAATTTCTATATTAATTTAATAACCCAATGACAGGAAAATTTTCCAGAACTGTTCCATTTTTGTGTACAGAATTAGGATGTTCTATTTTTATTATTCAGTTTATCTGCATCTTAGATGAATGCTAATGTTTATGATCATACCTTTCACTAGCAACTGAAGAAAAGAGATATGCATTGCTACATTTTTATAAAAGCCCTCCCACATAAAGATTTCATGAATGTTCATTTATTGTCTCTTAGAACCATGAAAATCCAGAAACCAATGGTTAAAGAAATTCTGTGTGGAAGTTATGTGGCTGTTCATATCAGAGGAAGGGGAACATTGGCAACTGTAAGGAAACTCAGGCAAGTTCCAAACAATTAACTTAAAAATATGTAAGATATATTTAAATACAAAAAAAAAAAAAGGGTAGAGACTTCTAGTAAAGGTAAAGGTGGCTTCTAAAAAAAGTGGCTTTCTAAAAAAAAAAAAACAAGACAATTTATTTAAACTGAGAATAATTTCTTAGTCTTCTGATTGAGATTCGTATATTTTGAATTAAATTAGTTAGAATTTTACTTTCATCCTGAATGACTTAGTGAAGAAGGAGAAACAAAAGCACATTAATGGAGAAAAGAAGGAAGACCAAGATTTAGCAACGAAGGCCGCCTGCTGTCATGATGAGTGAGTTTAATGGGTGTTTTGATGTCCAGTCCTCCAGTGAATGACAAATACTGCTCCTATCTCCCTTTTATTATGTTTTATCCTAATCTACATTGGTAGATTACTGTGATTTTCACCTGTGTTTTCAAACAGACCAGACTTATTCCAGTTTAAGCACTACAGGTGTCATGATGGTGAAAGTAAAATTTATGTGAGAAAACGCTTCTGTGCTACTTCTGGAGGAGCGTGCGGCATTCCTGAATTTAAAACAATATTCATCTTTGGAACAGAGCAGGCAGTTTTCTAAGATTAAAACTGTACTAGGTTGCATGAGCTATATATGCTTACCTTGGACACATGATGACAATCACCCCAAAAATAAAATTAAGCAGAGGTATGGGGCCTCAAAGAAACTGTGAGGGAATTTTCTCTGTCTGACCATTCAGGAGCACTCTGGCAGTCATCCTCCCACCACCAGACACATTCACCACTGGGACTGAAGCCTCTTTGCAGCAGGTGGCTCCAGTGATCTGACAGGAGCCCCACTTGATTCCCTCCCTGCACACCCCACTCTCACGCAGTCAGACAAGATTTCCCAACCAGCTCAACTTTTAGGTTCCCATAACAGAGTCTAAGACATCACATTCCCTAAATCATTTTATTCACAGTGTAGTAACACAGAAACAGCTTGAGCTGATGCCTCTGAGGAGTGGCCTCAAACAAAGGAATGAATCCCTGGGATTGTATACCCTCTTGTAATGTATGCAGTCTAGGCATACTGAAGTCTTCCAGCATTAAATGTATTCCTCAACAAATCTTATAATTTAGGTTGGAAAATACCTCTAAAATAATGAACCATTAGCTCAACACTGCCAAGTCCACCATTAAACTATGTCTCTAATTCCCGCATCTGCAAGTCTTTTAAATATCTCCAGGAATAATGACTCAACCCCTTCCCTGGGCAGCCTGTACCAATACTTGACAATCCTTTCCTTGAAGATTTTTTTCCTGCTATCCAATCTAAATCTCCCCTGGTGCAAATGGCCCCTGGAGCCATTTTCTCTGGTCCTACAATTTTTCACCTGGCAGAAGAGACCAATCCCCACCTCACCCCAACATCCTTTCAGGCAGTTGTAGAGTGATAAGATCTCCCTTCATCCTCCTTTTTCCCAGTTTAAACATCCCCAGCTTCAATTGCCTTTAAGCCTTGTGCTCCAGACCCTTCCCCAGCTCCACTGTCCTCTGCACATGCTCTAGTCCCTCAACGTCCTTCTTGCCATGAGGGGCCCAAAACTGGACACAAGACTTGAGGTGTGGCCTCAGTAGTGTTGGATACAGTGGGACAATCACTGCCCTGGTCCTGCTGCCCACATTATTGTTGATCCAGGCCAGGATTCCACTGGCCTTGTTGGCCACCTGGTTACACACTGGCTTGTGTTCAGCTGACTGTGGACCAGCACCCCCAGATCCTTTTCCACAGGGCTGTTTTCCAGCCACTCTTCCCCAGCCTGTAGCACTGCATGGGGTTGTGACCCAAGTGCAGGACCTGGCACTTCACCTTCTTGAACCTGACACAATTGGCTGCAGCCCAACAATCCAGCCTGTCCAGATCCCTCTGCAGAGCCTTCCTGCCCTCCAGCAGATTAGCACTCCTGCCCCACATGGTGTCATTGGTGAACTGACTGAGGATACACACATTCCTCTTGTCCAGGTAATTGATAAAGATATTAAACAGGACTGTCTGGTACTGAGCCCCAGGGAACACCATTGTCACTGTCTGCCAGCTGGATTTAAAACCCGTCACTAATGCTGCCCACGGGCTTTTTTAGCTCTGTGAGGGGACATGGCTGCTACGTTGGTCCTGCCCTGGTCTCATCAGCCACTGTCTCATGAGCTGCCAGCTCCTGGCAGCTCCCTCAGGAGAGCTTTAACAACGTTGAAATAGCTTACAAATTCATCTTGAGTTTTGTCAAGCTCTTCATGTCACTTTTACAGAAACCTACGTAAAGAGATTTTATCCATTTTAATTAAGGAGTAACAGGAACTAACTTAGTGAAGGATCAAATCTATAAGTAAGCAGTAAAAAATAATTTTTTACATTCTTAGTTTGACAGGATTCACTGGGAAAGGGAGATTTTATTTCATATGAAGAAAAATATCTGAATTGACAGATTTTATACATCTGGTTTTGTAGTTCTACATTAAATTGTAATTCATGCAGTTTTGTCTTGAGTTGTAAGATACTTGTAAGATTTAGTCACAACTGCAACACTGATCAGAAATAATAATTTAGTTTGTTAAATGTTTCAGAAGCCAGCTTAATGTCAATCAGCACATCCAGGTGGAAATGGGTTTGCCTTTCTAAACAAGGAGCATAAAGTGGTAATCAGGCAGCCACCCTTGGATTATATATGTCTTTCTAGTGTTTATTTATTCAGCAATGATAGGCAGACAGCTGGTATGAGCAAAACAGTTTTAAACTTAGTTAAAATCTAACCTGTCAGATGGAACAACACATGCTAAAATATCTTCGGTTCATCGTTCGGGAGATAAAAGCTATGAGGAGGTGAAATTCCATTCCACAGAAGGAGTCATGCTTGAACAGGTGAAAGTTAAATAATTTCAAAATTTTCAGAAAAAAATTTAAAATTCTTTGCTCCTGACAAAAAATAATTTCAGGCCCTTTGCACCATCATATGACATAGTACATTATCAAAGTATTTGAAGTGATTTAAAATACAGCATGAACTGTTGTGTTTTGATGTTTAATTGAATGCTACATGAGTTATAAAAGCTTTTGAGTTGTAGGAAAGCTGCAGGAGACAAACACTTCTCATTTAACAGTGTTAACACAATGTTAATTGTGGCTTCCTCCAGATAATCCCACATGCTGCTTGTTTAACTGTGATTTTCAAAATACTAAACACGTACCATGAAGTAAGGTTTTATCTTCTATATTTATTTATTAGATTAGTTTCTAGGATCTGTATTCATCTTTATTGTTTTTATTACAGACAGCTGAACCTACCAGTTCAGCAAATTTATCCAGAAATAAATTTTTACTAGAATGAACTGGGAATGAGATGGTATGGAAAAGACACATGTATTGGTGGGTTTTTTGTTTGGTTGTTTGGTTGTTGTTTTTTTTTGGTGGAAACAAGCAACCTTTATATTCTAGTTTAATTTAAAATCTTTTCTAATCTAAGGACTATAACAGAAAGCTTTTCAAACTTATGGTTATACTTGTACCTTTAAGCCGCAGGAGTCTTCCACTGTGCATGTCAGCCCCACTGAAGTCTTTCCTGTGCATATAAAGTGGTCTAAAAAAGGCCTTTGTGGAGATTATCTAACCAATCATTGTCAAAAGTAAGGAAGAACCATTTATATAAGTACATTTTTATGAGCACAACCATATACAAACCATTTCCCTTGCAAAGCATTTATATTACAACGCATTTACATTATATCATATGCCTAAAAAATTGAATTTATTTTCAAACCCTTACATTCTTGGTGAATTTACCCCATCCAAGCGATCGCCTTGTGAATTTTGAGTCGGGTCAAGATTTCTTTGTAAATATATTTTTCCCCTCAAACAAAAGTACAAATATCAACTGCATGCAAAATCTTAACTTCTTTCAGAAGCCATTAGTGCTTGAAAATGAACATGCAAACTGATACACAACACTAAATATATATTTCTAGGGAGAGAAAGGCAGAGTGGGTTGCAGTTGTAATCCCACTGACATTAGCAGTTGCACTCTAAGAGGGTCAGGGTAGTTTCTCAGCCTGATATCAGGTCTTGATGACAAATTGAGATTCACTTTTTTCTCAGGGCATTAGAATAGCCTGACTTACAAAACATTGACCGAATAGTTGATGCTAAGGAATCCTGTTTCTTTTGCCTACAAAATCTAATCCTAAACCAAGCTGAAGGATTTTAGCTCACATAGAAGAAAATAAATAAAGTAGAATTAAGTGTCCCTGTTCTCTGCTTTATCTTTCTCCAGTAGCTGGGGTTTTTGTTGTTTGTTTTTGGGGTTTGTTTGTTGAGGGTTTTTTTGACACTTTTGACAAAAATGCAAGGATTCTGATATTTTTATCTTTCAGAAATGCATTGTATACTCAGCTCTTTCCCAGCTGATTTCACATCTACTCACTTGAAATGTTCTGAATGGTAATAAAGCCTGCTGCTTATGTATTTGCCATGACACCTTTCAGTGCAGTGTATGTCAACTGGCTTTTTCTCTCCAAACTGCAAAAAGTAGTATTTTGGGATAGTGTTTGAAATCAACCTCTCTGTAGGGTTTTTTAATTCATTTTTTATTGGTTGGTTGACCCCTTGTGTGTTTATTTGATTATGGTTATTATCTAACAGGATTAACAGGTTCCTAATAATTGGATATTGTGCATTCCCATTTAATGTATTATTGTTCTTTGATATCATTTGTTATTTGTCAGGTAATTAACTTTTATTTGCAATGTTTATAGCAAAAGGCCGTGTTGTTTTTTCACTATTTTGCCAGTTCTATTAATTCAATATAAAATTTTAAAATACCTTTGTCTAATACTTAATACATGGTTTTCCGCTGGAAGACATGAAAATCTAGAAGGCAGAACATTTTCATGTAATTTCAAACAAAGTAAAGCTTGGAGTTAGTTAAAACAAGCCTTGGAGTTAGTTAAAATAAGCCTTACACCATACTCCTTGTGTAAGTGGAAATTTCCAGGCAGGTGAGCAGGATTCTCACTAAAGATCTAATCAGATAAAATAATTTCAGAAAACTGAACAATCCAGACTGGATAGTTACAGTTAAAAGGTAGACAATTGTTACTGATGTCTGGCAAGAGACTAGTAGCTGAAAGATACACAATAATTTATAAGTCCAATGTTCACAAAAGCTTACAGGTCAAAACAAGTAAAACTTGTCTCTTTTTTCTGAAACTTGATGACGACAGCAAAAAATCCCATTACAGGCCTGTCAGTCATAATAAGATGCACTATGCTGAAGTAATGTAAAAACACAAATAAAAACATTCAATAATAGCTAAAGGAAATGGAAGTGTCTTCTGCCCACATAGAAGCCCTTTCTGTCTCACCCATGTCTTTGCTAATGAAAACAGATTTAAGAAGTGGGATATTTATTATAGAAGAAAGTTAAAGAAAAGGACTTGTCAGTTTGATGGAAGATGTTATTTGTGAGACAAAAACAGTACATGATATAAATTGCAAGACTAACTCAGGAAGGGCTAGCCTTGCACGAGTAATATGTGTATTGCAGATGCATAATAGGTATATTTCTTCTAGTTGATGTAAACAACTTGTTATCATTCTGGACTAAAAGATAGCAGATTGAACCAGAGGAAATGACTGTATGCAATATGTCTTGTACAATACTTACCAAATACAACTTGCTGTGAGTGAAATATTAAATTTTTCCATATGGCTTAATGGTATGATCTTGGAAGAAAAGTATTGTTTACTATGTGAGAAGTACTGAGGAGTTTATCCCAGCTTTACCACAGAAGGGCAAGTTATTCAGTCATTTGTTGGCATCTTTGAACCTTAGTTATCTATTGCCTCTTTGATGTGTGAAAGTTGGGTCAGCCCAGTCTTTAGCCTTGACTTTTGTGGTCATTAGTAGTACTTGGATAGATTTCCAGACTTCAAAAAAATGCATGACTATAAGACAAGCGAGAACTAATTGTTTTAGAACCAATTTCCAATTTGTATGCAAGTCTGATGTACTGATTTTTCACTTGTTTATAAGTTTATAGAGAACCTGCATTCTTATTAAAACTCTGAAGCCCTGCTGAATAAATCCATGGATTTTATCACAGGGCTGGCTACCTATCCTTTACGCATGCTCTAGATCTAATGGCTTATCAAAATCAATCTTATAGTCTTTGTCATTATGAAAGAACTATTTCAAAGAACAAAGAGGAACTATTTGTTAATAGAAGTCAGTTTAGAATGGATTTGAACCTAGCTGGGGACAGTTTTCACGTATTAATTTCAAAACTTACAACAGAGCATGCAGTGATATAAATATGCATCTCTGAACTATTTTTCCTGTAAATCAATCAGGAAAGATATATGTAGAATTCAAACTTTTACCACAGTCATGAGAATTTAATGTGCAATTTTCCAGGTACTTTCAATCATATACACCCCACCCC
>JAOTQP010000251.1:20534564-20566592 GCA_026413545.1 Cichladusa arquata | reverse complement strand
CCCAAGGTGAGCCTTTCCCTGCCTTCCAGGGCAATTTGCCACAGGTACCTGGCACTGACTCTTTGTGTCTGTGTGCACACAAGTGTGCAAATGCTATGGCAAGTATGGGAGAAATGCTGCTTTAGATGTCTAAATATGTTAGGCTTGAAAACGAGTTCAATTTAAGTTATCAGCTAAGCGAAATGCTGGTAAGTCTTGTTCCTTTGCTAAACTGTCAAGCTTAAGATATAAGTTTAAGTACTGTTGAGTGCTATTAAACCTTTAGGCCTTTAGTATTTCTTAGGATATTCCTTTTTTAAAAAGGAGTAGTAAAATAGTAAAAAAAAGGGTATTCCTTTTTTTATCCTTGCCATTCCTATCCTTTTGTCACACACACACACACACACACACACAGCTAGTTCACGGTATATTTCAGTTTGGATTGATTGACTGGATTTTGTTTGTAGCAATTTTTTCCTTGGTGTGCCTAAACCATCTAGTAAGTAGTAGAGTGAACTTTGTCAATGAAATTTGTCATGCTGTTGCTTTATATTACATCTGGTTTATACTGATGCCCTCACTGATGATTTTTTTAAGTGATCTCAAACATTCATAACTGTTTTATATATCATATCATTGCCATGTTTCAAAAGCCAATAAAGTCTTTACTGTAAAGAAAAAAATCTGTTTTTAAAAGATACACATTCTGTGTGTGTATAATTATTTTAATTACAACCACTCTTTCAGTAATTATGCTAAAAAAACACCATTAAATACAGTTAAACCAAATAAACGATGGTGAGGCTACATCCCCACTCCTTCTCAAAGTCAGTAGAAACTTAAAGGCGGTTGGCACAAATACTTTAATATTAAAGTAGTGCCCCTAGATGACAGAAAGTTTTCTTCAGATAAATTCTGTTATTTTAGAAAAAAAATCCCCTTAGTATTACTTTCAAAGTCGTTATTTATCACATCAAAACTAACATAATTTGATATTTTCACTGGGAATGTGGAGAACACAGGATATTATCCATAGTCCTCAAAAGTCAGAGTAGTCAGACACTAAATTTCAGCTTTAAAATAAGGAGGTAAGTCCTCTGTTCACTTTGCACTTTGCATGATGTTAACTGAAAATTTTAGGACCTGCTTCTATTTTCTACTTGTATATTTAGTATTGATTAACTCTGGCATAAGCACCTTAGCAGGTGTCATTGAAATTCCTCTCTGTACAGGAAATGAAAAGGAGGTCAGTGGAAATCTCATTCCACTGTCAATTTACAGATTTTTTTTTGGTGTGTGTCTTTAAAAGAAAAAAATACTGTTTGTTGTGTTTATGATTGACCCAGCAATTTTAACAACAAGTAATATGAGCAGATGTCTATTAGAAAAATTAAAGAGACCAAGATTAAAATCTTATCTGAATATAGAAAAAAAATGTGTTGTTGTTTGTTTTTTGTTTTTTTTTAAATGCTTACCAGGAGCCAGGTCCAGGGTCTGTGAACTGAGTGTCAGTTACAGCCAAGTAAGCACAGTGTGCTAAATATGGAGATACAGATCTTGGTGGTCAGAAAGAATGACAAAAAGGATTTACTAAAATATCTACAATACTTTCCTGCTGAGTTAAGTTCTCAGGATAACAAAATTAATTGTATCTCTGATTTCTACTTATTTTTAAATGAACAAGCCATTACAAACATGCTTGACCTAAGCCTTCTCCCGGTGTTAGGGATTCATATGATCACACACCTTCCCTCTTAACTGGTGTGTGCTGACGAGCAAAACTCCTTTGAATTTGGACTGTTATTAGGTGTCTGAGGCAACCCTACGTGGAATTAAAGCAGGGAGAGTACAAGGATGCCTCTGACCAGTCTGACATGAGCTGAAGTGAGAGCAGGGGACATGTTGGCATGACATAACCAATCAGAGGTGGGCAGCAGACTCTCTCTCCAGTAAGTCACTGCTCTGGTACTTCCCCTGTGTAAAACTCCCTGTGGTCAGGCAGGTGAAGGGGTGAGCAACTAGATATCTAGCAACCAAATAAACACCTAGATAAACCAGAGAATTTTTAAAGAAAATAAGTACAAAAATTTTGTAGGAGAGGGCTAGGAAGTTTGCTGGAGGAAGAAGAGCAGATAGGTGGATCATGGGTAAATCACATGGAATAAGGAATGAATGTCCTAATAAACATTTCGTATAATGCATGACTAGCAGGAAAGAGTTGCTACATATATAGATTCACACTTCTTTATTCTAAAATATCCTGTTGAGTAGGCTTATGTTATGAGTTATACTAGAAAACCTTTGCTGCTGGATATTGAAGATTAACAAATAACTTGAGACAGACTTTAACCTTTTTCTCTTCTGCACTTCATTTTTTTCTAGTTTTTTTTTTTTTTTAATTATTTTGGTTAGATGAATACTTACCACAGAAATTAAATACCACCAACAATAAAAAAAAAGCCTGTGATATTAATGAGTTTTAATTCAATAAACAGTAGAAACATAGCAGTTAAATTCAATTACAGTACTACTACAAGGGAAAACTATGTCCATTCCCCATGAAACAAGTGAGTTTCACCTGCCAAGAATCCATTATAACTGGTCAACTTTAGATGCAGATTTTGTGTAGTAAAAGCAAATGCTATGTGAAATGTTGGTGGATCTGGTTTGAATTTTGTGAAACATATCATTTCTTCAGACTGAAATGAATGTCAGTGAAAGATAAATGCACAAGGTACATTGAGTTGACGAATATGCCAAATTTAAATCAAAATGGAAAGTTGAAGTCTGGATTATGCTGTCACCTTAATGTTTTTCACAAGAGCATAAGCCTCATGTCTCAGGTTAAGACTTTTTGAGGAACCTAAATCCTGCTTTTGTAGGTAGGATATGCCAGTTCTAATAGCTATTCCGTTTGCTGAAGTTCAAAATCCTCAGCTCACCTTTACATTTTAAATATATAAACTTCCCCATTTAGAAAAAAAGGATCTGTAAAAAAAATAAACGTCATGGCAATGAAAAGTATTTCTATCATTCAAACACCAAAAGTTCTCATTTTTATTCTGTCTGACAATTTGACATAAATAGGATGGAGATGCTACATAAGGTGATACAAAAAGTGATGAATTGTCTCCTGCCTCTGGGTATAAATCAATCATCATCACTAAATATTACAGATCAATTCATTTCAGGCACACATACTGCATGTTATGAATGAGTTCTCCTTTAAAAAGATTTCATGGTCTGTGTTTATATTGCAAAAGAGGATGTTTTACACTGTTTGAGTTCCATCAATGATGGCTTGGCAGAATGGAATTACTGCTCTCATTGATAAATCAGCATCAGGCCAGCATTAATTTAAAATAAGGACTGCCTTTTGTAGGATTGACTTTTTGCAGAAATGCACCTGAGGGCAGGGCCCTGAGCACTATCTCCTGGGGGCCTGGCAGCAGAGCCCAGGCCAGCACAGCCCAGAGCAGCTCCCCTCCTGCTGGAGCTTTTGGGTGAGGCTCTGCAGCACCACTGTGGTGAGGCCTGGGACAGAGCTGACCCCCATCCCATGGGAGCTCACCTAGGATGAGGGTCTAGTGCTAATGCCCACTGAAGATCCCATTCCCACTGCCTCACAGCTGGGCCACTGCCTGGTCCTAGACTCCTGGTCTGGACCCCAAATATATCTGAGATATTCATAATCTTAAAAGATTAAGGCCCAAAGAGCTGCTTCCAAAATATATGAGGATTTTTATTTGGCAGATGAAAGAAATTAAGAGTGAGCCCTTGTTCTCTGTCTGAGATACGTATTTTGATGATCAGATTTTCAAAACACCTATGTTTATTGAAGCACACAGGCACAAAAAGGGCTTTAAATCATTCACTTCAGATTCCTGATGTCTGTCTGTATATATGGTGTGCATCAGGTTTCTTCATTTTGTCATGTCAGTTTTAAACCCAGTACAGAAATGAAAATGGTGTAGGGCAATACTTTAGGATCTCAGAATTGTTCTGAAAAGAAACTCAACAAAAACTAGAACTGGGGCTGAATATTCCCAAAATCAGAAATGTAATGAGACTTTTAGCTCAGGAGCCATGCCTTTGAACCTGAGCAATAGGAAGGGAGGAGCAGCTATCAGAAACCATTCTACAGTTACAGCTTGGTGCAACACTGTAAGCCATTATAGAAGTACAAGTACTAATTGTAGGCATATCCCAGACAACTCAAAATTAGGTTTGTCATGATTTGTAAAAGAGGAAGTGAGAAATGAGATCTAAAATAGCTGGAGTTTAAAAAGCAGATTTGTCCCAGGAGGTCTTTCCCATATGAACACTGGGTTGATTGGTGTTTCCAAAAATGCCCTGTGCCTTCTTACTGACAAAGTCTGTCCATGCTGGCTTAGATATTGCTGTCTTACATATGCACAAAATCCAAGCACTGCAATATTAAAAATTCAGAGATGGTTTACCCACACTGCCATCTACAGAATGTTACAAAGATCAGCAAATTATGAGAGATGTTATGTTAACAGATTCTCCCTTTTTTTTCTTTCCCTTTTTTTTTTTGTACGTGCATATAGCTCATACACATATTTGCTTTTTACATGGATTTTCAATGGTAAATTACAATGCTGTACTGTGAAACTTTTCCAGATGTTACTGTTAGTAGTCCCACAGCTCATTTCGTCTTATTAGTGTCTGTTTTGTTGCCTGTGTGCATTTTTCTGCAGATTTTTCAGTCTTCATGTGGGACATCCTGTGAAAGTGTGCTACCTTAACAGATAGTCTGTTGGGTCTGTTGCCCAGTATTGCAGTGCACAATCCTAGGGTTCACAGGAGCTCACTCATTGCCTATCTGGTTAGTTATTCCTTGAAGATCCCAAGGAACCTCACTTCAGCTTAGTTGTGATAATACAGTGCTGATCTATGTGACCAGTATGCGCAGATGAGAAACTCCAGTGTACAGCTAAGTGCCTTTTAGTGTTTGCCCAGTAGTCACAGCTCTGCTGCTGCTCCATTCATGACCCAGGCAACATTCAGAGTAGAAGAAAAAGTTTCAAGCTCTTTCATTCAAAGTACCGCACTAGGGAGGAATAGCAAAGCACGCAATTTCATCAGCAAGACTTGGCAGTCATATGGGAGATAAAGGAGGCTGAGAAGTATTGTGCATGTTCAAGAATTCTCTAAATATATTGTAAAAATACACCACTTGTCATTCTTAATGATTCTCTGCTGCTACTTACAGTGCTTGGAGTTCCATTTGCAGTTTTTTTCATTTGAAAGCATTTCAGTCTTGGAACAAATTGAGTAGATCACAGACAGTTCACATTTCAAAGTGCTGAACAGAAACTTCCCTGGTTTGGATGGTTTTTGTAATTCAATTCTGCCAAGATTTTTCCCAGGCACATAATACACTGTATTGCTGGTATACAAAACTTTGACTTGTGTAAATAAATAAGCCACAGGAGGAACTGCTATATTCTCCTGTTTGAATGATTCATGCACATACAGCAGTAGGAAATAACATACTATACACAATCTTACAGAAGTAGCCTGTGTTGCTGGCACAACAATAGGATGGGATGCCTAGCATTGAAAGATAATGAGATTTCCTGTGAGCTGAATATGTATAGTAAGCCCTTGGGATTCAGTCTAAGCATGGAAAATAGACAGGAGATTATGAAAAGAAAGAGACATGAAGATAAACTTTTAAGATCATTCTTCAAAAAAGTGCTTAAATTTTGAGCATTTACAATAGATCCTCCAGAGAACAGTTTAGACATTGTTTTTCATATTCAGGAAGTATTACCTCAATCCTGATCCATCACTCTGCCCTGATCTTTTCAAAGGCTGAAGGATTTCTTTCTACCCCTCAAGAATAAATCAAAACAATGAAAACAAAATCTTTCCTGACTTTATTCCCAGTTTTAGATGCCTTACCAGCAGCATCTCTGGAAGCATATATTATCAGTCTCTCATTTTAGATGAGGGAGGTTGTCCTCATGATGACATTCATATTTTGTCTTGAAAAGAATGGCAACCTTCAAAGATTCAAACAAACCAGCTTCTTACAGATATAGATGTGAAAACCCACCACAGTCAATATAGAGCCTGACACTGACTTCAGAGGATCCTTGTGTGACCAAGGCCAGGATTTGTTCTGCTGTGAATGAGTGAGAGTGGTTGGGAAGCAGGAACTTGTCTGAACAGTCTATCAAAATGAAATCACATTTTTTAAAATTAAATGTGAAATGATTAAACTTTTTTTCTGTTCCCTGTTTCTCCTCGCTCTCTAAAAGCAGTGCAGGAGAACACTGAGAATTCTTTTCATGCTTTGTGCAACTGAAGTGTCTGTATCTCTCTCCTGCTGTTTGCATCACAGGCATATTTGTACCTACATCCAACAGAGCTGTGGAAAGACCTGTGGGCTAAACTGTTTACAGATGAGAGCAGCATCCTCTGCAAGTTTAATCTGACCTTACTCTAATTAGATACTCTTTTTCCAGCTGAAGATCAGGGAAAGGAAATTAATATTGCATTTATCTAAATACTAATTAACCATAAAGAGTTCTTTCAATTGGAAAACTGTTAGGAAAAATCTATATTATTCCTAAATATTTTAAAACAATATTTAAAAGCAGCTTTTTAGAAACTTATGTTTTGGCCAATTTACAAAATCACAGAATATTATGAGATAGAAGGGACCCACAAGGATCTTTGTGTCCTCTTAAGCTCTTAAGTTTGGTAGTTTTAAATCAGAATGAAATTGGAACATGAAACATTTTATCAACTATACTGAATCAAAATTCAACTTGAGCCTTCCCAGGAGAGATTTCTGCTACTATTATATATATATATATTTGGTTGATTAGGTTTTTATTGAAAAAAAGAATAAAAAATACCTGTATTTTGCAAGTGGGAAAGGAGTCATAACATTAATGTGCTCCTAGAAAGTTGTATGACAAAGTTCAGATCCCCTATAAAGGCAGTGAAGCCCTGAAATCAGATGAACAATAAAAATGGGAACAGATCTCTCTCTTCTGTCATATTTTAATCTTCATATATGTTTTTAATCCCTCAGGTTTTGAAGTTTCTTTAAAAACCTCTTGTAAATGTTGTTCCTCTGTGTTGCTTGACTTGGAGAATGGAAATGGCAATGTTGCTGGAAAGTTTTCATTTTTTTTTTTTTAATGATTACTAGTAGTAATGTCTACAAATGGTAATCCTCTTATAAGCAAAAATAATTAGTCATACAGTGACAAAAGAAGGAGCAGGCAAGTGACTGAAGTGATTTGCCTTTGGATACACGTATAGCTGAATTACAGACTCATTCATTGTCCAGTTTCTGTGTTACCTTATGTTGGATCACCATGTTTGCAGGACAATGGTTTTCTCATGCTGTGTGCTAGAGATTGTTTCTGGTTTGGGCAATGAATATTTCTTATGTTGTTCTCCTCATAAATGCACATTCTCCTAGTAAATGCACATTCAGTAACCTATTTAGCTATCTATTCTGAAGAATATCAGCTATTACTTGAATAAGCCATCCTTCCTGGAAGGTATTTATAACTTCCTTGAGTCCAACCATTTACTTCCCTTCTGAGAAACTTTGAAAAAAATAAGAACAGAAATCTCTTATGGAAAATGATGAAACTGCCTTTAGTTCTGAATTCTGCTGCTTCACTTATGATTTGTGTCTTACTTGGTTATGACAGCTGTTTTCAGGGCATGAGGAAAATCTTGATTACTGGAAATAATTTTTTGTTCAATTTTTTTTTTTTTTTAATTTTTTTTTTTTATTTTTTTTTTTTTTATTTTTTTTGTAGTTCCAGAGTAATTAATGAGCTTTGAGGTAACTTAGCAATAAAGGCATATTTTACAGCAAAGGTTGCTGATCAACAAAGTAATTTTCATTTTCTGGAAAACTCCTCTTTCTCAAGAAGGGATTCTGAAGAATCTAGCAAATGGATTTGCCAGGCTTATGATTCTAGTTTCCAAATTAAAAATTTACATCACAGTATTGGAGGAAAAGCTAAAAGATGTGCAAAGGCAGAATTAGACCCCTGGTGCTCAGTCATTTTGCTAGATTGAAGCTCACCTTTGCCTCTCTGCCGGCGTTGTGCACTCCAATCCCTCAGCAGCTACAAAAACACTTTGTCAACCTTTGTCAACTCCATTCCCCAAGCATCTCTGCCAAGATCATCATATCAGGTACTCTCCATAAGTAACAAGCAGCTGTTACAGATGGAAGAGCAGAGCCACTTCCAGGAATTGGGAAGGGAAAGCAGGACATTCCTGCTAGTGCCTTTACCATTTCTTCATTCTGAACAAACAAAAGGAGCTGTGATATATCAGACTGCTGGAGCCAATTTTCTTCACTGCTATTGCTTTGCCTAGTTCCTTGAAAACAAGCAGCTTGCTGAGGAAAACTTTATTAAAAACAATGTGAAATTTTCTTCTGACTTTTCTGACTTAAAAAATGCTACTGAGATGAGATAGAGAAAACTTTAAAAAGTTGGTTTATTCCACGTTTTCCCATCACACATTTTCCCTGATGATTCAGATCTATTCTGTGTCCTCAGAACTTGCATTCTTGTGAAGGAAAAGGATGCATATCTGGAGCATAACATCTGCATTTTGATAAGGGCACACAGGACAGACTTATAGGCTCATCCCTGAGACTTATTTGCAGCTTCTTTTTTTTTCCTCCTCTGTACAGCAGAGGCATTTCACAGATTCTACTCTAAAAAGAGCTAAGTGATTTGGGGGTTTGTTTTATCTTCTTTTTTTCTCTTTTTTTGGAAATAGTAAACTTTCTGGACTCAGCATCCCCAGACTATTTGCAATGTCAAAATGAGTTCCCTCCGTGTCATTTGATCTGATTACTAAGTAATGCTAATGGAGGATATAGTAATGAAATTGGAATTTGGATTTTGGTTGTTTTGCCAACAGTAAAGATAAAATATTTTTATTCTAAATAGACTGCAATTCCTAACAGCAGAGAGGGCAGGAGCTGTCTGAGTGAAAATAAGAAAAAGAAAACATGCCACATTTGGTTCAGATCAAAAGTAGTGGCGTTTTTAAACTTTAGCTACTGAATTAAAAAATCAATTATTTTCACAGCTACTCCTGAAAAACTATGCCAAACAGTACATTTCTGTCTGAACTTTCCCACCCTGGAGAGTCCATAACAAATCCTTCAGCGCAGGATGCATGACAATTGTAGCAATCAACAAAACCATTACAGTACTTATTGTGGAATGCATGATCTAGATTTACATTGATGCTGGCCAGTGGCTATGTGCAGTGCAGATGTTAAGGCTCTCAGCAGTATCAGTCAGAGCAATATCTATGCCCCATCTGGCAAAAGAGCATCCCCCATTAGGACTGTCTTGAATCACAGAAACTTCTTCCCGGAGAAATACTTCCAGGGCTTTAGGAGGAACACAAAGACAGTTGAATTTTTGTGGGAGTACTGCATTAAATACTGAAGACACATCAAGAATCCTGATCATCCTCCCTCCATGCCAGAGTTTGCATATGGACTGGTTCATCACCTGCTAAACAGTTACTGACTCATTGCCAGTCTTCGCATATTTGGATGTTGTTTGCTTTCCTGCCTTTTGCTTAAGTCTCCCAGTCAGTGTGCCTTCAGTTTGTGAATCTGCCTATTTAACGCTAAGGTTATACTAAAACTACAAGGTATATTTGGACCTGGTCCTTGTTTTTGTGTTAGAAGCTAGCTTTAGGTGGATTATCCATGTAGCAATTAAGGCTGTTCCACGGTGTGCCCTAAGCAGGATCAGCATGCTGATGTCACACAGCAGCCCGGGCACGTGGGGGTTTCCAGGCAACAGCCCTCCCTGAAGTGCTGTCTCCCGCAGCCCAGCAAGCTGCCTGCCTTGCCCAACAACTGGGTGCTGCCAGACTGGCCGAGGCTGCCTCCTCCGTGTGCACCTGGAGCGTGGCTGACTCCAAGGGCAGTCACTGCTGCCCTGGATAACAACTGCGTACAGCAGTACTGTGTATTGGTAGAGTATCTCAGAAGGCAACTGTTAAACAGAGCTGTTATCTTCTTGTTTTAATCATTTGGAAACTGAAACACAAAAATTATTTGCCTTGGGTAATCCAGAAATTTTGTAGAGGAAACAAATAAATTCCAAGTGACTGAACTCAGAGTACTGTGCTTTACCTACGAGATCACACATGCATTGTTCAATCTCATAAAAAGAGAAGACTTTTCAAGAATATAGATTTGGTTTAGATATGGCTCTCAAGGGACCCCAAAGTTTGGATATCAGATATGAACTCTGGGTTGCCTAGAGTTATTGAAATCCTTTAAAAATAACCTGCTGCACATAGCTGCACACAGCACAGAGTACTGCTGTGGCCGTTAATCAAAGCACTGTGTAAACATATTTTCCATTTAGAATTCAGCATACGTTTAATCCTTCAGTTCAGAGAAATGCTGACAACAAAGAATTTTCATCTGGCAGATTAATTTCTCTTTTATTACCTCTTCAGAAAATCCTACACTGGTATCTCACAGTCTCTCTAAATCATCCAGAGAGTACAGGGAATTGGATATACCTGCGGTCAACAGTTGCTGAAATCTAGTTTATAGCTAATAGAAAACTATCCAAAAAAATAACTGAAGCTGTTTGTATAAGACTGTGAAGAAAAAAGACACTTGAAAGAATAGAGTTGCAGGAAAGTCTTTTTAGGTCTGTATCCCCCTTGATGATAGTAGATGGGATGTTAAAAGAGAGCCCTAACTTCTCAGAGGCATTAAGGAACTGTGGTTTATCGAAGTTCATGAGGGCAGGACAACAAGAACATGAAGTTAAATTTTACTAGAAATAAGTTCTTCTGAGTGGTTTGCATTTCCATCCCTGGGGAATGATCTATCTCTGAATGAGGAAAATGCAATTTTTAAAATATGTTTTCCATGGATGCTATTTTGTTTCATGAATACAAATAACCTATTGTATTAGGAGTGCAGTCATCATTACGGTAATACAGGCAATTAAAACAATCAATAGAGTGTACAGATCTAGAAATAGCAGAAACATAGCATACAAAATAGTATAGCCGGGTCTCTTGTTTCTCACACAGAATGCCAGTACATTTGCCAGGGATTTGCCAGTACATAGACTACATTATGTCCTTCAATTACTCTTGCAGTGCATTGTGGTGCTGTGAACTGTTAACTGTTGTCTTAAGCTTCAAGGAAAAACTACTTAGGTAGCAGATGAGGCAATACCTTTGTATGGCTTTGTCAGCAGTTTAGGAACCACCAGGAAAAAAATATTCAACTTATGACACAAAGTACTTTCAAGAGCTTGTAAGTCTCTGGCTTCTTCTACCACTTAGTGACAAATTTGGCCAAATATCCATGACCATGGCCTTTGGCTCCACCAAAGCTTTTCATATGCAGTGCTGGAGGCATCAGTTCACACTGAAAGTTTCTAATGGGACTGTAGTGCACTGATTCAGTGTCAAGAAGTGCTGAAACAAAGCGAAAGCAATGCCTAGGCAGCACTACTGATCCCCTGTGGCACACCATGCACTCATACACCAGGATGGTGTTGTAGAGGGGAGAGACAGAGAGAGAGGATAACTTTATTAAAAATGACTTCTCCTGTTAGAACAGAAGAGAAGGGAGATATTAGTGGACCTGCTGACTGTGCACAGAGAGAACAGATGTTGGAGGTTAATGGAGCATTAGTAAAAGAAAGAAAATCAAAGTCTTCTAGTACCTGGAAACGGTTATTTTAGTCAGAGGATTCTTTACGTGAAATGTACAAGGTTTAATCGTAGTTGAAATATAAAGTAGGACACTGCATGGCCTTTTTAGCATAAAGGGTTTCAGCAGAGCTACACTTGGCTGCAGGATTGCCCTCTCTGAATTTCTCACTTGAGAAGTATTACCTGCAGCCATTGCTAACAACCTAATTTAACTGTAATCATTATCTCTTCAAATACACATAAAGATCGGAACCTTCCTCCTGAGGAATTATTTTATGTAATGGGGAACAACTGATTAAAAAAAGAAAAAGGATACTTACATCAAGGAAAAAAAAATTATGTCGTATATAAACATGCCCTGTATTTATGTTGTACAGTTACAAGACATAAATTAACAGCTTGTTTGCTATTTTACCACAGTGAACTGTGGAGATAAGTGATTTCCAACTGGTAATAATTACTTTTTCTAGTAATAATAAAGCTTCCATCTGACACTGTAAAAAATATAATTTATAATTTCAGGATTCTGTTTTCCTTTAATAGGGAGACATTTTGGCCTGTGAGCTCCCAAACTCCCTATGAGAATAGTTTAAGATCACTATGTGCATTTCATTTCTAACTAAAAGAACTATATACTGACAGACTTAAAAACTGAAATCAATTGTTTATTGAAAGAAGCCTCAAGGTACTGAAAAAAAAGATAGCAAAATATTCTCAGGCTGCTCAGCTGAAGTGTCTCAGAGTTCAGTCTAGCTAAGTGGCCATATATCCTGGCTTTTCAGATGACATTCATTTCTCCCAGGAACTGCTTGGGGCACTCTGAAGGTGTTCAGGTTTCGAGTTGATTAGAAAAAGGTTTTTGTTTTGCAGCCACAAACTGTTTCCTTTTTGCTGCACTGAACATTAATGATTCTTCTTCAGTGTCTCATGACAAATTCAATCAGACACCAGGTTAGTAGGAGAGTTCTGTATCCTGAGAAGCACAAACTTATCACTCCTGAGTTACAAGCTGGCAATGGTGATGCTAACTCATTCTTTTTTTTTTAAAGATGCTTCTGCATGACTATTGCATTTACTTGAAAATATAATCCAAAGGTAAGTGAACAGTTTGCTTCTTTGTTTTAATTAAAAGCTTTTCTGAGTGGTAGAAAAATGGAAATCAAATCAGGCATATTTAACATGTCTGCTTGTGAATCATGTGGCTACAGTTTATAAACTGTTTATAAGCTAGAAGCTGGATATAGGCAATGGGCTGCTGGCCTTTAGTTTGTTTAGAATTAATGTTTAGCACAGTGATGGGCCCAGCATTAAGCAGAAAATGTGTTTGTGTGGTCAATGCATTTTTCCTCCCTTAGTCCAGAGTCCTGTTGCTCATATTGTCTCTTCCACACACACACACCAGTCTGCTTCCAGGTTCCTTCTGGAGGGAGTCAGCTGCAAGTATTTCAATAGTGTAAACGACAACAAAGGAGTTATAAATGTCTGGTTGTCTAAGTGCAGATATTAGACTGAGAAAAGAAAAATATAAGCTGAATAATTGCAGAATTCTCCTAAAAGGGAAACATTCTTCACTGTGAGGGGAAGAAGCAGAAGCCTCATCCCTTGGGGCTTTAATAGCACACCAGAGCAGAAAAAATATTCACAAATATATTTTTTTTGTGAAAGGCAGATGTGTTTCATAAGGTTATTTCAATGAGGAAACACTTCAGAGAAAAACACTATATATTGGTAGAATAACAAATAGAATTATTTAGTAGTATTTTCCATATGTAATTTCAGAATGTCTGTTATTAACAAAGAGTGTTGTAAACTATGTCATATAGAGTCCTCTATAGAAAACCAGTTTCTTTTGTTTTGCTCTCACATCTTCCATGGTAATATAACAAAAGCATTGTTATAATAGTTCCTGCTATTTCATTCTCTTCACCTCCTAATGCCAAATCCTTCAGATGAGCATGGATTGTCATCCTGGGCTACACCAGGATCCTATCTCAGAGGACGACCAGCAGAACGTTTATTTCAGAGTATTTAGGAAACAGCACACAGCATAGCTGTGTGAGCTATCAATTGAAACACAGTTCCCAGTCCCATTTCCTGAGCTGGAAGCTGCCTCTAGACCAGAAGGAGGTAAAAATAATCTTTTAATGTCCCTGATCTGACATCAAGTGTCACAGTTGCTAAGTATGAAAATTTTCATTCTCTTAATTCTAACTGCAACCATGAATTCTATTAATATTGAAAAGGAGATTGAAAAATTCGTGATCAAAATTTCAGAGTAATTTAGCTGTAACTGTGTATTCTGTGCTTTCTTCCTATTTTTAGTGCTCATTATCATTCTAAATCTTAATTACCAGCTATGGTACAAAAATATCATAAATTTATGGGTTTCTTAGTGTCAACAATATCTTTCAAAAGAAGGCATTATATATACAACAATTTATACAGTGTATGAGTGTGAACATATGATCAATAAAAGAAGCAGGCATTGCAAAGAGCCAGGTAGATAAGATGTGAGATCTTGGTAAATTTAGGACTCTAAGGAGTTTAAAAATCTCTACATATATCAGACATTAAGTTTTTGGGTTTGAGGTGGGGGTTCTTTTCAGATAATAGCATCATTAGCAAAGAAATAAGATAAGAAGCTAAGTGAAAAATTGTATAAATTTTGGTGACAGTTTAATTTTTGCAACCGTCATTTCAATTCAGAGTTTAGACTCACATATTTGTCTAGTTACTGGTGCTCTTGGCTCTGTACCAAAAATGGCCTTGAATCATCAAACAGATAATCCCAGTTGTACAAAATTCTCTAAGACTCAAACACTTTCTTATGCCGTTCCTCTTACAGAAAAGTAGAACAGTTCAAAAGAAACTGTGCCACCTAATACTATGCTAACCATTACACATGCTTGTAGTTACCAGTAGATATATAAATTATTGAATGTCCTAGTTATCTTTGTATGCATATCATGACAAACCATTGGGCAATTGTATTCTTTTTGCATAAACCTTCATTTGGCCAGATACACGAGATTTAGCCACTTCCCATTCTAATCAGCTGCTCAGAGTTGTTGCAAGAAATTAAACAGCAGCTGTTTTCTGCCTGCCATATTAAATGGCTGCATTGCATTAGTGAATGCAGTCATATGTTTCACCCACTCACTCTCTTCAGATCTCTTTTTCACTGTCTGCTACAGGGAAATTTTCTCTGAGGACAAGAAGAAGAGGTGTAAGTTTAATATACTGAAGTGCCAGCTCCAAGAAGTCCAAAATTAAGTCCCTATATTTTTTCAGTGTACTTTGGCTTCCTAACAAGATGGAAGATTGTGTATAAATGTGTGAGAGTAATTTAGTATCACATTTCTTACAGCAAGAAAACAAATATTTCTTAGATGGTCTGGGACATAGTCCTGGCAGCTGAAAGGAGTCAGTGTAAGATACAGAGGAATTCTTCATTTCTCTTAGTTTAAAATTACTTTTTAGAAATAAAACTGCAGATTCAATAAAAAAGTTTAAACTGACTGCTCATTTTCCTGTATGAGCTCATACATCAATTGTGATGAAATGGAGCTGGCTTGGTGGAGTGTATCATTGGAAGATTCTTTCATATATACCTCATTCTTCCGAAATGCTCAGCTGATTTGCCACCTGGCACTGGAAAACCACGATGAAGGGAGTGATTACAGAGAAAGAGTGGGAGAAAAAGAAGACATACTGTGCCACTCTTAAATTTGCTAAGGACACCTGTTTTTTGACAGTGGTAGGAAATAACAATAGAAGGTAGTTCGGTAGAATGAAAAATTAAGAAATGTGAAGCGTCTGTAAAGAACAGTTTAGATTAAAGAATAGCTGAATGCTATTATGTGCATTGTCATTTCATCAATTTCACACAAAAGAGCTTCACAGAAGCTATGGCATATAGGCACATCTGTTCTACATGTGATTGCCTCTAATGAAGATTATAGCTCCAAGCATATTCCATCACCATTCCTCCAAAGTCAGGAGACTGCAGTGAACTTCCTTACAGGCAACCAAAGCCAAATGGCTTCTACTGTCCACACATACTCTCTTGATAGAATAGTTAAAGAACAAACACAAATGTAGCGTATGTCAAGACGGGTGAATTTGGCCAGTCACAGTGCCGTCACTATAATCGTCTGTTACGTGTTGCCTGTTCTATGGTCATGCCTAGGACAGCTTTCCTCTATATTAAAATGAATTTTCCTCCATGAAGGTCATTATGTTAAATTATACTACACATGACACAGGCTGGTACAGCTACTGTGGATCTTCAGGGGAAAAGCAAAGCCGTGTTCACAACAGCGAAATCCTGCTGGAAGTATCTATTACAAGATGTGACTACACATCACTGCCTGTGAGATGGATGGCATAATAAAGAAGTCTGAGAGGGCACTTCTCAATTCAAATTGACACAGTGAATCCCAGAAAGCCTATTTTAACAAGATTCAATGACTCCAGGACGGAGCTCTTACAACTGCATTTCTAACTTTCTCTCTTTTTCCACCCAGTCATCAGTACTTTCAGGACTTATATACCTTTGCTGTGGGTAGGAGCTGATAACTTGGGAACTCAGATAAGACAGAACTGTTGAAAGGCTATGTCTATGACCTGAAAGCCGTATTTAAATAAGATGGCCTGATTAGGCACACATTGTCTGCAGCAAGTTCTGCTTTCCATATGAGAAATTAAAGGCTTTGTTGAAGCTTGTATGTGTTTTAGACTCAAGAGTTTCAACTGGCTGAGAAGGCACCACTAAGGGAGAACCTAGAGAAGAGCAAAAAGTTGAGAGGAGTAGAAGGAACTTAGGGGCAGAGATATGGAGGAGCCAAAGTGGCCATCAGCACAATTAAAATTGAATTTTTTAAAGAAAATCCATAGTATTGCAGAAGTGAGGAGTTTATTCTCCCTTTCAGATTTTCTGCCCCTTTTTTTATTATCTGTCCTCTATAAATCCCTTCTTGTACCCTCCAGTGAACAGGAACAGAAATTCCAGGAACAAACTCATTTTTGCTCAAGCCACTTAGCAATAAGGCTGGCAATATGAATTGCCAGTCACATCAGGCTATTGTTGTAATCCTTTGTAAGAAGAAATTGGACCTGTTTTATAGGTCACATCGCTTTTTAAAAAGTGTAACCCAAGCAACACTGATTTAGGCTAGCATGGAAACACACATCTAAAGCCATTAAACTAAAATGACAATTTGGGGGATGGAACAGAGTCAGACAAGGGCTGGAAACAAAAGATTATTTCTCCTTTGCTGTCTTTGATTATGAAGCATAAGTATGAAATCCTTTGTAACAAATTCAATAAGAAAATCTAGAGGGATTAGCAATTAGCACCATCAGGGTCCTTTTAAACACTGCATCATCCACACAGTGCCTTTGGGGATGAGAGAGGGAAATGTGAATTCTTGCTCATTGTTGAAGTGCCACGTGGGAAAATTAGAAAGCAACACATACTCATAGGCAGTACCAGCACTTCTCAATGAACCAGCCTAATAGCCCACTGACAGAGGTGACATAATATACCAGCAAGACTCTGCTCCTGAAATCACATTTCTGTGGCTGCTGCTGTGGCTGCTCTCCAGTTAAAATAACATGTAAGGACAAGCAAGATCAAATAATCCAAAATGCACAGCAATGAAGTGGGACATGAGTTTATACCTTTAACAAAAGTTTTCTGGAACTTCTTCACTTGTAAAGGCTTTATCCAAATGAACAAATAAATCTCCTGTGAAATATCTTAAAATTAGAAAAGAGAAGCTTTGGCTTGGGACTGGAAGCTGGTGGGAACATGAGGTTTTTTCTAATCAGAGATGCCATTTAGGACGGGTGACGATCTAATATATTTCTACGTATCTAAGTGTGACTTATCAAAAAGCTAAATTCTACTTAGTATCTTTTTTTTAGATTGAAGAATATTTAAAGCAGTAAGGTATTTCACAACTCTCACTTTCTTGACTGTAAAACTAACAAATAGCTTTAAGAGGCCAGGTTTGCCGTAGTTTCAAGACTGAATACAGGAAGAATCAAAGGTATATTCTATTATAAAGACCAGGGAAAGAAACATAATTTTGCTTCCCTTCAATTCTAGGGCTGCCAAGGACCAGTTTGATGATGTGGTGATAGCATCTAAATTGGCAGGAGATTTTTGTAGTGCAGAATTACAGAACTCCCTGCATGAAAACTGTTCTCCCTGTAAAGGCTCCTTGCCCTGATTTACCCCTTTTAGTCTCTTTCTAATCCACCTACCAAAGCAATTTCTGGACCTTCTGTTTGGTCTTGATAGGAAGGGGAGACGCCACATGTTTCACATCATCTCAGCCACAAAGCATAGAAAGTTATTGTGTTCGCTATACAGCTGTCAATGCACTTAACAATCTTAGACATCAGTTTCTTGATATAGATTATCCTAAACTTTGAATCAAACACATTAGAGATAGTAGAAATTGTTGCAGTGCAAGTGTTGCTTCTTTGAAATGTCGTTTTCATCAGCCATGACATTTGCATTTGCTTTTGCTTTTAGATCATGACACATGCTATGAAAACTTTTTCTGAAGAAGGAGATATAGGAAGAGAGTGGGAAAGTGACAGTTCTTAAAAGCATTTGTTCTTTTGTTTTTCATAAGCAGTGTCGTGGTTTTCATAATTACCTGATTTTTTTTTTCCCAGCTGAAACCACTGTGGCTGTAGCTACACAGCAGTAGATATGAGGAATTAATTATTGAGGAAAGTGGATGGTAGAGAATAAATGCAGTGACACTGAAATTAAATGAATGCGGGAAAGAGAAAATAAAATGTGAGTTAAAGAGCAGTAAATATTGCTCAGGAACGGAGCAAGACAATAGTGAATGGGTCCAAATACTCCCTTTACAGCTTCTGTGATGACTTCAGAGGGTGATGAGGTGACATTTTATGGCTACTCTCCTGACCTAGACATAAACCAAACATTAAGGGGCTATTTGCAGAAATCGTCTTTCTCTTGAGGCTCTCAGCTGTCTCTGTGAATGCTTTGTCCCTTTCTCCTTCCTTCACTTTCTCTTCCTATAGGCAAAGATGATGAGTTTTATAGCCCCTGATGTTCCTCTGTAGAATGTCAGCCTCAAAAATTCAGCTTGAAAATTTCTCTCCTCCCCCATCTATCTTCTCTCTTCTATCTCTGGGTGACATCTGGTGTATTGGCTGAGGTCTCCAGGCAGCTTCGTACAGCTCCAGACTCGCCTAGGGCAGCTGGCTAGAGTGATCAAAGGGGACGACTGAGTTGTTTTGTTTTTGCTGAATGTCAGTTTCTTAAAGTCACCTTTGGGTTCTGGGGATTTTCAGAGCAGTTTTTTATTTGCAGCTGACTTGCACATGGTCTTAATGTTGGAGGAATGAAGCAGACTTCAAAGGAACCTACAGTTTTCTTTAGTTCTTGAAGTGCGCTCTCCTTTGCCATCTCCAGTACACTAACTAAATGGAAGAAACTTTCTTCTTGGAAACAATGGTGCTTCTTTTTAATGACATGTTCTGTTGTGTACTGGGGACTCAATAAATTTTCTCCACATTTCTTAAGGGGAAGTGTAAAACTGCCTTTGTTGACAGCAATGATAATTTTCCTCAGAAATGAAGCAGATTTAGGATGCTTCTTATGTGGACAAATTCAGAAAAAATGTATATAGATGAATTTTTTTTGTGATGATGAAGTGCCCCTATTTTGCCAGATTGTCTTTATCCGCTATCCCAGCTTGCTTTCAACTTCTCACCTGCTTGTTTCCTTGACATAAATACTAGGGAAAATCTAGTGCACAGCTTCTAAGTTAATTTTTTTAGTCTCTTTGTGTTCTTCCCTTAACTCCTCCCCCCTTGTATCAAACTCCTTTTTTCCCCTCTCCCCCTCCCGCTTCTCACAAACACACAGATTATGAGTGGATTTTGTTCTTTTGTTTTGCCTTCCCTTAGGAGATATTTTCCTGTTTTTTCCACTCTGTCTCTTTGGGCTACCACAGCTGCTTTGTCCATGATGTTCAAAAAGCTGCCTCTCATGTCTACAGCTTTATCCTGCACCTCATGCCCCTTGCCTGTGCCATCTGAATTGACCTCTGAAGCTAATGCTCCTTGAGCCTTTGCTCTGACTGGACAGGAGGTGGAGCAGTGATTGTTGTGAGTTAATCCTAGTGCCAAACACCTTGAGGGCCAGGCACACAACTTTTTTGTTCTGCTAAATTCCAGAGGAAAAAATACCTTTTCATGCAAAAAATAAAAGTACAGAAGCATTCTGCTCACCATCTCATCTAATCTGAGAGGTAACTGGCATAAGAGACAGCTTTGTCACCTCTGCCAGTTTTCCTGAAGCAAAGCATTTCAGTGCCCAGAGAAATGCTTTGGAAGGATAAGCATCTCAGACTGTTTCAAGGTGCCTTTGTCTCCAAAAAGATGAACAGTTTTGAGACAGACCTTAGATTATAAAGTTTTTCTACAGTCAGAGAAGGAACTCAGGATTTTGCCATGGGCTTTAAGTAGATTTGCATAGTAGAGCATGCCTCTGCTGAGATGCCCTCAGATTCTGTAAGAATCTGGTATTTAAGCAGAGCTCCAAGAACTGCAGTTACTTTATTGAACTCCAAAACTTACATGATAAACCTTTTCTGTATTTATGGAGTGCAGTCTTACAACTTACCTTAGGGTTTGTGCCGTTTTGTGGACTGCTTCATAGCAGAAAATCCAGCAGCCATGGTGCTCAGTTCTATCCAAGATATAATTGTTCTTTAAAGAGATCCTGATCTAATGGATTGACTGTAAAAGTCTAGGTTTCTAGCTATTACCTGTGGCTTGAAGAGATATTTGTTCACAATGGTAACAGCATTCTTTGTGTAATAACTGGAGCAATCTCCTTCATCTCAGGAGTGCATGCTGAACTGCACCCTGAACATGCCACCCAGCTACCTCATCTTCCAATCCCAGGGTTCCTCAGGACACTTTGGAAATCCAATATACACCAGAAAAAAATCAGTTATGAATACATTAGCCTCAAAGTCTGCTGAATATCACAGCTTGAAATGCAAGATATGACTGCCAGTTGAATTTTTGTTTAAGTGCAGTGTTACCGTGTGTTCAGTGTGAGCAATCGTTAGATGAGACATGCCAAACTGCTCAGTCATTCAGCCAGATGTATTAAGGGAGCTGAAGATAGTGTACTTCAAAAGGAGCTAAAATCCTAGGGTGGCTAAGGCTATCTCTCTCTTAACAAAGAAAACTCTCCAAAGGAGAGGCTGGAGCCTTTGCAGGGTTCAAAGGTAAAGGAAAAGAACATTGGTAAAGGCAGTAAAAATATTAACTGGGAATAGAAGGGGAGATTTAAATTGAATAAAAAGAAGATCCAGCAGGCAGGTTTACTGGTAACTTCCCTGATAGTTGAGTTCATCAGTGGAAACTGAGATGTGCACTCCAATTTTCCTAGTTCAATCTGGTGAAAAGTGAGGCCTCTTACTTCTACAGAAAATAAATAGTGTTGCTGTTGAAGGAATCTTGCTTTACTCTTATATGCTTTATCTTTTCAAGCAAACTATATAGTTTCAGTCAACAGAACAGCACCCAAAACACATGTTTGAAAGTGCAGCTGGAAGGATGTTTTTTTGTCCTAAAGAGTGAATCCAACTGAGTCCCAAGGAACTGGTTGTGCTTCTAGGGACAGACTGTTTTCACACATCATACAACAAAAATAATAGAAGTCAATAAAGCAGTGAGTTGGAGGAGGAAGAGCAAGGCTTTACAAGCCTCAGATAATGTGATTTATCCAAGAAGACATGTGAAAAACAAAGTCATCTTTAAAAATTAAAAAAACCCTAACAGAATTACTGAATGTCTGACACATTGTCTTTATAAACAGTATTCCCCAGGAAAAAAGCAGTGTTTTGTTTTGTTTTTTACCCACTCACATTAGTCAGTTTTCTCTTGAGAGGCAAGATACAAATTTCCTTTCATTTCAGGTACTTCCCACATTTACATTACCATAGAAATTATGATTATTGGTTTTCCCCCGACAAAGGCTGATTTATGAATATTTCTAAAGGAACTAAACTTTTTCTTGCCTTGGCAGAAACACAGTTTTTCCCGTTCCCTATTGTTATCTGCAAATGATTCACAAATAGTTTTTCTTCCTTTTCTGGTTACAAGTAATTGAATTGAAAAAAAGTCCTGCAAATATTTTTAGTTATTTTCTGGCTTTTATCAAGTCTATAAACATTTTGTCTAAGTGCATTGCTTTAATGTGTTCTGAGGGAACTTCCACCATATTTCAGGTAGATAATTCTTATGGTTAGGAAATTATCTTAAATGGATCTGATTTTACCTGCCCAGGCAGCATGGAAATAGAAGTGATTTGGAGAGAATTTTTTAATTACCTGAGTGAATATTGCTCCATGTATTACTTTCACCAAAACTAAGGGACTGCTACAGCTGTTTAGCAAGATACCTAGTCTGAGTTTTGAGCTCTGAGAATGCTGTATATTCAGAGCAATTACCTGGACAGGAAAGTTTATGCCTGAAATATTTGCATTCAAACCCCTAATTTAATGTTTCCTGGCCAGACTCAAGTGAGGTGTGGGTTTTTGTTGGGTTGAGATTTTCTTGTTTCGGTTTGGGGTGTTTTGTTTTTGCTTTTGGTTTTGTTTTGTTTTTTCCTTTGGTTTTTTTGATTGGTTGGTTGATTGGTTGGTTGGTTGATTGGTTTTTTTTTTTTTTCAGTGCGGAAAACCCCATCCTCACAGTTTTGCATGCATTGCTTATATAATGATTCTGTTTGGATTCTGATTTCACAGTACTTTTTTCTGAAAATCAGTTGCTCAGCTGCATGTAGTGTTTACAAAAGAAACTGTATTACTTAATGGAAATAATTTGTTCTGTGACACTTATGTGGTCTTTTCTTTTTCATAAAGCATAATTTCTCATGATTGTGATATATTTTAACCAACAGTTAATTAAATCCATACAGGACAGGAAACACTACTTGTTTTTGTGCTCCAGGTTTTTCACCAAATGCGGAAAAGTAGAACTTCATCAGCTCTCACTACTGGTAAAGTTTTGCATCATCTTTGCAAGACTCAGACTGCTCTAAGGAAGAATCACAAATACCTAAGCAGAGCTTTATCCATGCTTAAGGTGGCAGTGTTGGATACAGACACCATCCAGCTCACTGCAAAGTAGCTCTAGGAATTTTACTGGAGCTAAAGGTTTTTGATGGAAAGAGCAGTGACGCATATTAGAGAAAAATGTCCAGACCAGTGTTAAAATGCTGCTAAACTGAAGATCTGACATGGGCTGCATTCTGGCTGTGCTGAACTGTAACTGCTTCAGGAGAATTAATAAGGTCAAAGCAAACAGCGTGAGAAACTAAAGCGTGAACTTCTCCAAAATGCCTTGTCGTGTGGAGGTAGAAAGTATTTCACAAGATGTGAAAGGAATCTAGTGTGATTTCAATCCTAAATCACACTGATGAATGATGTTAGAGAAACCAAATAATGCCAGTTAAGCCAAAGGTGTCCCTAGCCCGAGTATTTGGATCCAGAACACTTTTGTTTAGATTTGTGAGATGAAAAATGATTGATAAGAGTGACCACAAGGGTCAGTGGCTACTAAAGACTTCCTTGTGACAAAAACATGCTCTGTATTGTGCATCCAGTTCAAATATGTGAGATTAAATACAGTTTTGCTTCTGACTAAACTTCTGGTAAGACATCAGAAAAAAAACTGTATGGTAAAGATGGAAATCAAACCACCTGTAAGGGAATTTGTCAGAGAAAAAAATTTCTCAGTTTCCCTGGGGGTGCCTTCTATTTCAGTGCACCAGTGTACATCTCTAACTAAGTCTTGTATCTGTGTAAATAGGAAAGTTGGTTATTTGTCGCCTAAATTGTCCATCTGGATTCCCAAGGTTCTTAGTACCACAGTGAGCACAGAAATAAATTAATCCCTCTTTTGTTGCATGTTAAAGCACTGGAGTTTTATGATACATTTCATTAGGGCCAGGATAATGCCAGCCACTGATACTCAAAAAACAGAAAGAAGTCTTTCATCTTGGTACAAATGTCAATTTGGGAAAGTTATTTTCTTTGCAAAAGAGAAGCCATCAGATAAACTGATTGGCACTAGTGTCACAAACCTCAAGGGAAAAAAAAGTCATCATTGCGAATAGGAGCAGTTGTTAGAATGAACTAATTTGTGGTATATTTGAGAACATGATCAAGTAAGTGGTAAGAAATACATGTGACAGCATCATTTTTGCAGTAGCCAGGAGGGGGCATGGACAGGACACGGGTTGTTTTGCATCACCTGATGTCACTGCTAAGGGCAGGGGGGAGGGAGTCTCCTCTGAAGGGGTCTCCTCAGCACAGCGTGGAGGAGGGAGCAGTCAGGTACTGTCTATTGCCAGGGGGGTTCTGTGCGATTCACTCATCTCTCTATTGTACTCCCTCATTCATTACCTGCTGTTCAGTTTTCTTACTTCACTGCTGTTTCCAGTAAATTGTTCTTATCTCAGCTCATGATCTTTACCTTTTGTGCCTCCAGTTCTCCTCTTAGGCCACCTGCAGGGGCATGGAGGGCGTGGGAGTGTGGTTTGGAACATCTCAATGGGAGCACTAAATTGAAGAGTGCCATTCCTACACCACAGCAGTCATATATAACAACATTAACCATTTGACTAGGATGTGGTTTTCAATACAGTCACAAAAGAGACGTAAGATAGACCTAAATCACAGAAAATCAAGATGTGATTTTGGAAAGAATTGACAAACTTGATTACTGAAGATCTGAATTTGTCTCAGTCTTGAAGATAAATATTTTGCTAAAGTCAAAGGAGAAATCTGCTTTCTTACCATTCCCACAAAACTTTATCTTTTCTTCAGAGCTCTACAAGGTCTTTCATGTGACCTTGCTTTCCTGTTTGTCAATGAATACATTTGTGTGTAGGAAATACACAGTTTTCCCCCCTTCCTCAACTGTGTCTCAACATCAGGTACAGTAGTAGTGATTCTCCATCAACAGGAAATTTATATATAAAACCAGTCAGGTTTACCAGTCAGTCTATTTTAGATTAAAGATGTAATAATCACACATTTCCAGCTTCAAAAATGTCTTGCATTAATCAACAGCAAGTAGAGCAGCAAGTAATGAGCCAGAAGCACTTACGGCAAATGAAGACATTTAGAATTCAGTACAATGAAGATCTCATATAAAAAAAACTCTCAAAAAATCAAGATCACCACTGTTTAACCAGATAACTTTGACAGATAAGAATTGCTGTACTCAATAGTGTCTTATCTGTTTCAGAAGCAACAGATGCTTTAAAAGTTATTACCTGCTAAGTGGAAAATTACAGACCAGATGGAGCTAATTAATTTGCAATTAAAAAATTGCCACAAACCAGATTATATAATTAATTTTATGCAAGATATGGTTATGCAAAAGATTGGTCTGCCACTTTTAAGACATCCGAAACATTCATAACAGTTATATAAGCTGATGGATGCTATGGAGTTGGATAAGCATCTACAAATTCCTGTGTGTAGCAAGCTTTGGTGGAAAATTGCAAACCTGGATAATAAACTTTCAGACAGCTCTGAAACTTGGTTTTAATCTGGCAGCTCTTTGATCTCAGCTGAAACCTCTGCTTGGAAAGAAATAGAAAAAAAAATGCAAGTTTGCCTTTGCCCAGCTACAAACCAAGTTACAGAATTATTTTTCCAAATATGCATTTCTACAACTTAGTTGAAGCTCTGAACCATGGAGGTATCTGTGCTTCCCTGCAGGACTCCTGTATCTCTTGCTTTAACTCTTTAATATTAAAAAAAACTTTCTTATTGTAGAGTTGCACAGCAAATAGTCAATTGATTAGAAGACTCAACTTCCAAAAATTAATTAATTAATAAACCTAGGGATATTTAGAGCTTTTTTTCATGTGTGTACAAGTGTGTACATATGTGTGTGTGTGTGTGTGTGTGTGTATATATATATATGCATGAATACATAGATAAATGTTTCAGGATCAAGCTTTGCTGTATAGTTTTTAAAAAAGATATTTTTATCCCTTTGTTTTTTGCTCAGTTTGGATATTTTTCATGCAGAAAAAAATCAATCTTATTTGTGAAGCCATATAAAACCCTTCTAGTTAAACCCTGTGGGGCAGAGGGACAAAAGACTTGAGCTATTTCTCCCAATAACAACACGCTCAGGACACTCATCTTACCCTTTATTCAACAGCATCATCACTTCCTTGAAATGAAACAGATAAGGAAACATTTCCAGTGAGATACTGAATTTGCAGAGATCTCTTCTGAAAGGGAAGCAGGAGGACAGTTTGCACTGCTCCTCTCACCGCTGTTGCACACAACTATGGAGCTCCTTTCACCACAGCGCACTGTGCAGCTTTCTGGGCACTGTCACACCAGGTGCTTCAAAACCTCTGCTGAGACTGATCCCAAGGCACCATACACAGTGAGTTTTCTAACAGAGTAGAGGAAAAGGTATGAAAGATTAACTTGGAAATGCTTCATGTCTTGTATAAATTTAAATAACTTAATACATAATTCAATTGCTTTCCACTTTTGTGTCCCATGCAGTAGAATGAAGAGAGCCTTGTAACTTGATAAAAGCCTATGCAAGAAACCATTTAAAACTGCAGCATGGTCTTATATTTGCAATTTATTTTGCACTTTCTTTTCATGGCACATGGCACTGCATTGTAGCTAAGAATTCTGTATTTGGCAGCTTCAGGGATATTACAGGCTGTTTCTAATGAAGGGAAAGATACATAAGTGACTCCGTTACCCTGAATCCTTTGTAATGTTGTTTTTTTTTAAAAATAGTATAGTTAACCTTCACTTTGATCTTCATTTTCTTTAGCATGTTTGAGAATAAATGCCTGTGAGATTCTATCTCACTAAATCCTAACCACAGGCTATGGTCTAAGGACAATCTAAATCTTCTTGGAAAATACCAAAGGGCATTTTGCAAGGGTCAAAAGAGACCTCACCCCGATATTCATACCTAAAACCATTATTTTGTATATGTCTTCCCCCAGAAGAGGTACTTGGGAGATTTTTCCAGCACTTCAGTTTACATAACCTCGTTTACAGGAAAATGGCAAGAAATAGCGAAGAGATTAGGGATTTTTAGAATCATGGTAAAAGTGTGCACAAGATATCTGAAACAAAATATCGAAAATTTGAAATGTTGAAAATCTTGCTATGTCTGAAACCCTCTCCCTCTGCCTGATCTTTAATGAAATAATTGAACTAATATCTCCCTTGCAGTGGCACACTTGTACATTGAAATGCGGAGTTAGTTATAGTGCAACAAGGAAAACATCTGCAGATTTGTTGAGTTCTCTTTATGGCTGTTCAAAACATTTTTTCTTCTACATCATGTTTTCAAGAGCTCTTAAAATGTATTAATAATTATTCTAGCCATTTAAATAAGGTATAATAACTTAATTTTCTACTTTAAGGAAAAAGACAACACCATAAAGCTTTTTTCAGGTGTTATCTGGTGAATGAAAGGAACAATCTCAGAAAGAAACTGAAAATTAAGTATCAAAATAAATAGAGAAATTGATATTAATTTTAATAATGCATGCTTCTTCTCCAACTTTAAGTTTTTGTGGGTTTTTTCCAATTTAATTTCATCAATATATTCTGAATTAGTATATTAAAAACAGAATGGGAGATAATACATTAAATAACCAAACATGAGTAGGAAGTTTCAGAGTTTTACTCTGCTTCTTTATGTTCCTCTACATCAGTAAAATATAACAGAAACTTAGAAAGGGTCTACATACATAGAATGGATTACAAAGAATACTTTCCTCCACATGCCATTTAAAAGGACAAATACACTGATATATACAAGAGCCACCTGCTATGATTCTGAGGACAAACATGGACTGTGCTCACGACAGCTAAACTTCATAAATGGACCTATCATATTTTAAACTCAGAATCATTAAGTCCAAAACATGAAGGATACACTTAAATAAGCAAATAAATAGTTTTGTGTGAGGACTAAAGATGTTCTTGGCCAGATATGACAAGAACTAAAACAGCAGCTTTTGACCGAATCAGACCTTTTCTAACATCCGTCTTTGAGCCTTTAGAACTCTATTATGCAAGGAAAAGGGAATATTCTGATCCCAGTCATTTTCATAGAAACATAGAATACAAAACTGTCATGATGGCACAAGCCACAAAGCCAGAAGTTGATTTGCATTATACATCAGTTTCTGGCTGCACCATTTCCTCTGACTGGTAAGATGGAATTAAAAATAACTTGGGCACCAGCAATTTTCACTTGATCCCCTGGAGCTTTATATTCTTCCTCAATTCTGGGTTCTGGCTTGCACCATCATTCCTGCCCACAGCAAAGAGCAGCAGTGGAGAGCAGTGATGAGCATGATCTGTGATCATGGCCATGTGTGACACCCTTTCAGCATCACCACAGCCTCAGCTCCCCAAGGATAACATCTCCCAACCCCATCAGGGTGGCACACGGGCACTTCAATGTCCCTTAACAGAGTCACGTACTGCCAGCACTCCTCATTTCTTCCTGCTATATCCACTGAGACCTGCTAGTAGAGCTTGTCTTTGAAATCCTTTTTTGTGGTGTCTGTAGGTGTTAAAGCTTCAGATCTGGCTTTGGCTGTGATACTGGATGGTAAAGACTGAAGAATCGTCCTGATTTTGTGGCTCACCAGGGTCCAAAGTGCCTCATTCTCTGTGGTGTCTGCCATAGGAGCAAAGTCCTGTAACCACTGAGCCATTTCCTCAGCTGCTCTAATGCTGTTCAGCATTTAAACAGATCCTGAAACGCATCATCAACCTGTGTACATATTTTCCAAGTACTGATGTGTTCCCTAGGAAAAGGAACCAAAGATTCATTGCAACTGACCATCTGTACTGAAGTATCCTTCCTTACCAGTCCAGTGTGGGTGGGAGCATAAGACATCTCAGGGGCTTTCTCTGTAGAATCACTTGATTTTTTTCTGACACAAGTGCCCACCATCCTGGCAAAGAATAGAGCACTTTCCTGGCCTGTGCATTTACAAGATGCGCAGCCCTTCTTATGCAATCTTCTGTACAAACTCCTGGTCCATCTCTGTGACCCCTCTCAATCCCTATTTTTATGCCATAATGCAGATTAGATGATGATTTATCCCTCTAACACATCTTCAGCTAACTGATCCATCAAGGATGGTTTCTGATTGAGCCCATCATCAGGGAGCTCAGTGGTAGAGTATACTGAACAGACATCTGTACTCACCCTGATGTTTCTGGACTCCAGAATAAACACTTCACCCCAACTTTCTAAAGCCTTTAGAAAATATTTGGAGTATATGTATTATTTCAAAAATATTTAGAGAAGTTTTGCTACAACTAAGCCCTATTTAGTATTTCAAGTTATCCACTGATGAAATTCTGCACCTCAGCTCTTGTATCCTTTTTCGTATTCTAAGTGGCCACTTGCCAGCACTCTTTCTGCTGGCAGACAGTCATGTGATAATGATTAACTGACACTGATTATCTATTTCTCTTAGTTCTTTTGCTCAGGACTTCTCATCCAAAACAATTTTAAACAGAAGAGAACAAAATAAGTGAATTATTTCAAGAAGTGTGAAAAAAAAATACATTCTGAAGTTTTTTGGTTTTGGAACAATTGTAGTTATTTAGTCCTATTAAATGGGACTTATAGTAAGTCTTGCCTGCTTACTTGCAATTTTGATAAAAAAATATATCCTGGAAAGTAAATGGAAGAATTGCATCACAGGATCAGGGAAAAGGGGCCTCTAGAGATCAATTAGTCCACCAACAGCCCAGTCAGGAGTGCTCTCAACTCAGATCATCTTTTCTAGGATCTCAGAATTTTAATTCCCACATTGACAACACATCCAAAATGGAAGAAATGAAGGGACTAAAGAGATGGGAAATCCTTCAGCCCATCTTATCTTTTTCCATTTTGTGCTCATGTATCTGTTCCTTACAGACTTAACTAAAATTTGTAGACAGAAAGGTGTAATTTGTTAGTAATCCTGACAGAGGTGGAAGAAAAATTGCAATGTGCAATTTTGTGGCTGCCCACCTTAAAACCTTAAGTTATAAATCATAGATACCTACAATGAAATTATCAGTCTGCCTTGTTTTTTGTACTATCAGGAGTGCATTGCATTTCTCAATACGCATTCAGGTTTCAGTGTGTGATGAGAAATAAATCTTTCATCTTACCCTGATTCTAATTTTTTTAAATCATGCTTTGCTTTTATTTGTTGAAGACTGACCACTTAATTTATAAAATGCATGTGTTGTCTGGCAGACTGCAACTGGCAGATGACTAGAATATTATTACTAAGGAAGGTGTATAATCAATCTTAGGAAACGTAAGACTTGCTGTACTATTCTACTTGATGATCAGGATCAGTTCCTGTCTAGATTTGAGACTGAGTTCTAGGTGCTCAGGCATGTTCACTTTTTGATATTCTCAGTCTGGAATTATCTGAAGAAAAAATATTTAACTTAAAGATTAAAGTACTAGTTTCTTTCTCTAACTGGAAAAACAGTCAAATTGGATTTACATTTCAGAAATTGGCAAGAAGCAACAGAGGAATAGAACTGCAGCTAAGTAATAATGCATTTTTTTCCTGACTGGCACTGATTTCCCTTATGACTCTCCTCACTGTGTCGTAATGATGAAATTAATGTGCAGGTTCACTCTGTAAAAGGTCAGTGCGTCCAGAGAAAAAAGCCCTAAAGTGAAGCTGTCCTAGATTTATTATCAGGCTTTCTGAGCTCACCCATAGAATCCAAGAATGATCCTGAAGCCAAAGGCAGACATGAGATGACTATTTTCTCCTGCACATCATGAACTGGCACAGACTTGCACCTCTGTGTGTTTTGTTCTAGTCCTGAACTAGTCAACATCTCCCTGAGTCACCTCAGTTCACTTTATAGAATTCTTTGACCTGAGCTCCTGAATTTGGCGATTCCTGCAAGCTCTGCAAGGAAAACAGAAGCATTCACAGACACTTGGATATCATGTGGATATTATATATTTTTATTCAAAGTGGCATTTGTTGGTCATCTGTACAGAGAAGCAACAGCACTGAGCAAAAATGCTTCTTTGCCAGATTCCTAGCAGTCATACAGCACATTTACTGCAGTACTTTCCTAAATTTCTTTTCTCTGGTGCTGATGTCTGCCTTACTCTCCCTCTGCTTTTCCTGCAGTTTCTATCAAAAGCTGTGTTTCATATGATTCATCTCATCTGCAGCACAAGGCATGTTGGTGTTCAGATATTTCTGGGAAGGTGCTTGCCTCAGGTTTTCTCACTCAGTTTCTGAATGGTCATTCGGCTCTAGGTGAAACCTCTAAATGAATAACCCAAAGCAATATTTTAATTCATTCTTCCTCTCAGAAGTCATCCTCTAGGGCAGTTAGCTCCTGAAATTATTTGTGGGAACTGCTCTACACTACATTCAAATATCAGAAAGGATTCTTAAAGTCAACATTGACATTCTCAATGTTAACAATTACTAAACAATGCTTTTATTTTAATGTATATAAACCCAAGTTTTCAAATATGGTTCCCAGAGAAGTTCAGGTTATTTTTTTAGGAAACATATATACGGGGGGAAAAATTGAAAAAAAATTGTAAATAAAAAAGTTCATATACCACTTGGCGATTAAAAAGAAGTGCCCTGTTGAGTCTGGGACAACATCAGTTGTCCTGGCTTTCAGTAGTTCAAATGGAGATAACATTTTAAGAGAGCTGTGCATGCTATATAACAATTCCTTCCAAAAATAAACATTTTTATGACTGTAAATAAATTTGCTTGTACAGTTGAAACAAGTATAAATGTTCAGAACTTGACTATTACTCAAAATTATGTTTTGCATTATCCTAAAACTTCTTACAGAAGCATAAGAGGAAACCTAGCTAGGGAATGATACATTAAAGCAGAGATTTTCTTCAGCTATAAAAATTATTGTAATAAGGATACTTCTTTACTTGTGGGAGAGTTCAGAGGGGACTCTGATGGCAATTCCAAGCTTACTTGACTGGTTTTGCCCATATTGGCTTGCAGATTTGGCAGAAGGAAGAGGAAGAATCATTAATGTTATACAAAGTATTCCTACGATTTTTGTTGTAATTTATTATTCATCATCTGCTATGTACATAAAGGCTTTTTCCTATTTGTTGGGGGTTGAGTGTTTTTTCTGTTACTGTGTCAATTTGAAGAATTTTTCCCATTATCATGCCAATGGAGCT
>JAOTQP010000251.1:20521199-20534464 GCA_026413545.1 Cichladusa arquata | reverse complement strand
AGTAGAATTAAAGCCTCTATTTCAGAGGAAACTTCTGCCTCTACTGGCAGACACCTGTCCTTCAAACCAGGACACTATTCCACCTGCTTTTGCCCTGTAATAGTTATCAGCCTCCAAGCCTGTTACTGCTCATGCAATATTAACATTTATGATCTTGCCAAAATGTTTAGAACAGAAGCCAGAATATGCTTGCACGCATGCACACATCAGGGATGGCATACTTTCAGATCACAGAGGCAATATCCCAAGCGTATGAATGCACTATGTAAGCAGAACTGGAGGGATTAGAAAAACTGGAGAACTTGGCTGCAATTGACTGTATGATTAAAAGGTTAAGTAAAGCCTTTCCAGTAATTTTTCTCAGCATAATTACTCAACACACTGCTTTCCACAGGGTGGAATGCTTTAAGCAAGACTGCTTCTGAACTGGACCTGCAGTTGTAGTTCAAGGTGATTTTTCTTTTAATAGAAGCCCAGTATATTTACAGAAGCCACAGAAATGCTATATAAATTTGTGTTTAAAATTTTCTCTTCTGTTTGAGGACAGAGGTATGAGCCGGGTATTTTAGAGTAGAGAGAAACACATCTACAATTTGCCTGAGAGCATGCTATGTGAATATCATCATAATTGTAACAAATATTATTTTTCTCATAGAAAAATAATGTTTACTAGATGATATTTACTAGATAAAATGGAACCATTGGATGAACAGCCTCAGTTCAAGCACTCTCAGCTATCTGGTTAGAAATGTCAGCATATATCACGTTATGGAACCTTATAGAGAAATGTGAGCAATAGAAAAAAGTATCCCCATCAAAGTACAATGAGGTTGGATCTAATCCTGCAAGTGCCTGGTGAGGCTGCATCCTTGACACTGAACATTTCAAATTCATAGTCAAAAGGCTTAGCACAAGGAAAGGTGTTTTATTTTCACTTCAAAAATCATTGGATGTTCTAATTATACTTTTCGCTTTTATAAAGTTATAAATCATATGATCTCAAAAGGCATTGAAATCCCTGATGAACTTAATCTCATAATGCCCAAGAAATAGAAAGCTTCTTTAAATAATATTTGCTAGGGCTTATGGGAAACTGCTAGCTCAGCCAAGCATAAAACCAGATCTCCTTACCCCCTTTATCTATGCTTCAGTCATCAAAAAAACTGTCTAACTAATGGCTCTCGCCTTCTCATTTTATTTTCTTAATTTTCTTTTCAGTGAGATAACTCTGGTCTTCTTAACAGGCATCAAAAAACTTTGACCAAACAAAGTCACCAACTAACTTGCTGGAAAACCAGAGTAGTTCTTAGCTCAATCTCACTTTTTCAAATATCTTTATAAAAGGTTTACACTTAAATTAAAATAAGTAACAGTAAATTACAGGGAAATGTTGTTTAGGAAGCAAACACAATAAATATCATCTTTATTTAATGAAAATTTGCATGCAACTATATGTAGGGTGACTTCACTGAATTTGGTTACTGGAAATCTTATATATCTTCTATAAATTGTTAAGATTTGCTTTTTTTTTTTTTTCATTTTCACTCCTGTCTCATCAGACTTTCATGGAAATTGTTCTTTCTAACTCTTCTTTTCTGTATCACGGAAAGAAACCACAGAGATTACTTTTTTTTTAATGGTTCTGATTACTTCAATGATTGTTTTATTTTTTTAAATTGAATAGATCTTTAATGCTTCTGAAATTTCTCCTTTGTTTCTCAAATCAGTAGAATTTGAGACTTACAATGAGAAAGTGAAGTTTAAAGAGAAGTACTTTAGACATAGAAACATGTTCCACTGTCAAATGCTTTCTATTTCCTGAAAAGCAAAATGGAAGATGAATCCTACTAAATTCTGAGTCATGGTGTAGATCCTTTGTGAGAAATGGGAGAGACCCAAGTAAAGATAACACATAGACAGATCAACAAGATTTTAAGGGAGAGGAGACCTGACTGTGCCTAAGTATAATGTTGAGAAATAAAATCAGAAGAAAACAAATCTCTGAAGGACGTACAAACAATATTTTTTTCTTTCATGCAAATTAGTAAAATAATATTAATTAGTTAAGCAGTCTTTTATAATTTAAAGGTGATATATGAATATGTATTAATAATAGAATACAGTCAACCTGCTTTCTAAATTACCTGAGTAACTGCTGTTGATGGGCTGTGGTGTAGGTGGCAGATGTGATTGTACTACATCTTTCTTTCTGAAGGGGAAATAAAATTTGAAAATACTTGTAACATTTAAGCAACATCTTTTTAAAATCACTTTGAATCTTGATTGTTTGGGACTAATGATTGCAATCTAGGTTAGGTGTCTGAGGTTCATAACTTTTGCAAAAATTCTTAGAAGGACAAAGAGGTTTGAAAGTCCTAATGTCAAGAAAATTTTATTTTGTTCCAGTGTGTTTACCTCATGACTTTCTGTAAGCCATCCATATAACGTGGAATAGGAATTAAATGCTGTGGTTGCAAAATCTGTTTTTTATCTGAAAATTGAAGGTAAAATTAAAAGCTGATGTTATGTTGTTAAACTAGAATAGGTGGCATTTAAAAGGCTGAAAAGAATGTGTACACTCAGTGAGAGCAAATCTTTTTGCCATGAAATCTGAACAATTACTGTTCTACAAAGACATTTGTTTCTGACAGATATCGCAGATAGATTGCAGCTTTTAGTGCCCATATCTTCATCAAACCAGAAACAGTCAGATGCCTGAACAATTTTGCACGCAAAAGAACAAAAATGAATATCTAAATTGCATAAAGGTAAAAATAAACCCTTATCAATAGAGATCAACACAGGAATATTAGCTTGAACTACTGGCTTTAACATAAAGGGAAGAAAAAAATAGGGTGTATTTCATAGAAAAATTACACATTTAATACTCTGGAATAATCCATGGGAGCACTGGTGGACCTGGGCTGAACATGCACAAGTAGCCAGGACAAAGTAGCAGCTATGAAGCCATATGAAACAATTCTCTATGTATCAGATAATGTGATTGTTATCATTGTTGATTTCTCATTTCTACAAGTGCTTCCAAGGTGTCTTGGTGTTTGAGTTTACAAAAAATCTTGTCCTATCAACTCCCTACTGTACATGTAGCATACTGATTGACTTCAGTATTTCATATTAATCCTGACCCTAGCAGCTCATTGCTTCCTGTTGTTGCTGAATGGTTGTCATGCTGTTTTCAGCTGTTGTCCTTTTGCTACTGCAATTGCCCTCCTACCTTGGTGACCTTGGCAGTCAGTGAACAATTTTGAGGAGCTAATCAGGATTTTACAGCTTTCTCCTGAAGAGGTAGTGGAGTAGCACCTTTCAGACAGTGCTAAATGGACAAGCCTTACTACTTTATAATGCTTTTTCTATACTTGTTTTGACACACAGAGATCTTTGTCCACACAGCCGAAACAAATGCATACAAGTAAAAGTGATTTATGTTTAATTAAAATGCCTTCCACAGCTTGACTGAGCATGAAAGTCTTTCAAAAATACATCCCCCAAATAAGGACTCTAGGGAAACATTTACAAAACGAGATAAAAATGAAAAAAGCAGAACACAATTACTTAACAAGCCAAATTTCAATTTAATAATTCATGCCATTCCTCCATGCCATTAGTCGAGATGAGGAAGTGAGGATGGTGACAAAGTGTTCAAAAAGGACTTTTAAATGTACACTTTGAGCTTTCTGAATATTTCAGCTTTCTGTAGGGGTCAACAGAACCAGTTCCTTGACGAGAACTGCATCCTCATCCTAGAGATTAGCATTTGATTTATTAACCATTCAAGATAACTCCTAATTGTAATTGATGTAATTCATTAGAACTTCATTTTCCCCATTATTTTCCCCAGTATCTACTTCAAAATTTTATTCTTTCCTCCCTAATTCACACTGTTGAAGAAAATAATCTTTTTATTTCCCTTAAGCCTTTATTTAATTTTTATGCTCATATAAACAAAGAGAGAGTCATCTGAGTCTAATCATCACCAATATGCAAAGTATAGACACTAATTTATCCCCATTTTCCCATAATAATACCTCAAATATCTTCCCTCTCTATTTCATAGATGCAGAAGAAATTTTTCAGGTAACAAATCTTGCTAAACCCAATCCCAGTCTCCTTATTTTGACTACTGAACAGCACAAAAAGAAAATGCTTGTCTTTTATTTTTAAATACAAAATGTCAGGCTGTGTCTAACTAGCATTACAGATGTGTCATAATTTGTTTTGAATAAGGGAAGCATGGTAGCTGGTTAAAGGTCTGAGATTACTACTCTACCACGTAAAGTATTATGGTGATGTAAATAGAGCTCATTTATGTGTCCTGGCTGACCCTTAGTTCTTCATTATATAGTGGGTTAATTATGTGATGTTAAGCAAGAGTCAAGAGAAGAAGGGTAGATTCATTTTTGCTCCTCATGGCATATTCTGACACTTCAAGGAGAAAACATAATACAAACTCATACTTTTATGGCATTTGAAAAAATAGTGAATTTCAGTAGGACAGGAAAACAGTGAATACTTGTCATATTTAGTGTGGAATAAGGTTTCTTACAGAGGATCAATGTGCAGGTTATACAACTACTCCTTGTAGACCAATGACAGCCCAACTCCTTTTTACCATTAAGGCATACTGAAAAGAAATGTGAACCCTTATATGCTGCATTCAATATAAAACTACAGAGGGTTTGTGTCAAAGGAGTTATACACTGAAACTGTACAAATGCATTTATTTTTATGAAGTTAGGTCTTGTACGCCATTCCACTGTAGTTAATTATACTCATAACTCTTACCTATGAGTGGTAAGAGTTCCATCAACTCATATTTTGAGACTTCTGAGAGTTTGTGCTCTCGCTACTGCAACAGGTTACACCAAACCTTGTAGCTCTACCACAATACTCCTATGCCTTTGATTCACCGAAGTGAAACAGTTGTTCTCCATGAAGATCAGGATTGACTGATGTCCATTAAGAACTTTCCATCAGCCTTAACACATCTGTGTGTGTAATTGCTGCTCTTCATCACTCCTTTCTGTCAGCCTCCTGGCAGTTGGATGTGCCCCAGCCTGTTTTTCTGAGGACAACTGTAACAGAGCCATTGGGTAAGTATGAAGGGAAAATGGGAAAAGCTAGTTGTGGAAGATGCTGAAGAAAACAGTGCCAGGGAGAAGCTAACAAGAGTATCATGTCTTGATAGTCTTAACATTAGCAGTCATCAGCCAGTGCAGGGAGGGGTAGGAGAGAGGTGGGGAAAGGCAGGTGAGGAACACCAATGACTCGTAGCAGCAGGGAGAGTAATGACCCCTTAATTAGGGAGCAACCAACCTGTAAAAAGAGCAGAAGAGATGGTTTTACTAATTGGGCATCTACTGTCACCTGTTCTGCCACAAGAAATGCTGTAAAGATCACTTGGATAAAATCTTGGTTTCATGATTGCTGGTAATGCTACTTGGATGCACATACATAGTGCTGGAAGTATGCAGGTATAAATATGTCTATGGTAGTTAGTGAAATCAGTTTTGATACAAAAATGAAATTATCCTCTCCTGCTATGATATTGCTTATTGAACTTTGCTACCTTGTTGCTACAATGCTCCATCAGTTTCCCACAAATCAATAGCTATCAAAATACAGTTATACAGCCAGGCAGTGCTCATCATTAAAATGGAGAGATGGGCAAAGAAATCTATTCCATAGAATTAAAGAATATACAGGTAGCAAAGGTTCAAGCAAGTTCATCACTTATGCTGCAACAACATCACTAAACCTGTTTTCTTTCTCTCCATGCTGAGCTTTCTTCTATCTTCCATTTTCTGGAAGATGTGTCTCACACAAGTTATGTTTTGTGGCTGAATGCCAAGCATGCTTTTTCTCCTACAAATAGTGTGGAATAGGTTAAGAATCTTAATCGTCATTATATTAATGTAAAAGCTTTTTGTTCCCATTAAGACTTGCTCCACATTTTTCAAATGTCATTTACAACAATTGATTTGTATCTTGCTAATTTGAAACAATTCATCTGAGATTGAAAATAATAATTAAAAATAGTTGTATAAATGACACTTATTCTTTAACAGGATTACCATTACAAGATATTTGTCTAATGGGCTTCAATATATTATTGATTTTCTATCATTGCATTTTCTAAAAATAGAATGATAATTTAATTCATTTTTCTCATCATCTTATCTTGTGTTACGGCTTTGTGAAATTAAAAGTGCATTATACTTTGGATCTCTGCATTTTCTTATACTGCTGTGGTAGTGCACAGCTTTCCTCTGCAGCTCAGACTTCTAACTTGGGGACTTTTATTAGGCTGTATAGAAATGTTACATGGGTTGACAGAGCCAAATAACACATCCAGGACAGCTAGATGGAGGCTGACAGAAACAAAGATGGAACAAGGAAAAATAGGCAGAAGAGAAAGACAAATAAGGACTGAGGAAGCATAACATCACCATGTAGTTGTGGCACCTGGGGATTCAGTCCTGAAATTTCTTATTCTACCGTTGATTTGCTGCGTTAATGTCCTAAACTCCAAATGGGTGGTGGTGGAAAAGAATTCTAGATTTTAATTTTACACATCTCCCTTACAATTCGGACTGGAGGGGAGGTGACCTAAATTCATGTCCAAATGAAAGCTATGTTTGCCAGCTATAGATAGTTTTGTCTATCATAACTTAGTATGAAGAAGCATAGAAGTTAAATTTGAAGAAGGTTGTAAACATAAATTCTTAAAATGTTGAATATATTTGTCCTCTCCTATTAATTAAAAAAGATGAGTCTCTGGATCATCTGTACTCAATGTACAGCTTTTATCATGAAAACTGTAGAAAACATTTATGTCTAATGACACTTACTAAAGTTTTCATAAGCCAAGAAGCACATAATTATTTCTTATTCTTTTCACTGCATACGTGCCAGTTGTCTCTGACCTTTCATCATCTTCTTGGCTTTTTAGATTTATCTCAAAATGAGATCTTATTGTCATGCAAACTCAGTCAATAAGCTGGGGAAAAACTTCAACTGAGATTTATAATTGTCACAACTACCCTCCTAAATAAACAACTGATAGGAAAAAGGTTGGCTGGAAGAAAACTGGAAAGTGAGGCATGAAAAATCTCCTGTTCAGACAGCGGAAGAGCACATTAATCAGTCCCTTTGTGTACTTTTCCTCAGGTCTAGTGCATACCACCATCTAGTGGCTCTGAATATAGTATGGAAAATGACACTTAACTTTATTGTAATTATTTTTGATGTATGAAATTAAAAATCCACAAATGAACTTTTACAGGAACCATTATTGGTGATGTAACATTTCGTGCAGCATTACAATCTATCAGAATTACATGTGAGATTGCAAACTGTCTTGGCCTTGACTAGGACTGAAGTGCCATACCGAACACAAGGCAGTGGAGGCAGGAAATTAATATCCCCTAATCCCATTCTTCTCTCTTCTTGGCACTGAGAGCCTCTGAAATAGAAGATATGACACCAATCTATAGAAGGGAAGAACTCCTGCCTTTAATAAGGAGGATTGCAAACACATTAACCGTAATACCGTGTTAGTGAGCAGTCAATTAAAAAAATTACTTTGCATCTAACTTAGAACTCCCTGTCAAAACTGTTACCATGATATTTAATGGTAGATCTTCCTGCTGTAGTGTGTATAAGGCACTAGAAAAATGGAGCGGCACAATGTGAGGTTTGTAATTATGGGCTTTGAGACCTGATGTGAGTGGCAACTCTGTGGAATCATATAAAGCAAAATAGAATACCTGAGCATAATTTAGTGCATTAGCCGTGCAGATCCTGGAACTCTGTCATGACCAGTAAGGCTTTATATAACACCATTTTCCTATGTAGAGAAATCTGTCTATGTACAGTCATCTTAATCTAATCTTAAACAAGGCAAGAGTAGTCCCATTAGACAAGACGCTGAACTGTACATAGGGAAGTCATGGGATAGAAGATGGAGACAAGGAAATACTCACAGTCTAGATGCTGCATTTTAGTTCTATCAGTCAAGTGATAAATTATAATTTCTTCTTGTCAGTTCAGGCTACATTGGAACAAGGAATGACTCATTCAAGAGAGCTGGCTAGAAGAGGGACTGGAGGCATTTTTCCATGTAGCTCATAGACAGGAGTGGGCTTGGCAGGTGAATTTCCCACACATAGTGACAAATAACCCCACATCACAAAGGTGGGCAGAACACTGAACAATAACTAGGGAGCAGAAAATAAAGAAGAAGGAAGACTAGAGGAAAGCATACAGAAAAAAATGAAGGTCAGATGGCATATCTGTGAGTTACAAAGTACTGGGTTGTTCAGAACACAAGCTGACGCCCTCTTCCATAATACAGTGAAGTCCCACAAGTTTATTCTGAGACATATTTCTTAATAACTTTGCTCAAACAAGTGAGCAAAACACTAACATAAAACCACAACCTACTCTTCTAGCAGTGTGCATGTATCTTATTTTATTTTAGGGATGGTAGCAATTCTTCCACACAAACTGTTTTCCCATGGGAATCACAGCCTGTGACTGGACATACAGATTTTCTTTCCATTAGTAGCCAATACTTCTTGTGGTGAAAATTAAATCAAAGAAAACAAATGAGCTTTATCAGTCAGCTTTTCAGAAAGCAATTTTGGAGAGAACATTCCTATCAGGATCACATGTATGTTTGTGGAACAAGAATAATTTCCAGCAAAAATGCTGTTATGCAATATATTTATCTCATTTTTTTCTCAATTTCTGCAGAAATCATCAAAGATGCTTTGAGCAGTGCCAGATATCCTGCTGCTTACTCATAAAAAGCACAGTCTAGTGCTATTATGGCATTTTAACCAATACTTTCTCTCTAATTATTTTTTGGTCCTTTTCTGCACACTCAAAAGGATTTAATATTTGATGGAGGTTGTGACAATATGTTTAGTACCTAAAACTGTTCATACCAATACTGACAGAAATCAGCAATTTAAATTGGCTTTGGCTCTTAGAATATTTCTTACTGTAAGGTTATTTCACAAAAGGGAAAACATAAGTTATGGATATGTAAGAAAGAGTAATTAATCAAGAAAAATTAATTATTTTACTATTTATACTTATACAAGCTTCTAACTCATGAAATGTCTTTTTAAAAGAAAGGCAGTAGAAAGAGTGAAGGACATACCGAATGGAATAGAGGAAGTAAATGTATTCATTTGTTTATCTTATTGGAGAAAAAATAAGAGTTGATAATTATATAGCATCTTCACTAACAAAAAAAAAATAGATATTGAATAAGGTCTACAGTTTAGTGAAGACATATATAGTAAGAAATTATATCTATAATTTTAAGAATTAATATTGGAGATATGGCCTGCATCTTTAGCTGTAAGGGTAATTAACCATTGCGAAATATTACTTTGGAAAATTGCCCATTCCTTTCCTCTTCAATGAAGGCACAAATTACGGTCCTGCAATCAAGAGTGACTGGATGGAGTTCTCTGGTCTGTTAGACAGAAGGTAAAATTCAATGAAAAAACTGTATTTTACTGGCCTTAAAAATCAATAAAAGGGTTGTAATTTTAAGCTCTAAGTATCATAGAGAAAACTAATCATGCAAATCTGATTTATCTGTGTTGTAAGGAATCTTCATGGCGAGAAAGAGTGTCAGAATAATGTAGTGCAAAAGGAACATTCTCTTCTGCTGCTTCTTCTGCCTGTCTCCATATGGTCACAACTTTGGGACTTGTCATCATATCTATTTCTTCATTACACATAACAGTTCTAGATTGCTCCTGGAAATAGTTATTAGCAGCCAAACTTAATGTATCGGAATTAAGTGCAATGTTTTCAGTCACTAGACCCACAATTTGTGGGCAGTCCTTATTAGTTCACAGCTTTACTCTGGCAACATTACGGGGGAAGCAGTTGTCGAAAGGGTAAAGTGCTGAGTACTTCACTTCATGTGTGAAACAGTAATATTTGCTTCTAATAACATTCCTCCAGGCTGCATCTTCCCACAAAACACATGGAATTGTGGTGCATTTTCATGCCAACTGATCTGTTAGATAACTCTATTTGCAATACAAAAGAACTCTTGTTTTAAATGGATATGCTGTCTCCTCACCCTTCTTTTTGCATGGCTACTTTAGAAATAGTACAAGAAGCTACACATGGTAACACAAATTTGGGGTGGGAGGTGCTGCATATGGATGCAAAAGATTGCTTCTTCTTAAGCCCTACAGAAGTCTATCTGTGATGCTCATAAATAGTTATAGGAGGAGAAAAAAGGCATACCTAATTTCATTCCTCAGGAGAGGGGGAGAGAGCTTACTTATAAAGATAATCAAATAGAGAAAGATAAGCCAATATTAACATCCTGAATAATAATATAGAGATTGACCAAAGAGATTTAAACACTGCAACACACCTTGGAAAAGAAAATCCATTTTTCTGATAGGAGTTACTGAAGATGAGCTATGGCAAAATATAGTTTACAGAATGAAGGAGCGACCACAGCACAGGAATAAAAAAATACCTTAGGATAAAATCTGGAGTGGTCAGGTGTCCTTTTGGGGCAGATCTTGTTATCCATCAGTCCAATGGGTATCTGTAATACCAGTCTTCATCATGAGAGTCAAGTTTGGTTTCCAGCCTATGGGCCCTGATAACCAATTACTTATTCTTCTGTGATTTCTTTTGTAAACTGTTTTGCTCTATTCTAGGTATGAAATACTTTTGTTAGGATCACATTTTTCACATTCTGTTGTGCAAATTCTTCACAGCAATCTACATTTAGGGTCTTTTATTCACATAAAGTAAATTCTTGTTTAGACTTAAATTTGTCACACCAAAGTCAATTGGATTAGGTAGTTTCAGTGCTGGTTTTGCATTTTTTTTTTTTTAAGTCTTTGATAATTGCACTGAATTAGTAGTATAGACAAATGTGTCAAGCACATGTCATCTTTAAAAAAGTATAAACCAGAGAAATGTGAGACATAAAATAACTTGAATCTCCTTTTGACAGTTGCACCCATCTCTTAAACATTAATCCACTTTAAAAGCAAGGCAAATGGCTACTTTTTAATTTGAGCAATACCTTCTTTGCTCTTCTCCCCAAATACGTGCCACAAGGGGAGTCAACCAACAAATTTAAATAAAGAGGATTTTGCACGGCCTGCAAAAAATTATTCAAGCAAGTTGTGGCAGTAAAAATGTTTTATGTTTAGTCAGGGCAATGGGGTCATTAAGTAGCCACAAAAGACGAGATGTTCTTTGAGTCTAACAGCTGATTTCCAGTTGCCAAGCCTGTAAGAATCTTGCCAATTTGTATTTGATTTTTAGTCATTATAAATATAAAAAAATCTCTAAAAATCCTAACTTTTAATAAGCCAAAACTCACTTCATCTGCAGATTATTTGATATAATGCACTAGAATGATATGAATCATCCAGACAAAATTGGGCTTTTAATTGCACAACTTCCCCTGACTAATCACATATGATTGGCTTGTCAGGATTAAAGATTCTCCCTGCATTTATCAGTGGGTTTAGTCAATCCCCACAAACAAATGCCATTACAAAGATCCTCATTTAGGTATGCTTTTGGGTAAGTGATTAATGTTTTATTAAGTGATTAATGTCCTTTGGGGAAACGAGTAATCTCATGTTTCTTTGGTTTGTATACCCAGGACAATGTTCATAAACACCTTAGGACCAAAGGGTCGTGGGGGTAGGTCCATCACCGTGATGTTCCTTTCTCTTGAGCCAGACACACAGTAAGGCAGGGCAAGTTTTATAGCATTTTTCTGCTGCCTACATCTCTTTATCTGCCTCCAACTCATTATCTTTGGTCTTGGCTCTAATTTTACAGTGTCATTTTCAGCTAGTGGCAGTTATGATTTCTTTTCAGCCTTCTAGAGTTTTATTGCCAAATTAATATAGCCTTACGATTTCTTAGTACAGTTTGGAATTTTACTACAAGTATTTAAAGAGATCTCAGGTTGTTTTTCTATGAAATGTACTGATTGATACAAACTATGAATCTCTGTATATAAAACTATGTGTATAAAAATAGCTGCATATCTGATTAACAGAACTTTTGGGATGGTGCTATTTCATTAGATTCTGTGTGATCTTTTGTTGTTCTGCTGGTTGTCTGTCTGGTTACACACACAAGTACAAGGATAGCCCTGCCTTGTCAGGAGTTTAATTATTTTCTCATCTATACTTGGGTTTGAAGCTTTGAAGCTTACTGAGGCAAAGTATGTGGGCAGCACAGCTGTCACCCTTGCTGCTGTAGCTCCGAATACGGTAGTCCTGATTCCCATTGTACTGCAATTAATCTTCTGCTTTGCACTAATGGATGAACAAGCATATTTACTGCAGCATAAAATTCTAATTATTTCCTGAACAGACGCATAAAGGGAATTTAAATTAATGGCAAGTGACAAATGTGATAAATGTAGATAACATCTTTAAATACTAATATTCTGCATTGCAGACGTTTTTTCAATACTCAGTTTCTAAACCTCCATAGGGTGTCTTCCCCTTTGTAATGAAGCTCACTCCTGGCCAGATGTTTCAGGCACCATCTAAGTCCCTCCGGAGACACCCCTGCCCAGCAGGCATGGCTGAGTTGCTCTGGATTCACCATGGTTGCAGTCCCTAATTCTCCAGCAAGGTGTTCAGAGGCCTCCTTTCATCCCAACTCCTTTTCTTTAAAATCATGCAGTATTTCTGGTCAGAAGCTTATGAGTGAGGTCTTCATCCCATCCTCCTCTCGTTGAACTGCCTTTAATGTGTTATACATAGTTAAATGAATTTGAGTTTATTTAGAAAATTATCTACAAAATAAATTTGCTAGATTAACTCATGTAGTTGCCGTGCTAGCCATGAGAACTTTAACAATGTAGCACCTAATATTTGCAGTGTCTCCAGGGAACACTAATAAAATTTCCATCTGCAAGGCTTCCAGGAACCAACACCACATGACATACAATTCTTCCTATTTCACAGAGCACAGACATATCCTAGGATCTGCTTCTCCAGATCCATCAGGGCCTGACTTGACTCGGCAAAGAACCTCTTATTTTTATGTCATGTAGGTTCTCAATTTTTGTATGGGCAAACAAATGTATTGATTTGCTACTTTATTTTAGCAATAGCAATGCCCAAAGCCTGTTAGAGAATGCATCTTGCAGGCTATGTCCATTGACAAAGCGAGGGTAGTACTCGGTCTGCGCAGCTCTACTAATGCTTTCA
>JAOTQP010000251.1:20505823-20520657 GCA_026413545.1 Cichladusa arquata | reverse complement strand
CCCCCCCCCCCCCCCCCCCCCCCCCCCCCCCACAGGGAGGACGAACAGCTGAAAATTTTTCATCTTTTCACTGTTCAGATTTTATCTGCAGTTATTCCCATTTTCTTTCATTAGTCTAAAACAGCTTTTGAGACTCCCATGACTCCAGAACTTCACACAGATTTCCTTTTTTCGCCAGTATCCACTTTTTTAGCTCCCCTTGTCCAAAACTAGCATTTTGGTGCCAATTTGTCACTTTTCAGTTCTGTCTTTTGTCTGGCCATGTCACTGTTCCACCTTGTCCACTGCTGTTATCAGCTCCTTACACCTCCTTTCTCAAGTGTGCATTAGATTTAGATATCACTATAATGATACAGCAGGGACTCCAAAAGTGCTGCAAATTAGATTTGAAAATGTATATTAAAATGAGCTCTCTCTTCCTCTGCATACCAAGAGAGATATTAGGAGAAACTAGGATAACTGAAGGTTTACCACTCCCTGGAAATCAATGGCACAAGTAGCAGAATAAAAGTGCAGACATATACAAAGGAAATTATACCAGTAGAATTAACAAGATAAAAACCTAGGTTTTAATCAGAATACATTTGTCATATAACATTGTAAGAAGCATTCAGGTTGCTACCTTTTAGCAGTTAACTTCTGCCCTGAGGTACAAAGGTTTACATTCTAGTAAATTTTTATCGTGTCTAGGTTCTCATTATCCATGTAAATGTATAATTCTTTATTAATTCCATTTTAGCTCTTAACCTCAATTATATCCTGTGGCAGCAAGTTCCGCAGGTTAATGACGTATCATGTTTAAAAAATTTCTCCTTTCATCAGCTTTATATTTACCTTTTAACATCCTTTCTTTATAAACCTATTACAATTTATGTAATTTCCTTGAAATTGTCTTTCTTGTACTCCAGGTCTGGGTTTTGATTTTGTTTTGGTTGTTTTAGTTGTTTTTTTTTCCTTTTCTCAAGTGCAGAAACGTCTGACAGTTTACCTTTCTTTATTATTTTAAACGAGGCATATTTGAAACAATTAAAATATGTGAGACTGGTGTCAAAATTTTTTTGACCTCTGGATCATCTGACAGAACACCTTCCACTATTTTATTTGATAAATAGAACTAATCCAGAAGGTTATCATGAATAAAATGTAATTTCTGAAGCAGACATTTTGTGTAGAAAAAAAACCTCTTCACTCAAACTACTGTTCTTGTTAGCAAACTTGATATTGTGTTTATTAAGTTTTTCAAGCTGAAACTGCAAAACATGAATAGAATAAAATCTGAACCACTTGTTTCTCAAAAGCCTAGACAAACCAAAAGACCATGGGTGCTATTAGCAAAGAACTGGACAGCTACAAACAATTAGTTCTGGCGTGGAAATGTATTTCTCAGGTTATCTTTTTCAAATACAGAAGCACAGTATTAGCAAAGATAAAATCCATGGAGATAAACCTTATGGAAATAGTGTCTTTTGTAGCTTTTTTAGTGCCACATGTCACTATATATACATAACCTTCTGTCTTTTGCAGTCATTGACTGATACACTCAGTTTATTGGAAATGTATATATGAGAAATCAATGTTGCCAAAGTATTATTACATTTCTAGAACTCTGTTTCCTAATTCTCATTTTCAGAAAGGCTTATCAAAGGAAACACTATGACATATTTAATGATTGAACTTAATTTTGCCTGATAAACACATTCAAGTTCTTTTTCTCTCAGTTTTCCTGTATTAATTCCTGTATGTTATTGTCGCAGAAAGATTGTGATAGGTCATCAGGAAATTGGCTACCAAAACATTGTCTACAACAGCATCATTCCTTGTGCTTTGTGAGGCCATATGTAGTTCCAGTGGATACACCAGGAAAGTTTTTATTATGTATGAGACACACAGATCCAAAACAGCTGCACAAAAAATGTTAAGCTCTGCTTTAGTTGCCCTGAGCAGATAAAAGAACTTCCATTTTGTTTGACTGAGGTCCTTCCTAGCACAGAACTCTGTAAGAGGGTTTGTAGAATTTCACTTTATCAAGGAAAACAACTAGATTTGCTGAAGTGTGTTGTCAGGATGACATTTCCCCTCAATCAAGTCCAGCCCAATGTCTTTAGGGTACTCTGTAAATTTGGAGAGGTAAAGAGAGACAAGCAAGGACAGGTAGCTCTTGTGACCTTCATAAAGGAATAGTTCTGGACTTTTGAACTGGTCCCATTGATTTGAAACTGTGGGAAGAATCAGCTTGGAAGCTCACTGGCCCACATCTTCTGTGACTGACACTTCAAAGAAGAGTTTAAGTTCAGTTCTTCACCCTTGTCGGTTCTACATTTACACGAGTATAGAAAAATAAATCCTTAAAAATGAGGATTTGAAATGAGACTCAAGTTTCATGAATCCATTTTTCTGGCACAAGTTCAATGGACTGAGTTTTACGAAAACTCCAAAAAAAATTAAAATGGAGGTGAAGGTTCATTTTTAATGCATCCTTCTGTGTAGCTTTCCCAGTCTCTGCAGTCTCTACTGCATAAAAATCCCAAACAATTCTTAGGGTTTTCTGAGATGTGATGACCTTCTTCCTTTTACCTCTGTTCTGCATAACTACAAGTGAATTCCAGGATGTCATCAGCCCCATAACTCATAATAATTTCAACACAAATCCTCAAAGACTAAGTATCATTCCTCTTAGTACAGTGCTTAACTAAATCACACTCGGTAAAATAACAGAAATTTTAATGCGTCTCGTTTGATAAAATTCACAGCAGACTTATTAGAAGTCTGACATATGTATAAAGTAAAAATATTTCTTAAAAGTAGAGTAATATCAGTAATTTTGTGTTGGATTTGTGGAAATGTAGGAAGTTATCTGTCCTCCCTATAGTCAGGCTCAGAGACAATGACAGGCCTGGGAAAAGAACCAAATCTTCCCATGTGTGCTCCCTATGACAATATTGCCTTTCCTTACATGCTCTGTAGTGTTCTCAGGCTTTTGGTGATCAAGAAACAGTGGGTGAGACCTTTCGGACTGTAATTATAAGTAGAATAGTGTGCTAGAAGTATGTGATACAGTTATTTCAGTTATTTCCTCTTTTGGTAATCTGTCTTCCATTACTAATTGTAAGAAACAGGGAAAAAATCAATTTGAAAGACATTTTTCATTATAAAGTTTGTTTTCTTTTTACTTCTCTTAACATTAAACTTTAAAATGAAAGGTCACTTCAGTATTAAAAAAAGAGAGAAAACTCTTGTTCCAAAAAGATTGGAATGAAACAATTTCCCTTATGAAGAAAGTTTTTTCACTTTTCCTAAAGACAATGCCAATCAAATTGGTATATTCGTGTTAAAGGTTGGGAGTTTTTAACAAAGAAAGTACTTTCTAGAAGAAAAAAAAAGGTTTCACCAGATCTAATGAAGGTTTTGTGTTTGAGACAGGGATAGAAAACTCAATAATTCATGAGGTAAAATAAGACCCAGTTAATTGTAGCTTAGTGGCTGTGCCCTTCAAATTTAGCAGAAGGAAACTTGTTCAGTCACAAAGTCAGATGATTAAAACATACTCTAGCAAGTATGTACATAGATAAGGAATAGTTGCTTTGAACAGTATTGTTTTTGACCATAAATCTGCATTCAGACTACTCTCCAGGACAGCTACCAGTTACAGCACTCTTATCAGTTCAGCTGAGCAAAAAGGTTGCTGTAGAGTGGGAGTGTCAGAACAATCTAATTTCAGATGGTGATTTAGATACAGTTCTCATATTGTGCTACATGACACTCTGCAGCATGATATCAAGGAACAAATGTAAAGTATTCATTACTTGCTATAACTGAGTGAAAGTGACAGCAAGTTATGAACAGGCACATCCAAACCCTTTCTTTAGAGTAAGCAGAGATTTGCCATGGCCCACTAGGCGCCCATGTGCATCGAGGGACAGTTGTTTATTATGGCACAGCTCATACTGTAGGGCGTTTACTCATCCACAGCTGAAGATATAGGTCCTGGCTAGAGCATGCAGAGCTTTTTTTCCCTTGCCTAAATAAAAAGAACCCTTTTTTTGGGAGAAGAAGAGGGATAGCACTAGTGCCAGTGTAGATTTTGGACTTAATGGTGCCCCCGTATAGCTTTGGAGAACGGGAGGATGGGTATTTCAAAAGGTCTATTGGTTTAGCTATAGACAAAGACCACAGTGCTCTATTCAAGTAGCTCATGAGTGACTTTATAGCCCTCAAGGTAGCTGGCAGAGGGAAAAAAACCCACTTATTTAGGGATATTTTTGGTGATAGCCTTGCTTCAAGCAATTTCAGAACTTCTCATGAAATCTTACTGTGAAAAACTCTCTAGGGAAACATAAGAACTACAGCCAGTGAAAAAGCTGAAAAAGAAACACAGCAGATAAAACTTTCTGTGAGGCAGGCCAGCTGACCATCAGTTTTCATGGCTCCCAGTGACTGTCTTTTTCTAAAAAATGTGAATATGTACTACAGCAGGATTTCAGAACCAAAGACTGCATTGAAAAAAGAAGAGTTTGTAAGACCCCTAGTATCTTGTGAAACAACTCTTCTTTCTCAGAGACAGATGGTGTCCAATATGAGCTCCTGTATTCATCTGCCCTATGATGACAGCTAAGAGAAGTCATTCATGCAAAAAGACGATAGCACTTGACAAGCAAAATCTGTAGTTTATTAATAATTAAAAATTATTCCCATGTTCTTTTACTGATTGAATATTTAATCATTTGTTCAGTCAATACCAATGTCTCATTTATTATTCATTAAAGATAAATACTTTGTGGTGCTTCTGGATTGAAATGTGTTACACCAAGATTATTAAGAGCACCCAGAGTTGATTTATTATTTAGAAATCGATTAAACTTTTGTACAGAATTTAATGACTTAAATAACCTTTCAAATTTTTAAAGTTAATAATAAGTTTTATTTAAAGATTGGTTATGTGAACACAGGCAGTGATGGTGAAAAAAGAAACTCTCAGACCTGAGTTAAACTGAGATGACTTTGGAGAGAAACATATCACTAATATCAGACCTTCCTTACACATCCAGAATGACTTCCTTCTATTTTTCATGTAAAAGTACAACCGTACATGCTGTGCCATAAGTTTTTCATCACTTAGTCTCGTCCTCTGAGGAATCATCAGAACTCCACACCATCCCCTTACTTTTACCCCCTTCATATTTTGCTGCTTGACCTTTTTGAAGGGACTTATGTATGATGTATGGAAGGTTTGCTGTAGCTCTTCTTCTTCGTCTGTATCCTGAATCAAGCCAAAGATCAGGAAAGGAGAGTTTCATCTCTTCACATCCTCTCAGTGGTAACTTACCACCTGAGGAGTATAAGGAGGCGAGACACTTCTTTCTTCTCTGCAAGTGGACAGTCAGCCTAGCAGCAAAAGGTCTGCTGTTTCTCTCTCTGAAAAGGTTTCTGACTTGACTCATAGTGACTAACTGCTTAGTGAAACCAGTCTCCAAAGTGAAAAGTCTTTGATTTTTATAACTCCTTAATTGCGGGGGCAAAGCTGAAGAGTGCAACTCAGGTGAAGAAATTGAATTTACTTGGGGAGACAAAGAAGAGAATAAGTCATACCTGAGTGGATCAAATAACAACTAGCTATTGTTTAAACTTTCAAATTAGAGATATCTTTCTATATATGTTGTGCAAAAATTGTGAAAAAAGAAATATATCAGTTTATCAATAATAAACAAAAAACCCCTTGAGATAGTAACATAAAAACTGAAGGTTTTTCTCTACTATTTTCTTTTCAAGCTTTCTATTCAAGGTTTGGAGATTTTTTTCCTTCTTTCGAATAATGCAGACCTTCCCAACCTCACTAAAAGAAATTTTTCTGGTCATTCTTTTCTCAAACACGGGAAACAGTGAAAGAGTTCAGATATCCAAAAATATGTATTGTATAGGCTTACAGACTGTAAGGGCATGGAAATGGCTGCCATATGGCTTCTTTTCTCCTCCAGCAAACCCATTTCCTCAAGCACCTTTGTTTCCCCATGCTTCTCAGTTAGGCACATGCAGACATTGGTGTTGGATGGCAAAGCACGCACCAGAGGAGAGAACCTTGATAGATCATACCTATCCCCTTCAACCCCCTCAGGGATGGTATAAAAGTTCAGTGGAGACAGTATTTACTAAAATTTAGAGATATTCTCTCCCATTCTGGCTTATCTGTACTCAAGAAGAATAGAATCACTTATGCAACTCTAAGGTAGGTTTCCTCCTCTCAAAAGCAAATCTTCCTTTTTTTTTCTCTGAGTGTACACATTGCTGAGATTACAGACATGCACATTTTCCATGTGCTTTTTGGAGAGGGACAATATTTCTCTTCACATTTTCTGTAAATATCAGACAGAACAGGCAGAAAGGTTTTAAAACAGCTGTTGAAAAAGCACCAAAGTTGTATGTGCAGCAAAGCAAGAGTCCCCTGTGTTCAGTGCAGAAGCATATGTAGCTGTGCATCAGAGCTGGCAAGAATGAGGGAGGCTGCTTCATTATGGAAAGACTTAGTGGAAAGAGAGGCTTAAGGAAAAGGAAGTTTGGTAAGTAGCCTTTGGCTGCATCCTAACAAGCTAGACAATTAACAGTGAGTGGCCTGCCATGGGAAGCAGTAACATCTTCTCATCTGTCATACAAGGGACAAGTTAAAATAACTCCTACTCTGTGTGTGTCCACAAAGGCTCCTGAAAGCATTTACTCATTAAAAGTGAAGGATACAGGCAGAGTCTAAATATCACCACTTTTCTGTAGTTCTACCTGGTGTTGGTTTTATTGAATAAAAACCCTCCTTTTCCTTAGATTCAGATGGCTGGAAAGGGAGTGTGTCTGGGCTGAGAAAGGATGCTTGGTGTAGCTGTGAGACACTGTGGGACTGAATAGAGCAGGGTGAAATTCAGGAAGAAATGTGCTTCAGTGGTGAGCAGAGGATGAAAATGTTGGTCTGGGGAGGTCTTCAATAAAGATAAATTTACTAATTATTATAAATGCAAAATATCTGTCAGCATATTTCTAAATTTCTATGTAATTAAGATCAGATTACATGTGTCAAACTTTATGATTAATTTCTGCATGCTACAATTATAGAAACCATAAGAAAATGGAGTGATTACAATTAATTAACATAAACAATCATTAGAAAAGACATAAGAAAGGCACTTTTGAGTACTTCAGGAAAAATGTTGAGGTTAGCTAAAGAATTTTGATTCTTTAAAAATTTCTAGTAAAAACTTGAACAGTGTTAACTCCTCACTGACAAATGATTTTTGTGTTCCAAAACAATTTGAAGTGTTCCCAGTGTGCTGCTTAATACAGTATATCAGAAAGAAAAAGAGTCAGTAAAAAGACAGGACTTTGACACTTTTAAGTATGACTTTAAAGTAGTTTTAGTGAAGAAAATGTAACCAGTTAGGAAGAAAGGAAAAAGAATTTAAAATAAATAAATCTTTGGAAATGTGGAGTGGATTGTGTGCTGTAGAAGATTCTGATAACTTGAAAGCTTTGCACTTACAGAGACCCATCTTAAAAATTAATCACATCAAGAGAAACACTTTCATCTGAAAATGACTTTCCTGGGCCTATTTATAATAGACTTCATGGATCAAATTCATTGAAAATATAGTTAATGAGATTTTCAGTGAGACTCAGAGCCAATATAGGACCTGAAACTCATTTGAAGTCTTTTACATGTTATATCTGGAATATTTTTTAATGTTGTTTTAAAAATAGATGCGTTTCTATCAGTTTATAACTAATCAAATCATTGGCATGAAGACTTTAGGGTTTTGCATTCTTTGGTATTTATTTTGCCTTTATGAATATTGAGAGGAGTGTAATTCCATTAAATAAATAAATAAATAAATAAATAAACAAATAAATGAACTAAAAATGCATTTTTTACTTTCTGGGAAACAAGAAAGCAAAACAACAAATATATCCTTCCCTTAATATGATGAATTGTTCAAATGCTCTGGTTTCAGTTTGTGGGTACATCAGAATCTAACATATTATGATTTGCATATATACCTCAAAGATGCTCAGACTATATTATGTGACTTATTTAATATTGATGTCAAACATCTATTATGACTTCATGCAGAGCAGTAAACTGCTAGTTTTGGGGACAGTACTTACACTTCTCTCTGGTCCTACTGTCCCTAGGGAACATTTTTACTGGGTTAGAATCTTTCTTTTGTTTATGGGTCTGCAATGTTCAAAGTTCGTTAAAATTATTTTTTTAACATTTAGCGTTATGTCATTGTACCTTAGACTTTGTTTTAAAATGCTGAAAAATATTAGATTGATTTACATATATTTAAATATTTCAATATAATGCAAGAAATTAAAAGGCAGCATTAAAATGCTTCAGTCTTTCCCTGCCCTCTCCCCACATTTCTATATGATGTCTTACTCAAAGCCATGGTATGGGAAAATGTGTGATATAAATGGACTTCCTTCCTGCCTTTGTTTTGGTTCTACAAAGCATCTTCCATTAACTGTGTGGAATTTCAAAAATCCTAGAGTCTTCCAGCACTTCCCTCCTATGGAATCAAGATAAATGGTCAGGAGGAATGCAAGGTTTGAGGTCTTGATATTTGGTGGGTTTCTTTTTTTTGACTCTTTCTGGGCAAGGAAACTCCTATAGACACAGAAGTACAAAGAAGGGAAAGGAAATGGAATTTGTTGTTCACTTAGGCTACTAGAAGGTATTTTTCAGGTCTGAGGCAAGGATTTTACTCTCCTAAAGGACACGATGTTTTAGATGTCCAGTCTACTGAAACAATCTGAATAGTTTATAACTCTCATCACGACCTGTGAAAAACAGTTTGCAGAGAGTCTTCTTTATGACTGATAATGGACAAAATGGACCACAGTCCTGAATCTCCTTCCAGCTTTAGTAGGGAATCTGTAAGAAGCCAAAAGACAATACAGTAGGCAGTTTCACAGTTCTGCCTAAGGCAAGCTGCTTATTAATTAAAGTGTCATAATCCATCAGAAATACTTGACCACTGTATGAAAGGGTCAGACTGTAATCTTTTGAAGGCTGGGGGATTAAGACCTTTGACAAATTTATTTTAAAAAATAATAATTTGACTGTTTTCTTTTTCTGAATTTGATCCCACACTCTTACGCTATAACCAAATTACCAGGACACTATGCTTCAGTGGGGAATAACTACCTGACAGTTTTCTGTCCCTAAGACCACAGAAAGGCTCAACTAGGAAAGAGATGATCTTATATTTACATATCTATGTATGTACGTACACACACATACACGTGTGTGTGCGTGTATTTCTGGCACTGAATTTGTATTTTAAGCTTTAAAGGCTTTATGGTTTTGTCACTTGATTCTCCCCTGACATACAGCATTAAAGTAATTTGACTCAGCTATGGATCAGTCCCAGTAGAAAACATGCCTAATGAACAAGTGCCTAATACAAACTTCTCTAGCAGCTTGCTTCTAGAGCATTCAGGTATATGGGACAATGAATTGGGGTCAAATGTCAAAACTCTCAGTTTTGTGATAATACTGATGGACTTTCCAGAAATTACCATGCCTCATCCAGTTCTAGGCAATGCTGGCAAAGAGAAAATTGATTTCCAATATTACAATTGTTCCTACCTTAGTACATGGAATCCAAGAGATGAAGTCTCCCTTAAAGAGAAAATTCTCTGAAGTTTGTGAATAAAAACTGTGGTAAGATGATAATTAGATTTCACATTTCAGAATTACAGCAAATATTACAACAGAAGACAGTCTTAACAGAAACTGTATTTCAGCAACATGCCTTGATGCCCAGTTACATGCCAAGGCCCACTCTGGGTATGACTACCTCACTATTATACACCAGTGTTTAGGTGGTTTGGGCCAAATGATATTTCTCTTGTCTGCCTGAATGCTTTGCATAGGAGATTTTGAGGTAACGTGTTGCTGATGTCCAGCCTTCTCAAATCCCAATAAGAGCTTCAGACTGTGCTAACCTCTGTGGGGTTGTGGAAAACCCATCTGTTCATTGCCTTTTGACAGCTGCACATTAGCTGTGATGAGGTTTTGTTTATAGCCTTCCTAATATAATAGGTTGGATGTTACCCTTGTAATTATGCTCTTATAGCATGGGCTTGCAGTTATAAATTTACATTCCCTTCCTTTGCAGGCAGTTGCTGGCAGTATGATGTTGAGTGGAATCTAATTGCAAAATAAATTCACCTTGAGGGACTTTTTTTTAAATAAATCAAAACATACATTTATAAATAAATCTTCATAAAGTTGCATTAGTTCAAAGAAAATCTGCTTATTAAATGTTAAATATCACTTAAAAACTTACTTAACAGAAGTACTCTGAGAACTATATTTGATTTGACTTTAGATCAGAAATGGACATTCTCATGTTGCTAGACACTTATTTTTGATTGTGTATTAAATTATCTTTATAGATGTCCAATCTGTTCTCCTGCAAGTTTGACATCAGTAGAACTCATGGAGACTCGAGAAGGCTACTTGTCATTTCCCACTGCATGAAGTGATAATGTACCTTTTCAAAACGTGTACAAGAGCTCTATCAAAATTATCTCTGAATACTTCAGCAGACAGATACACATGACTTGGGAGAAATCCTACAGTTATGAGAATCCCATGCCAATTTAATGAAGCTGGTGAGACGTTCAGGCACAGTTTGAGATACTTGTCTAAATCAAGCTGTTGTGGATTGTCTCATGACTCAGTTTGTTGCTCATTCACCCTTAAACTGAGCTTTTGTTAAGAGTGATTTGAATCACAGTTAATTTACTGTTCCTATATTTTTCTAATAAAAGAATAGTTGTTAATTATTGCAGTGGAAATGTCTCTTTTGGTATCAGGAGTTTTTTTGCTTCCTTCACATTTTTGTCTTACCACCACTGAACCATTTCAGTTGACAGCTCCTCTATAATTTTGCTAATGCTGCCAAAGTCCAGTGAATGCACTGGCTAAGTACCAACAGCCATATTTCTTTCACAAGGAGCTACCTCTAACAGTGAAATCCCTAACTGGTGCTCCACACGACACCTCTGCTTCAAGCACGTGAGGTGTAAGAAGTGATGCAAAATAGTATGCTCCAAATCTGTGGGAATTTGAGGGCATGTATCTTTTTTATATATATATTTTGGTACCTAGGAAGTGAAGCTCTGGTCTACTGATTTGAAGAAAACTAATTTCTCTCTTGCAAGCACTTTCATTCAAGTCATAAACAACCTCCACATGACATTTTTGGATCTCACCCAGCTCCTGTTTAAAATATGTCCAAAAGGTGCTTAGCACATCATGGCCTACATTATGCTGAGCTGATTTCACTACCAACTTGGGAGCTACTTTCTTATTACTGCCCATCTGTATCCAGTCTTGTACTAAAGATCTTATTGAAAGCTTGCATTTTGTGGATTGCATATTGCTGAATGAAATGGGAATGCAACAGGCACCTTCTGCATTTGTTTTTAAAAGGCTACAGTCAGTTCCTCTGATCCTATGGGCGATCATTTTTCTTCCTATATTGAAAAAATTAAAAGTTTCAAAATTACGATGCAGAAGTTTGGAAAAAAATGTTGCTGACATGTTCAAAGTTTTTCATGATACTTTGGGACATAAGTCAACATGAATGACCAGTAATTTCACATCTGCTTTTTCCAAGGTCTCTTGAACATTACTCTGAAACATGGAACTGCTTCAGCTTGGGGTCAGAGCTTTTTGCTACATGGAAAACTTATTCAATCCACTCATGGTTTCTTTGTTTCAGGCAAATTAATAGTTCATTTCTGCAATGAAAGAATTGTAGAATAACTGCAGTGAAAGCACAGGCAAACCAGACACTAAGATATCACAACAGATCCATTCTTTAAAACAGTTCAGCTGTGGAAGTTTTCACCACAAAAGTACATCTTGTGGGAGTACTGAAAGAAACAGTGAGTTAGACAAATTACTTCTGCTAGGATTCTTACTTGAATCACATATAGTTTGTTTCTCTACTACTTTAAACATTTATTTGCAACGAGCAAGTGAAAAGTATAAAAAAATATGAAATACATCTGTTCTACCTCTGGCAAAATCATAGATAGTCTGTATAGAGGGGGATTACAAATGGCAAAACAGCAGATAATATAACCTACACACTCCACAAAATTATGTTTCAAGCTGAATATTAGATAGGTGGTGTTTAAAAAATCTAGATAAAATCTCTTAAACAAATGCATCAGATTTACATGCAGGTTTTAGAGAAATGAAGGTGAAGTATAGGATGAAATATGTCTGATTAACAAGGCTTGACTGGATATTAATTAATATTTTTTATTTATGTATCAGCAATGCAAAGAAACCACAAAGAAGGCCTCAAATAAAAGCTTCCACAACAGAACCACTGAGTAATTGTACAGTTACTATCATCAGCATGAATGCAGCCTTTTAGGCTTGTGCAGTTAAAATATAAATTGATCTGAGGCAGAACAGTTTACAGTACTTCTGAAATTACTGTTTGCTCTACTGTTTAGCCATTTTCTATAAGTGATTTCAAATCATGATCATTGTTTTGCTGTTAACATATTCCTGAGATAGTCTAATGGAAGACTTTAAAAATAGAAATACAAATTAGGTTTACCCATGTCATTAATTCCTCACCCTTTCCAGGCTGTCATTGAAACTGTCCCTGTCTTCAGTCTGAGTTTTTTTTCTGAGGCCAAGGAATAGCATCATTAACAGGCTAGTGGTAAAGGAATACATAAATGGAAATAATCTCTTCTATTTTTTTATATTTGCCCTGTATATTGCTAGCAGGCCTGTGCAACTGGCTGGAAATGTGGAGGATGTATAGATGTATTAGTGACTGAATGAAAAAGATGGTTAAAAATATACTTATATTCTGTCGCTAATCAAAAAGTACTTCTACACTATCATTAAGTTATCTCTTCAGCTTTGTTTGATAAGACAAACAGATCAAATTCTTTAACATTGTTAATGAAAAACATTTCTGTTATCCTTGTGTAATTTCTGAGGGTCTTTTCTCCACCCTTTCAATTTTTCTAACTGTGAAAGTCTCAATACATGTAATTTTCTGGTTTTTGTTTCATCAATCATTTGCAATCATACTTTTCTTGTGCCCACTACAACCTTTTCATTTATTCAGGGATCTTAATTTCCAGTTTGACAAAACTGCATACTAGATGCTTGTCTTGAGTTGCTAGACTGCTCTGACTATTTTTATGTTTATCTGATTCTTAAGATAATGTCCTCCTTCTGTGTATATTGACTGGCTTTGTTGGCTTGGTTGAGATAATACCTAACTTCAGTTTTAACTGCATTCTAACAGTACTCCATATCTGTTATTTGGCCATATGAAATGAGGAAAAAATAATTTATCATGGCTAAGTCGTTAGCATGTAGAATGAATGCTCTGTGTTTAAGCAATACATCAAGTTGGGTTTAGGTTTTTCTCTTCCTTCTAAAATACCAAATAACCAAGATTGGGTAGCTACTGAGAGAGTTTGGAAAAAAGAAGAGTAAACGTCTTTAAATAAAGTCTCAGTGTACTCAGTTTTGTAAGCACTTTAAGCTCTTGCTAATTCAATAGATTACAGTTGATTTTTCAGAAAGCTACTCAGAACTTTTCATTATAACTTCTGCGTGGATTATTTACTCACAGTGAATAAAATAAAAAAAAGTGCAAGTGAAATATATGAATTTGAAATTAAGTACAACTTTTAAATCTTCCCTTTTAATTGGGATAAAGTTTTAAAGGCTGGCCTGGCAGCACAGTCCTTCTGTGTCTCAGACAGTGGAGCATTTCTGTTTTCTCTTTGCAGAGTTTTTACCAGTCCGACTCTATTAAAAAACTCATTTCATGATTAGACAGGCAGCATTGCTGAAACAAGAGAGGACACATAACCCATAGGCTGGAGAAAAAGGGTATGATATTTGTTTCATTTAGAATGAGCTTGGACTATCATGGTACCTAGAAGTTAGGAGAAAGGGAAGAAATTTAGGAAAGAGAAGTAAGAAAGTGAAAAAAAAATTAAACTGTGTGTGCCAATAATTTTGTCTATAACTGTGTTATTTTAACAAGCAAGGAATAAATGTTGCTGGTGAGCATTGAAAACCAAATTCATTCATGCCTGTGTTAAGAAATGCCCTCTATGTATCACATAAGGCCTGAACTCCACCAAATAATACATCTTCTTACTTTTTACGAGCTTTGAACATGGATGGAATCATTGGCACCTTCTCTCTTTAGTGTAACCAGGAGGTGAAAACATCAGGAAAAGTAGAGGATTCACAGGAAAACCTATAGATTCTGAGAAACTGTCTTCAGTGGTCAGAAAAACACTAACTTTTTCTGGTTTGTGCAATGCTGCCAAAACTTGGGAAACTAGTTCTTCACAGTCCTTTTTTTTATATCTTGTGCTAACATGGGATGAAAAATTGCATACAAGCAAATAGGGAACAATGATTTGATTAAGATTATAGAATGACAACATCCATAGGGTATGTGAGCAACAAAAATAACCAATAAAATAAGGGGTGTTATTTCAGAAATCAAGGTCTGTTGGGGGAATATTTTCTAATAGAAAAAGCAGCAAATTAATTATTTCACTGAATTTATTACTTTTTTCTATTTTTAGATAATGTTCCTGGCATTGCAAATACTGTGCAAACACTTACAAGGAAAAAAGACTTGACAGCTGATATGTAGTAACCCAGTGGCAGAAATAGGAATGGAATATATTAGAAAAGTGATTACAGATCTGAGAAGTTCCAGGAAAAAAAAAAAAAAAAAAACAACAAAAAAACAAAGAGAAAAAAATAAGTT
>JAOTQP010000251.1:20490481-20505723 GCA_026413545.1 Cichladusa arquata | reverse complement strand
TGATTACAGATCTGAGAAGTTCCAGGAAAAAAAAAAAAAAAAACAACAAAAAAACAAAGAGAAAAAAATAAGTTTACAAGATTTTGGTGATGTAAAACTAGAGATGCAGGGTGGGGGGCAGGGGAATCTTAGTGATACAAAACTTTTTCAATGAAATTTAAACCATTTTCACCAGTAGAAAAGATGATGTCTAGAGACTTGCCCAGCTTTTGATGGTTTCTCCTCATTTGGAAACACTTTCTGCCAGCTCAAGTGATTACTGATCAGTTCCTGGTCATGACAGCATGGAAAAATGAGCAGAAAAAACCCCAGCATTAGCATCTTAAACTGTTGTGAACACTGGACTTCAGAGCTAGCTTTGGCAGGAAACCAGAAATTCTACTTGTCTGAAAGTTCTCACATTTTGAAAATAATTTTCTGCTTTAAGAAGAAAAGCTGACATTTCAAAACATTTCATAGACAGGTTTTTGGGGTTTTTCAAAGAAAAAAAATCCCAAATCTTGAAGTACTTTGTTTCAGTTGCGTAGACAAGACATGCCAAATAATAGAAACTGATGAAGAGTCAACATAGGATGAAACAATACTGAATTCAATCCTGCATTATAAATTTGAATTTTTTCAGAAAACGTTCTGGAACATTTCCATCATGTGCACTTTATTATGAAATAGTTTTTCCCATTAAACAGCCCTGTCCAAAGAGGATACTAATTTTTTGTATCTTCTCTATATAATTTCCCTGAAAACACCTGTACAGTAAAAATAATGTAATAGCTAAATGAAGAATGGTTGCCATCTTTCAATGAGTTGTTTTAGAAGACAGCAAAATGCTTAACTATGTTTATCTTAAAAAGTTTTTATACATTTTTCATGCTAGAAAATAATTTCCTCATTGATGTTCCCATAATTGCAAATAATGTTCACCAGATAATTTTGAAATATAGGTAAAAAATAATTGAAAATATTAATAAAAAATTTAAACTGAATTCTAAATTAATTCATTTGAGTGTATTCCATTCAAAAATTCATACAAGACATTATTTCTCTTCCTTGAATGAGTTAGACTGATTTAATGTGTGTGAACTGTTGCTTTTAAAATGAGTTAATGAAAATCTCATTTTCATTTTCTTTTAAATGTAATATAATTATTCAGACTGCAAGTGTCTTTTCATAACATTTGTGATAGTGGAGCATGAGGACCTGAAACACACAGAATATTTGAAAGAATTTCAAATGCCATCAAACTTAATTTTATACTAAGATAGCCACAAACATAATTGCAGAAAAATTCCTGTTTCAACTTGAAAAATTTGAAGGCCAATTTCTAATTTGATGGCAACTTGCTGATATACATTCTAGAGAATATCTGAAAGTATTTTATTTTATAATAGGTGACTATCAAAAATCAGATCGTTATGTAGTAGTTTCAGATTGAATTATTGTATTAAGTTTTCCAGAAAAAACTCAAACTTATGGCCATGGTGGACTCTGACAGGAGAAGTTAGGAAAAGGTCAATACCCCTCTCTTTTTCCAGCACTATCTTTATGAAGAAATTGTACTCTGAGCTCCCATATACAATGTGAAGACTAGAGATTGTGTAAAGATGAATCTTATAATGATATGTAACATCTGTGTCTGAAAAATATTTCTATAGCCTTCACAGTATGGTTATTTTGCAGATCCATAAATTGAATCTCAGCATAGGACAAATATTTCCAAATTGAGGCATCTAAAGTTCTAGTGATCAGAGTCCTTTGATGTCCCCATAGCTCCAAGGTCAATGTTATGGATGAGAACATAATTACTTTTCAGCTCGGTAGCTTAGTTCTGGCAATCTTTTGATGCACAGTGATGCTTGGTATTTGGAGTGGAACAGCTTGCTCTTCTATGATGATTGCTTATCAAAATCACAGATAAACTGAAGTCTTAACTATGACATTACTCATATGAATTCATGCCATTGATTTCAAGAGAGCTGGTCTTGATGCTGCTTTCTTCATCCATTGAAAAGTTTCAATTCTGAGTTCAAATCAGCTACTGTTACATATATTTCTAGTACTATTTAAGAGACAAAGTTAAGAAAATCCCTTTTCCCCCCCTATATTCAAAATTATGAGCACCAAACAAGTTCCTTAATGTTTTGTTCATTTAGCTCTCAACTTCTGAGATGGGGATTGCATTATATCCTCACAGTGATTTCTTTTTCTGAAACAGTTATATGGGAGAACACCTATTCTACTTGACTGGCTGATGTGTTGAAGCTTCCCCTCTTTTCATACCCACAGTATGATGCTATGGTAAGCCAAAATATTTCAACATAAAGTTGGTTTCATGAGGAGCAGGATTTAGAGCAGAAATACCACACACTGGAGCTGGGCTAGAATAATTGGTCCAACTTTGATGATTTCATAGACTCTTGAAGTTTGTACTTCCACAAATTGACGGGAAAAATGAGGTTAGGAAGACTGAAAAGTTCTTAGGTTTTGAGACTATAAAATTTCCTGCAAGATTTAGGGTTCCTCTGGAGTTTAGATAGTATTTGTTACACAAGGATGGTTGCTTTTTATTTTCAGTCACTCCGTGAAAATATTTGTCATTTTCATGTCTTGTCTGATCAAAAAATTGACACAATTTATGGGTCAAAATGAACACTGAATATTTGGATCACTTGCTTCTGGACCACTTGCTTTCCATGCGTTGACAATGAATGGAGCTGAAGCTTTCTGTCTAGCACAGTAGCTTAGCTGTCTTCAGGTAAGATTGCATGGAGGGTTGATTGGTTGCAGCAAGAGAACCTAACACTTCCCTGTCGGAGTACAGAATAAATCACCTCAGAATTTCTCTTGCTTTGTGTCAGATATAGTATTAGTTGTAAGTTTTTTTCTGAAATAACATATAGGAATGCCAGTGTAGGAGGTTCTTTGACATCTTTATCCGGTACCAAAATAATATTGTCTAAATGTGTTGCAATTTATGATAGAGAAAATGTCATAAATCAACATATAAGGTGCTGGTTAAAATGGAACATTTTTGTTTCAAAATGTCAGGTTGTACCATATTGATTTTTTGTGTGTGTGCCAGATAAGACAATTTTTGGTCTGTTTTCTGTTGTATGGATTTGAATTAGAAAATATATGAATGCATATTCAGTGAGGATTGTTTCTGTGTATTTCACCTTCAGAAATCCTGATGCTTCACCATTTAAACTGGTCAGAAGAACATTGAAATAATCTTTTTATGATGGCTAAGTTGCATTACTTTTCTTTTAACTTTCCTATTCAGCCAATATCCTAACAGGCCAAATAGGTCCTGTTTGGATATTTCAACTGTCATGTTAAAGCTGTTAAAATTAATATTTCAATCACTAGAGTTAGTATTTGAAGAGTTTGAATGGTTGAAGCATAGAGTTAGAAAGAAGACCTTTCCACATATAATTTTGGTTGTCACTGCCCTCCTGTCTTTCTTGTGATATATTTATGCATCATTCAGTCTGAAATTCTTTGGACTCAGGTCTTAACTATGAGTTTGAAACGTGTTAATATATGCACCTGTCATTGTCTCAGCGTGAGTGGCCTTTATAGAAATGCTGGTGATCTAATGGTGGCTCACAGCTGTGTCTGGGGGAAAATCCAGGCATCCTTACAGTGTGTTTGAATTGGAGTTTGAATCTCCTCAGATTTTTAGCTGAGGACAGGTTCCAATCTCATTCCCTATAACTCAGGTGAAAAAATGTCTGAGGCTGAATGCAGAAATCAACATCTTTAATGCTATCCATGCAAAATAAGGGTTAAATTTGTTTACAAAATCAAGGTTTAGTTAAATAAAAGAGGATTTCAATTTCATCCTTATTTGATATGGGCTTTTTTCTTTCTTTTTCTTAAAAGACAATCAATCTTCAAGCAAAAAATAAAAGGAAAAACTCTGTCCATGCTTGCTTGTATATTCATAAGCAGACTTAAATAATTTAATAAGAGCTTAATCCTTTTCATTTTTAAATACATTACATTAATCCATTTATATGAGATCATTATTTCTGGCTCTTCTGTGAGGCAGATATTCATTACCTAACATAGTCTTTTCAGTGGAAAAAAAAAAAAAAAGAAAGAAAGAAAAAAAAGATAAAAAGGTGACAAACTTCCATAATAACAACAAATACAGGATTTGTTCCCATTACAGTTTGCATGCTGGTAGCTTTTACCCCACCTCATAGATGGTTAATACTGGACCACAATCTGAAGCCATGTTCAGTTCCAGTTTTCTCACATAACACTGCCAGCTCAGGTTCTGCTTCCCATGCTTTGCCCTCTGTTCAGCCCCTGGTACCCCTTGCTCTTGGTGGTTCTTCCCTTCACCTAGACTGTCCATTAAGGAAGCACCTAAATCCAATGTGAGAGTGTATTTATGCTCCACAGCTCTCATTTTAGGAGGTTTCCAGATATCTAGCCCAAGATAACATACAAGATGGCATTTCTAATCATTAAGAGCCCATTACAGTAAATTCATCCTAAATCCTTTCCAAAGGCCAGGCTAACTGCAAAGTCTCTTGGGAGCTATGTCTGCCCTTTGTAGATCAGGCTTTCTGTGTTCCCACAATGTGTAATTAAACTGAAGCATTGCTTCCAATAGGGCACTGTGGATGCTTAAACATTTACATAGTGTCAAAAAGCAATTAGAAAAATTAGAATGGAAAATAGATCCATGAGGGCATTATTAACTACAGGGATAATATTTTTGGTTCAGGAAATCACAAAGCCACAAACCCCTGCAGCTGGGAAAGCATATCAGAGAGACACCACTGTGTGACCTCTAGGCAGGCACTCACATATGGCCATCTCCCATAGCAGGATGCCAGGCTAGATGAACTTTTGTGCTGATCTGCTGCAGGCATTTATCCAAAGCATGCAGAATGCAACATTTTGAATGGCTCACACAGAAAAAAGCCAGTAAAACTCTCCCTTGTAGAAGGTTAGATCTGTTTCAATGACAACTTTGCTGGAGTCAACGAGCCACTGGGGCCATTCCATCTAAGCTGATTCCAGATCTGACAGTGTTGAAGACACTTGTTGCATGAAAGTGGTTAATTTGGGAATAAATGGGTGTGTATAGTGGTGGTCATTTCTATAGTATTGCATGTATAAGTTAAAAAAAAATGTTGAAATTTTAATTAAATTTTATTAATAACAAAGGGGTCATAGTTGGCTGATGCTCATACACATGAATAAAACACCTGGAAGGCTGCAGACTGCTCATAAGAGCTTACTAAGAACAAGTGATTCTCTCTTTGTCACTCACATGGAGAAAAGAAAGTTTGCCAACTGATAAAGTTTCTGGGATTTATCTTGTCTCTTATAACAATAGCAATATGTGAAAGGAGGCTGAGTAGGATATAGGAAAATACTCACCTGTTCCAATACCTGTATCACGATAAGTGAATTATTTGTACTTAACTTCACTGCATTAGCTCAATTTCTTTAGCTCCTTTCATCCAAATGTGTATTCCCTAAGTGCCATTCAGATTTACTCAATGGATATATAAACGAGGGACAGAAAATACTGAAATTTCTTTAGCAGTACAAAGCAACTCGACCTAAATCTGCACAGCAGGAAGAGACTTGTTAATATTCATTGTTCGCACATAGATAACATCTCCACTGAATCAAGAGCTGCCTGCGCACATGTTTTTTGCAGTAAAATTTGGAGTTACATCAGCAGCTAGTTCTGCCCACAGTCCCAAAAGCAGCACAGAAGTGTGAGCTGATGGAAGAGTACAGGTGTTACTGATGCAAAATTTAAGGAATGATTAGAAGATTCCCAAATGACTGGGAAAACAATTACTGAGACCATCAGCCTGCATGCTTAAGGGCATTTAAATTGCCACTGAATAGCTCAGAAAAGATTTACATATGTTATGTTACAAGGCTACTCCAGTTGTATTTTCTTCTGCTTTCCACTGAAGCATTAGATAAAGGACAATCTGTCTGCCAAAACAGTTGAATAATTTATTTCACAGAGGCATTTGCTTACAGAATTCATTCATTATATTTACATAGGGTATTCTCATGGACTCATAGTGTCTAAGTTAATTGGTCTTTCTATATGTATACAAACCTGATAAACAATTCTAAAAATGCACAGAAATACAATTTGAAATTCTCCCCAGTAGCTAGTTATGCTGCATATTTTATTAAATCTCTTTGCAGGTTTTTTTCAAGCATTGGTGTACCTACAAGTGTCATAAAAGAACATTGTAGGACTGGTTATCCAGGAAAAAAAAGTCATGGCAGTATCTGCAAAAGGTTTTGCCCCCTTAAGAGTGCAGCAGGGAAATTGAAGAACAAGAGGTAGGCTCATGAATTAGAATTATGTGTCTTATTTCATAATTTCCATTGCTATTAGCATGATCACAGTTGGTGGTCCTAAAATTAAGATATTTTTGTGCACTTAATTTTAATGGATGAAAACATTCTACTTAATTTCATCAAAGAAAACAAATTTCAAAATTTATTGTTCTCTTATTAAATACTTTCATTTAAAAACCTGTTTCTTTAAAGATTATTGTGAAGGTTAATGTGTTTTATTACAATTCTAGGCTTATACTATTTGGAACTCTTGTATAAACACCAGCATAATAGCATTTGTTTCGCTTGCAGGGTTTGGCTAGAGAAAAATGGTACATTTGCTAGGTGCTTTATACCAAGAAATAGGTATTACCAATATTTGCATACTGTATTTCACTAATTTCTCTTGGTTTGTAGCTGGTCCCATTTACAGTAGAGATTATGTGCTGAAAGACAGGGAGCACTGATCCATTGCAAAGGTTGCTTACTTTCCAGACTGTTCCAGTCTGTTTCATTATGTTTCTGTTAAACTGGTTTTCATCTTTTTCTGAGGACTGAGATGAAAATCCCTAAAAAAAGTTAGAGATTACATGCTTCTGTTGAACATGAGTTGTCATCCACACTGGTTGACTTTGGACCCCTAGAGAGCCACATTAGGTTATTAAGATCACCTTTTACCTTGGTGAAGCAAGGTGTTGCACTGTCTCAAATGGTGAAAACCTTCCTTGACCTTGATAGCCAGGGACAATGTTCCAATGGGAAAAACACCTTTATTTCTGGAATTCAGTGTAATATTGAGTGGTTTGGTTTTTTTTTTTCTTTTTTGTTTTTAAGGGTTTAAATAATGTAATTTAACTGCAATAAAGAGAAAACCATTTCAAAATTGTAACTTTATTGAAATTAAAAACTGTGAAATAACCTGTTTCTTTAAAGATTATGTGAAAAAATGATAACTTTTAGTGCAATTCTATATCCATGGTTTATGTTAGAAGTTCTGAGAGGGAAGAAACTAGGTTTTATCCATATTAGTTCATCACCTCTTCCTAACAGGAAACAGACAGGCCAGATGTCAATGAAAATGAAAGCTGTTTCAATTTCTAAATTCTTATTGACCAAGTCTGGTTATTATCTCCCTGAGATCTGTTCAGTGCATCCACTGGATCCGATTCTGCCCTTCTCCAGTTCTAGTTGCAACAAAGTATTACAAAACTATAACATTTAGTATGCTTAGGCATGGGAGTTTGAAGTTAAGCAGGTAAATTTGAGCAACACAGCTGCCTGTCTGAAAATTCTTTCCAAATTCAATTAACAGAGTGTTGTGCGTAAGGGGTGTTCACACCATAGTTTTTATTTTGCCTGTAATATGTCTGCACTGCACCTGATGACAAACAAATTTTGGCAAACTGTATGACTTGCCTTTGGGCCCCATTGTGAGTAGATTTTTAGCACACAGTGCCCTTCCTCACTAGTCTCACAAGACCTTCATCATAACATGAAGAAATAACTACAGGAACATCCGCATGGGTGTTCATACAATGCTGTTTGGTGATGTTCCTGCTGCCAGGCTGCCCAGTCTCAGCAACACAATCAATCAACAACAAGGGAGGCACTTCATGGCTTTCTGTGATGAAACCATAGATAGCAGGAGGTGGAAAGATACAGCCTTAAGGAGGGAGGTGTTATACCTCCCAGCTATAAGATTTATTTTAAGACTCTCTGGAAGGTGAACAGAGCTGCTAGTGTGTTGTGCTTCTAGGACAAAGACAAAAGCTGCTGATGGGATCCTATTAACTCTGTGTATGTAGTATTCTTCATAAGGGATACAGGTATTAGGAAGGAAATATAACTTTTACTACAGTGCTTGGGCTTGTCTCCATTTATCTGTGACAGATTATGAATTCAGACCTGCTCCACACTCTTGCAAGTGCGCTTTCTTTTTTTTTTTTTTTTTTTTTTTTTTGCAATTACTCTTTTCTCAAGTAACCCAGCCTGACAGAGAAGTTATCCAGGAAAAAGTTGGGATGATTTCATATGCCAAATGTTCAGCGAGCAGACTGTCATAAGATATCTTAGCACTTAAGGATATGAGAAAGTGTAGAGGGATGCAAACCTAGAGAGATTTCCAGTGTGATTCTGTGGGATGCTAGACTTACCCCACTATATCCATACCCAGAAAATGAACAGTAAAATGAGTTACTTAGAAAGGATAGTGACAGTGACAGGATAACTTACTACTTGCAAGATTAGAAAACTCAGAAGCTTTTCTGTTTGCTTGCCTTTAAATATTTCTTCGTTATGATCTCTGCTCTACTGAGTGATTGAAACTACCTGAAGTTAAAGGAGCCACTGGTACACACCAAAGGTTTTGCCTAGAAGCCATGAAATATATGCTTATACTTTTCAGAGATATATGTAATAACATTAAGAATTCTGAATGCTAATAATTTTTATGAGCATTTTTGGCTTTGCGTGATTGCATCAGAGAAGGAAGTTACAGCATATAGTGTATTCTGTGACTCTTTATTAACCCATCATTTTGAGGGGCTCTGAGAAGTCAGAATGGCCACAATTGTACCTTCTAACCTTCAGTGAAAATGCCATTGCTGGCTTGCTTTGCAAGCCTGAGAACACTTCTCTGTTGAATGCTAAAGAGCCACAAGCCTTACAAAATGAAGTGAGATATTTGATGCTGTCTGAAAAACATGCTGATCAAGGAAAATTTTGCAAAGAACAATCAAAATAATTTTACTTCTGTATCCAAAGGATGGTACTATTCATAGTCTAGACAGTCTATTGTAGAGAGTTTTATCTTTTATCCCCAGAAATGCTTTTGTTCTTATGCAAAAAGAAATTTACCTAGAGTGGGGACAATTTAGCCACATTACTATTGAGTGTTCCGGGAGGGAACAGGTTTTCAGAGGACAAATAAAACCAGACCTGCAGAGCCTGATGAAAACTGGTATCCCAGGACTATAACCCAAAGACTCAGCTAAGAAAGGAAGAATCTTGTGATCAAACCCCTAGATACAAGTACTAATTAGAAACTGAAGGAAAAGATTCCATCAAAAAAATTAGAAGAGGCTTTGTTAGAGAGACTAGGAGGTAGACAAAGCTGTTGCCTCCTTAAATGATCAGTATTTTTAAGAATAAACTGTTTTTGTCCCATATAATTTCATCTTCCTTTAACTTAGAAGAGGGTATATGCTTTTCTCTCATTCTGTTTCAGACACTTACTTCACCTTGTAAAAGGTTAGTATACTCATATGGATGTTAGAAAGATAATAGGTGTTACCATATGTGACAATTGCCTTTTGTCAGTATGAGGCCTTGAACTTGCTTGAAGAAAAGCAGGAGATCTGGAAGGGAATGGGGAGCCAATTTACCTTTTAGGGTCCCTGGAGTGAACCCTGATGAAAAGTGGCTGACTTTTCAGGCTGTGTGGGGTCATGTGCATGTATGCTTTTAAGGTTTGCCAGGAGACCAGATACAGAAACTTGAATTTCTTTATATGCCCAGGTGTGTATTACCTTATTAAATGACACATTTTCCTTAGTTTAGAGGACACAGAATGTCTCTATACCTAAGAAACATTAAAAATCATGGCACATTTTCTGTTTAGTCATCTGACTTTAAGTCTTCAAATTGAATGTAAATATGATATTTTTAATCTTGTTACAGGTCAGGAATACAATGCATTGACTTTGCCGCAGGTCAGGATTTCCATGTATTAACCCAGGCGTGTTTAGGAGAGCTTATGTGACCACACATGGTTCATGGCTCTCTAAAGGCAGTATTGTCAGAATCTGATTGCTGAAACACAAATGTTGCATCATATATTTGGAATAACCTTTTGTGCTTCAGGGAGTTGGAACAGTGGAAATTTTGCCACAGTATTTCTTAATTAGAATTAAATCATGGCACAGAGGAAACACAGAATATAATTGTGATTGAGCAAAAAGAAAAGATGAAAGTTTAAGAGCAATTTATTTGTCTTGAACATTAAAGTAATGCATATATTACAGACTTGGAATCAGGGACATACTTTTCTTCATCTATTCAAAAATTATATATAGCTCAGGGAACCTCCCTGAATAATTATTCTGTAAGCTTTTGAACAAGTTCCACTATGTGCTGAGAATAGCCTTGGGGAATTTAAAACCTAAAATAACAATGCTTGGTAAAAGGATTAGAAAAATTAGAGTCAGTCAGTGAGGCAAGTGTTGACAAAGGCAACGGCAACAACTCTAACAGTGGCTACAGTAAGCTCTGAGCACCAGAATGAGCTGGGCAGGGAGTTCCTAGAGGCAGGGAAGCTGAGCAACAGCTGAGAGATCCGAGTCACCAGACCCTGAGCCACACAGGATCACCTGGAAGAAGCAAAGAGCAATGACCATCTGTGACTTCCCACTGCAGGGGACAGGGCACCCACCTGCCCACCTAACTTCTGTCCTGAGAAGTTTGTTGCCTGCCAGGGGCTTGAATCAGAGATGTCACATAAAGACTGCCAAGGCTTCTCAACATATATTTCTCCCTGTAGGTCTTTGATGTAGGCATTGATGAAAACAAGGACATATTTGAAACCATCTTACATGGTTTCAGAGCTCTGGGGACACTGGACAAGGGTCTGTGTGCTGAGATAGTTTTCTCCTGTATACTGCCAGTTATGGTAAATGCTGAGAAAAACTGATTACCCAAATAAATGACTGGCTACATTGCTGGTGTTGGCAACAGGGGCTTGGTTTCTATAACCATGGGACCCTGTCTGCTGGCAGTTGATAGGGAGAGATGAGATCCACCTGACTCCTGTCATTACTCAAGCATAAGCAGGAAATACACAGGAGATGGAAGCAGGGTCAGCCCACTTGGAATGAATATTGATAATAACACAAAGCCAGAAGGGCTGTGCAGCCCTTCAGAGGGAATCCTACAGGCTGGAGAGATGGGCAGGGAGGAACCTTCTGAAATTCAACAAAGACAAATACAAGGTCCTGCACCTGGGGAGGAAGAACCCCAGGCACCAGCATAGGCTGGTGGGAACCTGCTGGGAAGCAGCTCAGTGGGAAAGGACCTGGGGTTCCTGGTAGCAACAAGCTGTCCATGACCAGCAGTGCCCTTGTGGCCAAGAAGGACAACAGGATCCTGAGCTGCATTAGGAAGCGCATTGCCAGCAGGTCATGAGATGTGACCCTGCCCCTCTACTGAGCCCTGGTGGGGCCTCAGCTGCGTCCAGTTCCGGGCTCCCCAGTATAAGAGAGCTCCAGGAGTGGGTCCAGTGGAGGGCTATGAAGATGAAGGTGTTGGAGTGCAGGAGGACAGGCTGAGGGAGATGCGCCTGTTCAGACTCCAGAGGAGATGACTGAGAGGGGCCTCATCAATGAAGGGAGGGTAGCAAGAGCATGCAGAGTCTTCTTTATGGTGCCTACCAATAGGACAAGAGGCAAAAAGCAGGAACTGATACATAGGAAATTCCATTTGAATATGAGGAAAAGTTTCTTTACTGTGTGGGTGACCATGCACTGGAACAAATTTCCCAGAGTTTTGGAGTCTTGCTATTTCTCCATTGGAAATATTCTGGAGCCATCTGGATTCAGTCTGGTGCAATGAGCCGTAGGATGACCCTGTTTGAGCAGGGAGGTTGGACCAGATGACCCACTGTGGTAACTTCCAACCTGACACATTTTGTGATTAATATCTCAAGGTATCCTGGGCCTGGGAGGAAGTAAAGGAGGGCTGTTGCAGGACTAATGAATTTGAAAGGAAGAATGACAGCAATGGATGTTATGATTCAATTGGGTTACAGAAAGACTTTAGTATAAGACTAAAGACTTCATACGTGTGATTCCAGAGAATTTTAATTTGAAAAGGGGAAAAGAAAAAATTTGGAACCATATTGCCAGGCAAAAATACATACATGGATAAAGCACTGGTGCATAGCTCAGTGGAACTCGATGACTGCTCAGTATTCATAAGCAACTAATTTCTGCTGGTACCTTTAAAATGCTTATTTCATGTTCGTAGACATAGATGCCAGCTCTTCAGTTCTGTGCCCACTTGACCAAAGTTATAATATTTTCCTTTCAGCTAAGGCAAATTTTATACGGAAAAATGCAAATACAAGAATTTCATGCCCCAGGCCTGAATTTTTATTCTAACCAGCTCTCTCTTGCCACTTCACAGCACATCACACTACATTTTATATGCAAATGTATTGAAATAGTGCTGCTTGGGTCCCCCCTCTGGTGGGAATGAGCAGAACTGCAAATGCTACAAAAGTGTTTTATAGCTAATGGTCAGATCAACAGCCCTGGAAACCAACCCTTTTATTCCTTTTCTGAGTCCTTGCCTCATGCATTTTGTTTTGTGCTAGCTGTGCTTTTTCTTTATTCCCAGTGTTATAAAGCTGCTCTGAAAAAACAGACACCAAAAAAATGCTTATGGTATGTAACAATGATAAAACAGCTGTATTTCTATGTTGTTATTTCAATGACCCATGGAAAGTGGTAAAAAATGCTTTCTCCTCTAATTGGCCACAGGTATGAACTAGACATCTTACGGTTTCATGAGTCATAGTAACAGGCAAGAGTGAACACTCTTAGATTTTTATAATAGGAGTTTCCATTATCATATCCATGTATAAGATAATATTCCTTGCCTTTACCTTAAAAAGACTAGTAGAAATTTATGTATTCGGCTGTAGGACGTGCACATATGGATCCATTTTAAAAACAGAGCAAAGTCTTTTTCCTTTTATAAGTTTTCACAAAGAGGTACAATAAGAGAAGTGCAATAAGACCCAATTAAAATTCACAAATTATTAAAGATGTTCCAGAAAAGAGCAGAGAAAGTTCTGTTCTTACTTTGTGACAATCAAGATTTTAAAGAATAAGGACATAGACTGATCATCAGAAACATTTGTTCAGCTGGAGATTATACAAAACAATATTGCAGTAATAGCTCTTGGTTTTGTACATCTTCCTTTAGAGGACCCATATTCCTTAATAGAAACTGATATGTAATGCAAGAGAAACATTTACATGCAAAACTAATTTAAAATTTCTTTATTATTTGGAGGTTTTGCTGAAAATAAGGTCTACCTCATTCTTGAATTTTCAAAGTCCTTTATCTTTCTTGTATCTAGAAGTAAACATTTTAATCTTATGTGAAATCAAAGTTGAAACGTCATCTTTTTTTCTGAAAATTGGAGCAGAGCTCTAATCCAAAGTCTTGACAGTGAATAATGCTCCATGAATTCCCTGATCATATTGTAGAATTGTGAAACTCGGTGACAGAGACAAACTTATGAAAAAACAAACCCACCCCCCAAATGCAGACTTAATACCTTTTCTACTTCTAAAATGACTTTTTAATGTTCTAAACTTACAACATCACTTAGAGAAAATTTTCAGATTACTGTTAAATCCCAAAAATGTTTCTGTCTGTCTTTGTCTATCTCTGTAGCACTGCAGCTATAGTTATTTAAAACAGATCTTAAAAATTGACATAGTAGTTAAAAAAAGTCCAAAACAACAAAAAACTTCAGATAGGATTTGTTCCATGGCTAGACAAACATTGCAAAAATTATATTAACACCACATTTTCAGGAAACAGGCAGCAGAACACGATTTTATCAGAAAGGCAAATAAAAGACAAATTTCAGAGAAAACAAAACAATAGGTGCTAGGCATAAAAAAAAGATAAGTGATGTCAAGAGAAGGTTAAAAAACACAATCAGTATATGGTTAAGGCTTGAATAATATATCAGGAGACATTTTGTAAAAATATTCTAATATCAGAAGATGCTGAATAACTGGAAAAGCTACATCAGGCAAGTAAATCATAATGACTAGAAATTCTAGTAGATAGAATTAAGTAATAAGTGAAAACTTAATTTTTCCTTTAGCATCTAGGTTTTTGGAGTAGGCCCAGGTTTCTAACCCCATCAAGAGGCTACATAAGAGGTAGAATATTTTAAGAGCTAGAAAAGCACCTGCCTTCTAGGTAGATTTAATGAACAAGAAATTGAGTTGAACATAAGTTTAGTGCTCTTGAAAACTGAAAACCCAAGGGCTTTGAGGCATCTACACACAGACATAAAAAAGTTTATATCAAAGATATCTGTTCTTCTTTTCTGTATAATAAACTGCACATAAAAGGAAACTTTTGATGACCTTTGGTGATGCTCTAACAGTCATAGGGTGAAGCAAACAGAAAACGCAGCAAAGAATCATGGACAGAGTAATAGAAGGATGATAATCTGGCCCAGAAAAGATCAAGTGGTAAAGTAAAAGAATTTCTGAAACTCTTGCTTTGAAAGAAGGAGCAAATATACTGTCGTTTGTTTCTTTCTATGATCAGGCTCATGATCTCTGCAAATAAACAGGACTGCATCAATGAAATATACAGTGCTAAATCAGTGTTTTCTCCAAAGGTAAAAGACTAAAAAAATCTGAATTTTTACAGTTTTGCCTATCAAGCGGTAATGATATTTTTCTCAGTGTGTAATAGAATTCATGTAGTTACATTTTTTTAGTGCAGCTGTCATGTCAAAAGCTTCTGCTTTTAGAAGAAATATTCACCACAGAGAATATATAGGACTTTGGTGTTTGTAAAACCTAAAGTAGCAGTTTCTCCAGAAATAAAAAGAAAGATTATTTCTCAACTGCAGAAATTTCACAGCCAGAAAGAAGAGTCTGAAGGTACTTGGGAAGCTGTATGACAGGAAGGCATCACAGAATCACAGTCTCTTAGAATGGTTTGGGTTGAAAGGGACCTTAAAGATCACCTGTTGCACCACAGTTGCCATGAACAGGTGTTGGGGGTTGAGTGCTCTTTTTTATTACTGTGTCAATTTAAAGAATTTTTCCCATTATCATGCCAATGGAGCTGGCCGGGTTACACCCAGGACC
>JAOTQP010000251.1:20479839-20490381 GCA_026413545.1 Cichladusa arquata | reverse complement strand
ACGTGGGGGGAGTGGAATTAAAGCCTCTATTTCAGAGGAAACTTCTGCCTTTACTGGCAGACACCTGTCCTTCAAACTAGGACAACAGGGAACCTTCCACTAGATTAGGTTGCTCAAAGCTCCATCCAGCCTGGCCTTCAACAGTTCTAGGAATGGGGAATCCACCACATCTGTGGGCAACCTGTTCCAATGCCTCACCATCCTCACCAGAAGAATTTCTTCCAAATATATAATAGTCTAAGTCTACCCTCCTTCAGTTTAAAGCCATTCCCCTCTGTCCTATCACTACATGCCCTTGTGAAAAGTCCCTCTCCAGATCTCTTTTAGGCCCCCTTTAGGTACTGGAGGACAATCTATGGTCTCCCTGGAGCTTGCTTCTATCCAGGGAAGTTGAACAACTCCAAGTCTCTCAGCCTGTCCTGTCTTCACAGCAAAGGTGCTACAGCCCTCTGATCCTTTGTGGCCTCCTTTGGGCTCCCTTCCTATGCTAGGGACCCCAGAGCTGGATGCATCACTCCAGACGGTGTATCAGGAGAGCAGTGGGGGTGGGGACAACCACTCCCCTTGCCCACTGGCCATGCTGCTTTCAATGCAGCCAAGGACACAGATGTTTCTGGGCTGACATTGCTGGGTGATGCTGAGCTTCACATCAACCACTACCCCTCAAGTCAGTCTTTGGTCTCAGGGCTTCTTTCATATGTCCATGTTTGGAAATCCCCTGATCCAGGTGCAGGACCTTGCACTTGATGTTTTTGAACTTCTTGAGATTTGCACAGGCCCAGCTCTCAAGTCTGCCAAGACCTGTCTGGATGGCACCCAGAAGGGAGTGCTGTACTAATCCAAGTGCAGGTGGGCACGGCTATGAAGCTGTGCAGCTATTTCTATTGCAAGAAATGCATGTGCAGGTGGTGACCTGGCTTCTTGCCCCTAACCTGAACTCTGACACTAGGCTGTGTTTGATGATACTATTTTAAAAAATCATACATATTAATTATTCCTAGTTACATTGATTCATATGTCAGTTTCCCCATTGCAAATGCTGCACTATGAAAGTCCCAAGAAGGATGACTGTTTTGGGAGTTATTGATCTCAGACTACTTCTTAGCATACAGTACGGAATTCTTTTGCCTAAATATTTTCTCAGTGTTTTCTGATTCTGATATGATAAAAATTATTCTGAGCTAGCTACATATTTACTTACTGTTTAAGTAAATATTAGAATGGTCCATGGACAGTGCAAAGCTAACTGTCAAACTATCAAGACATTTGTTGTGTAATAAACCAGGATCTGTCCTTTGCTAACATTATTGCTGTATTCCCTCAGTGATTTAATGCTGACATGTATAGACAAAGCAATAGATGCTAGTCTTGTGCTTGCTTTTTTAAAAAAAAAATTCCTTTGTTATGTGACTTCATTCTTTGATATATAGCATGAAACATCAATACCAAAGGAAGGGAAAACAAATAAATTAAAACATTTTTGTTTAAATATAATTTGTCAACTAAAGGATCACAAAGCACTTTTAAGAAAGCATTGTATCCACTGAGTACACACTGAAGTGTAATGGAGTCTTTCCACAGAATTCCCTGGGCTTTGATCAAGGGTTAAAGAATTAACTCTATTAGCATCCCACATCTCTGTGAAAAAGTAAAATATGACTGGGAAAAGTCAAAAGTAGAAGAGTTATACACTCTGATATAATAATACTGTGAATAGAACTGAAAAATATTTTCAGTCTTATGTCATGTACTTCAGATACATTGCCAGTCATAAATCACATTAATTTTAAGGTCTTCAGGCACTATACAGAAATCAGAAAACACTTCTAGTATTAGAAGAGTGCTGAGAGTACTAAATGCAGCAGGATAGAACAAAGTTAACCTGTTGGACTCCTGTTTACAGAAGAATGTAAGAGGAATAACAAAAACTCCAACTCTTCCACTAAATGTAACTCATCATTTTTTATTAACCATCTTGAAGAATAAAAATCACTGTTTGTCTTGGGGAAACTATATTTGGCTATTTAAAACAATTTACTTGGAAATAGCTGTGAAACATTAAGAACAGCCTGAAAAAGAAAGCTTTCTACTCAACATCGTGGCAGAATTATCTGATTCAGTGGTCAAATACTCAATACTCAAAATAATGGCCTTCAGAAACGTTTTATTTGATTTACAGTAATTTTCTTCTCTTTTCAACTCTTTAAAAAATAGCATATTGACATAGTTTAATATCCTGTGGTTCAAAACAGTTCCAGGCATTCTATGGAACAGTTCTAATCTATAAAATATGGTCTTCTTTCTACAAATCATTACATCCATGAGTAACTTTATGTACAAAAGTTATTCCAGGGGTATGCAGGGACTCTTTACATCTCCTCCCTTAATCATTCACAGAGTGTGTACACTAAAGGCACACAGGTAAATGCTTGTCTAAATAATGCATCAAATAAAAGGCAAGGGTGTTTCAAATTCACCTATAGCTTTCATAAAGGTACCATGAAGTTTTAAAATCCTACTGATTACAGGACGCAACAGAGTTCATGCAGCAAGCTGAAAGCAGCACTGAAGAAAAGAATGGAAAAATGTGTCTTGAAGTTATCAAGATCTGTTAAACTGTGTGAATGATAATTCATACCAATAGTATGAGGAGTGTAGAAATCAATTCTGTAGTAGCAGAACTATGATGACAGAGGAGGGCAGCTGGAAGTGACAAGCAGGAGCTGCTTAGAAAAAGAAGGGTTATTTAGTGATACACTTGACTGTGAGAGGCAGCTCCCCATGTCAGTGCTGTAAAACTGTTTGGAGGGCAGATAGCTAATGCAGTGATGCTGGACTGTGGCAGTGACTATGGAGTGATACTGTGGAATGATAGATGTGGGAGCTCTTGGCACCACTGACAGATAATTAGGGAAATTGGCAGGGCTGGGGGGAAGAAAGCTGAAATCTATTGTGCACATAAAGAAGATGAAAACCTGTTGTTGGGAGGAATATAAGGGCTTTTATCTCCCGTAAGTAAGGAGGGAATTGAAAGCTCTCTGATGAAGGTAGGAACTTAGTGTCAGAGAGTGGAAGGTAACCTGAAGGATGACAATTTGCCAAGCTTGAGCCTGCTGCCTTGTAGAGAGCTTGCCATTTGTAAATGAGAAGCTTTCAATAGGGGAGAAATATAGAGGCAAAAATACAATTTGGTGTCTGCAAAGGCGGGTGTTACAGAGATTCATGAAAAACATTGGCAAAAAATGCAGTGTAAGGCTGAATGCTGGGATCTTTTTTAAGATGACTTGGAACTTAATCAAAGTTAACCACAACAGTTTAGCTTTAGCTGTAATAATGATAATAAACATAGCAATGTACCTTAGAGTCTTTCAGTCAACTTCCTCTGGAAATCTCATGCCATAAGTGCCTGTCACTGATGAAATCTGCATTAAGCAAACTCTCCTTTGGACCTTAGGTATCGCCTCTGAAGTGGATAAGGATGTCCATGTAGATTGGAGTGTCAAATACTGAAAGAAAACACGGAACCCAAGGATAAGTGTGCTTGTTCAGGCCAAAGGATCCTCCTAATACTGTACCCCCAGTGAGTGGAGACAGGGGCAAGGTGGCTGGCAGGCATAGAAGAGCCTAGACTCTGCTATTACTGTGCTAAATTAGGTTGGTTTAAATCACAGGTTAATGAGAAAAATTTTTATAGCTGTGGCCACACTTTATTGCAACATATGTGCATTTTCCTCACTCACATAAAATGTACTTAAAGGAATTAATTTACCCTGTGTCTCTTACCTGGGCATTCATCATTTGACTGGTAATTATAATGACTGTTTTTTGTACTTGGATTCTTTAGGGAGTGGGCTGTAGGTAAAGTACCTTGTATTCTTTAGGTGTTTATATCCTATTAATTTCATTGAGAGTTAGACAACTAATTAGAAGGTACATGCCTGAAAAACTTTGATAAGGTAGAACTTTGTTTCTGCAAACAGATGCTATGCTGCTGCTAGTACTGCAACAGAGTGAAGTTACAGTATGGATGGTTTTGTACATATGCAAGGAATTGGGTCTTACATAGTCCAAGGCATTTTCTTTTAAAAAGCCCTACAATTTACTCTGCAGCTTAGTGAAGTTACTCAAGCTCAGCAGATCTCAGTTCTTCTCTAGCCACTTTCAGTTACCAACATCTGTGTCTTTTGAAGACACAATACAGGCTAAATTTTCAAGGTGTTTGGGGAAATATAGGAGCAGATAACTACAAATTAATAGAAAGATGAAAAATAGATGCAGATGGCAATGAATTTTATATATTTCAATTTAATTTCTATACAGTGCACATATACACTCTTCTTGATTAGGAAGGGAAGCAAAACACTTTCTTGGGTCAAGGAAAAGACCTGTTTTCGTGACTATCTAAATGTCTTTGTCTCAGTAATACAGATACCTTCTATACTGTATTCCACAAGTCCAGACTGAAAATGAATCTCTTTGAAAATTTTTTTTGTCTCTTATTTCTGGCTCCAGATAGTGAGAAGAGTATTCTAATGGAGATTTTGGTTCTTTTGGGACTATTTAGATGTGCAAATCTGCCAAAACACACTTTGTCTAAACAGTGATTCCCTCAGAAGGTTGTGAGATTTTCAATTTTATTACTGAAGTGAGTGTACAGCTAAAATGGTTTTCTTGCCTCTTATGTGCAATTTTCTCACGGTTACACTGGGGAGCAGAACCTGATTGTATAATAAATTTTACTTGGTATGCAAAATTACAGATATGGAATCAATGAAGGTGCTCAAATGGAATTTAATGGTGATGATGAGTGACAGATGAGAAACCAGCTCCCTCTTCTAAACCTGGACTAGCTCAATGAAGCCATTGAATTGTAGGTGTTCACTAATTTCAGAAATGCCAGCGATTACTTAATCTTAGTAAGTTCAGTAAAAATCCAGTACATGCAGGTTTTAAAAATGCAAAGAATGAGCTTTCTTAGAAAGAATTGCCTCTGTGTTTCTTTTTCAAAGAATATATTAGACAATATATTCGATTAGACAATATATATGATTCATGCAGTCGATGCACTGTGTGAGCTGTGATCCCAGTGGCTGATTACCAGCAAGGTACAGATGAGTAAGTTTAACTGATAGTGAGGTACATACAATGTTGGATTCCCTCGTGAGCAAAACACAATCAACTTGAAGAATTTTACTGTATCTTTTTGCCAACTAAACAGACTTTCTAGTTGCTGATTTGAATATTCAGAGAGAAGAAAAATGTGCATAACAAACCAAACCCTGAGGAAAAGACTTGGCCCTTGCTTTCCCCAGGTTCAACTTAAGTCAAACACTGCTCCACCCCACTTCCTGTCTTCAACTTTCCTCAGTTTTGTTCACATGTAGCACCCAGTCCTCCCTAATTCCTTTGGAGAGCAGATGGGAAGCAGAGGGTCTAGGATTAGCACAGAACCATTCCTACCTGCTTCTTCTCTGGTGACCCACAGCTGGGGTCCCTCAGGGCTGTTTCTGTCCCAGGGCAGGTCATCCACTGCCGAGGTTTTGGGGTCAGTAAGTTGCTTACACCTGCACTGCAGCCATCTGGACTTGGCTGTGAGTGGCCTGGGGCAGTTCATGCCATCCTCTGGGTAGTGCTGCAGCTCCTACTACTTAAACCAGTTCAGGTGCAACACGCTCTCCTAGACTTTAACAGGAACTGACATGTTTTTGCAGGTGGTTTTGATTTTTTTTTTTTTTTTACTGACATCTGGTAGAATTTCAGAAAATTTAATAAAGAAATAAAATCTCTGCCACATAGAGTAGTTAAACAACAGCAAAACATTATGAAAGGCTGAAACACAAGTTTCAGTCACTTGCTAATAGTAAGATTCTTTCTGCATCAGTGCATGGAAAGGCATTTAGGTGTGCAATGGGAGGAGCAGCCTCCTGGATGATAGGTTGTGACAGGAAGATGATATCTTGTTAAATACCTTGTTTGGTTTTTTTTGAAAGTAAGAATGGTGGATGTCCTAGCTGAAGCTCAGGTGGCAAAATTTAGTGTGAAGATTTGGTTCCTTTTAGTTCTTCCTCATTTCTTTTTCAGAACTTCTACTTGGGCTGCATTGTCCATCACAAAAGTAAATTTGGACATAAACCCTGAAATCCTAATGAAGACAAATGAGATGCTAATGGAGAAGCTAGGATCAGGATCAAGGCCACTATGTATGGGAAAACAGCTTGCTGAAATGGCTATTTTAAAAGCCTGAGGTGAAACATATATATAACCAATATTTTTCTTCTGTGAACTGGTAAGCATATTTCTCTTGTTAATGAGAAACACAATCTTTCTGAACTTGAATTTTTCAACTGGGTTTATAGGGTTTCCCTTCTTCCCCTTCCCCCCAGGTGCTATCCTACTTTTAGACAATGATACAAATATCTTCTTTTAATTTTGCAACATGTGGCAATGAATAAATACCCTTACTTGGATTAGAGACCAACAAAAGTTATGCTAATACTTTTGCATTCAGAAATATTGTTCAATTATATCCCTTGATGTGTAAAATAACATTCCTTCCCTCTGTATCTGTATAAAACCCTCCAGTAGTCCTAAGATTTTATATATTACACTGATTTCTACAATGACATTTTATTAAGATACCTTTTCTGAAGAGAAGTCTTGAACAAAGACTACTTGTTTTAAAGACAGTTTGCCCTCAGTGTTGTACTGAACTCAGGTATACACAACTGTATTGTGCCTTAGCAGAAGGTGGTGGATGCAAAAATAATTTCTTTTAGCATAACTGCCTATAGAAGTTATTTGGGCTGAGGTACTTTACCTTTCATTTGCAAGGGGTGAAAATATTTCTGCTCAGCTGCACTGAGTAACTCATTAAAATGTGGCAACGCTTCCACAAGTCTAAGCCCTCTGTGGCTTTCCGCTCTGAGCGTCTCAGTCCAGGTGCTCGTATTTATAGGAAACAATCAAGCTAATGTAGTCACAGGATTAATCTTATGTGGCTCCAGATGTGAGGGAATGAATGTGTTTATATGTAGGTTCACAGAAATGGCTGATAAATATAATTTAATTTCAGCAAGTATTAGAGGAAAAAAAAAAAGCTTACACCAGCTTATGAGTAGACTGTACCTTACAGCAGCACTTGTCTTATTCAGGGAACTAGTGCAGGACTGTGTGTGCACAAATAGCAGAAACAAAAGTTTCACTGAGAAATTCCCTAAGCTTGGTAGTGAGATCATTCAAGCACTGATCTCCTAAAATAACAGAAATACAGGTTCTAAGAATGCCTCATTAGTATCAGGTAAATGCATAACTGAAGCACATGCAAGTTTTGATGACTTCTTAACGCCACGTAATGGGGGAAGCAGAGGGCACAAAAAGCTTGCCCACTAAGCCACAAACTATGAGTAGCTCTAGTGCCACAGCCCTTTATGGATTTCCCTGTGGTTTAGCTGGAGCTATAGGAATGACCTTTGAGTGTTTTTATGCTAGTGACTGCATGACTCGTTTTTATTCTAAATGCTGCTAAACGTGTGTTTTTGCTGTGCCTGACCTTGTGCTTTACTCACTGCAATTATTTCAAGTGACTTCCTGGGAACAGAATCACAAAGCAAAAGGCTTTTCCATGGTGTTTATCCTTAGACCATCTGAGAGCTTAATGACTCTTAGAATTCCACTGTTACTTTCCCCTGTACTTGGCTTACAAGGAAGCAACATGATGCCCATTTTACATATAGAACAGAAGTTCAGAACATTTCAGATTAGAAAATCAGAGCCACGATACAAGGAGACCATGATTTTGGATTCAATGCTCTTTGGCACATCCTAAGCACCAGCGAGCTGTGAGGGATCAGCGCCAGGCTAGTGGAGCACAGCTAACTGAGGGTACTTGTGACAATCAGTGCTCAGCTGGGTGGGGGTAGGTGCAGTTTTTCAGGTGCAGCCTGGGAGGAGTTTTAGGAGTTTGCAGCGGTGAAAGCAGTTTGAGGTCGTTTTAGGATTTCCCCTTGCATATCTGTGGATCTCTGTCTTGAGCAAACCTACTACTAGGATTGTATTTTCTTAGAGAAAAACTTCTGATTTTGGGAAAACTGCTAAGAAGTGCCTGAGGAGTCTGAATGTAGGACTGGTGAGTAATGTATACGTGGCATTGTGTTTAAATTGCTTTTACCTACCTAATGGAGAATACCGATTATGGAATGGTGCACGGAAATGAAAAAGATGGGTGTTTAAAGTTCTACCTCTTCAGGTGTCTAAAGTGACTACTCTCAGGGAACATTTATATGGTTTGTAGCTCTTTTCTGAGGGCAAATAGCCAATGCTCAAAGGCTGTGCAAAAGTTTATTATGTTTGCTATAATGGGCTACCCAAAATAACCGTGTGGAAATATGTACATGGAAACAAGTGCTCTTTTTGTGTGAGGACACTGTGTGGATTATCACTTGGGCAGCAGGGAACCTGGTTTCTTTCTAGCTGCGAATTGTCTGCTTCCACTGGTTTTTAGAGTAGTCTAGTTCTTTAGACTTCTCTGGCATTTACAGTTTCTTTCCTTTTTGTTGCTTAGTGCAAATTCAGCTTTATGTTCCTGCAATTTCTGGTCCTTCTTGCCTCCCTGTATTTCAGCCATTTTGGGCTCCCCCTTTGTTGACTGGCTGCCGGCTTGAAGTAACGCTCTGTTGAATGGATGTGAACAGAAATGTTCTGATGCTGGGGAGAGCTACTTGCTAAATAAAAAAAAAAAAAACATTCTATAGTCCACGAATGCTAGAAAAATTCAGAGGATTAGCTGTTATACTGTGCTTAGCAAATCAAAGTAATTTTGCTGTAATTTTTGGTTTCTGAAGTTTTTGAATTAATTTTTCTGAACTGTTTTGCTTGAAGGAGGTAGTTGACAGGAGATGTATAATCCAAAACTGCTACAGTTCTGTAAAATTCTCAACTGTCAATGAGAAAGTATTTTTAAGGTTTTTCACTTTTGTGTAGAATGAATGTTATAATCCAATAACCTTCAGTACTCACGGTAAAATCAACACCTTTTTGATAATTTGGTGCGTAATCCTTTTGAAAAAGAAAATAAAAATGAATGCTTTCTTGATGAAGTCTTTTTAATACTCCAAGTGGCAACAAAATCCTTACTTTTCTCTACTAATGTCTTTTTTTTAAACCCCGTCAGATATTTGGGTTTTCTCTGTTGGATCACAGAAGCTAGTAATGGAAAAGACTTAATTCATTAGGTCACTAATGCGCCTCACTTGCAATAAGATTATTTAGTATCATGCTCTTATTTTGTCTGGTTTCATTTTAAGTGAGACCTATTCTAGGACTTATGCTATTTCCTTTGAATGACATTTCCAAAGCTGAAAATGATCTGATTATCATGCATAGTTTTCTGTTCTACAATCTAAATTTTTATTTACATTAATTTCAACTAACGTTTCTTAGTGAAAGTATTTTTTTATTATGTGAAATAACTCAGTTTCTGATTAGAAGTCAGGGTATGTTTACTTTGTTTTTATATATTTACATATGCTTCTAAGAGTTATGTTTCCTGCCAGTCTTTTTTTCCCAAACAATCAGCCTAAATCAAGTTAATGTTTAAGAAGGTTTTCTCTTCTTACTCTTGAATTAATTCAGGCAACTTAGCCCATGTTTTGTCTCACACAAATTATTTGCAGCTTGGGAATAGTTTGTATTTATTTGTTCCTGAGCCAAAGTCCTGTAACAAACCACTGGACCCTAGTGAGTCTGGGAATGCAAGTGAGTTGTTTTTGATGAACCTTATTATATGGAGTAATGTACTATCGAAGGAAGTGGGTTTTGGTTGGTTTGTTTTGATGTATTCTAAACAAGGATATTTCTACAAGTTTTCTCAATGTTTACTTCCTCTCTTGTTTTGTAGCTTGTGAAGCCTTTAATTGTGCTTTGTCTCTTGCTTAATCCTGCAGCCTTCTATTCTTGTGAAAGCAGTATTTATTTTAATTTTATAGGGGTTTCACTTTTATTCACAAATTTTCAGGCTTGTCCCACCTCTCCCTACACTACCCTGTCCCAACAGTTTCCCATCTTGTTTTTCCATCCCACACCACCATTCCAGCCGATGCCTTCTGGTGTTTTGGTGTTCATTCAAAGATATCATTACTCTAATTTCACATAACGTGGGGAGTTTTTCTTTAACAGCTTCTTTCTTCCCACCCCTTGATTTCTTTCCGTTTTCTCTCTCACCCATGGCAGAGAGAACAGGTTCACCAAAACGGCAGGTAAGAGGTAGCTCATACCCATTTCTATCAGTTTTCCCCACATATCCAAAATATGTTTGATGTACCATTCTAGGTTCTCTTAATTATGCTTTCAGTAATTGCAGCTGACTCCAGGGCAAGCAGGTGTCAGGAAAATGCACAAACGCCAGAGATTTATGTCCAAAGAGGAGACAGAGGAGTCCTGCAACTTCATCCGAATAAAGGGAGAGAGCTCACCGGGGCACACGCCCGCGGGGTTTTCTCTCTCGGGGTTTTGGAGGGCGCAGCCTCCTTTTATCCTGAACTCCCG
>JAOTQP010000251.1:20402443-20479745 GCA_026413545.1 Cichladusa arquata | reverse complement strand
CCATTTTACCCCAAAGCTCAGACACTCGGGCTCTGCAGACCCTTGTCTGTTTCAGGAGCTTGTCTGGGCTCTGAAACTAAACGGCTGCCCAAAGTTAGAAGGGACATTAGGACTCATTTTAAAGGTGTTAACACCCACACTCTCACCCATCAAATTGTAAAGACAGTCGCACATATCAGAGGATCAAGGTAGAAATGGGGTATGAGTCTTTGTATTGCCTGCAGTACAGGGAAGCCTTTATCTCTGTGTCATCCCTATCCCGTACGTATAAGAACAAAAGTTGTCAAGCAGAACAGCTCATGTTCCTGCTCGAAGACTGACAAAGAATATGGAGGTAGCATTAACAAGAACAGGCAATTAACTTTTTAAAGCTCTTTTCTCAAGGATTAAACTTCAAAGATTTTTTTTTCTCGTGGTAGTCACCAACAAGCCATTGATCCCTTTAGATTTTATATGGAGCTATTTACATGACAATATATATGGCAGGGTACTTTCTGTAATGTGATTGCAGATTAATCGTTGTTAACAATCTGCTAATACCAAGCACAAGCACCTGAATGAAACGAATCTGTTTGAACTACTCACTCCAGCACTTCTGGGCCTAGGAGAGTTTGGTCTTCTACTCCCAAATAGAGGTACCTAAAATAAAAGAAATTAAAGTGCCCTGAGGTATGAACTCTTGCAAACGGTGACTATAATGGGAGTCAGAGAACTTGCGTGTAGGTGTAAGACCACAGGTGAAAGGACTGCTGTCTTTAAAGGTAGTTAAATACCATTTTTTTCTGGGACCAATAAGGATGAAAAAAGCAAACTTGTCTTCAGTCCAAAATCATCTATCTTTAAGCTTAAAATTTAGCGCAAGAAAAGCTATCTTTTGCTGTCTGTTGCCCATGGTGATATGTAGGTGTTAGTATAAAGAAGAAAGGAAAATGTGCAAAAGATGTTTCACTGCACGTGATGGACATGGCTGTAATGGCTGATGAAAACTGGTTAATGGAAAAATAAGTCTTTTAAGTCCAATTTTACGCCTCTATCAGCATATGCATGTTTGAGGGAACAGAACTCCGTGTTCATGCAGTGGCTCTTTACAGCATTAACTCTGAGAACAGTCTAGCTTGAAAAGTAATGGAGACTCCATTGTTCAGACTTTAAAATTAAACTGCAAGCTGGTGAATGTATGTTAGAGTGCAGCAACTCAGAGGTTTACTTGGTTAAGAGAGATGGGCATAATAGATCTCATTCCTTGATCAGCCCAAACATGTAACTATTTTCTTCTTCAGGCTTTCCACACTAATCTGCCAGCTTCATTTGTCATGGAACAGAGTACTAACCCTTAAAGTCTTACAACTAGAGTTGTGTACAAGTTTTATTGACTACATTAATATTTTAAGCATCTCTGTTTTGAAATGAAAGTAGCTTTTATTTTGCAAATTTTACAGTAGCTGTTGATCTCTTAAGTGCTCGCAAGCCTTTGTCTCCATTGTGAAGTGAAATGTCTTATTTCAGGCCCAGCTTGGATTAAGCTAGAAAGGACTGAAATACCATTTTTTGAAATTATTTTGACGTATGAAAGAGCAGGCTTGTTGTCACAAAACTCTTCTGAATATAAGTGAAGCACACTAAGGCTGAGATCTTTGTCCTTTCTTTGAATCATGAAATTGTTTGGGCTTTTTGTTTTTTGTCTTGATTGATTGCTTTTGCATGCCAACAAAGCTTAATGACTGAAGTGTTGGTTTGAGACTTTGTAAATATTCTAAAGCAACTTTCCAAAATACTGCACAGTCAGAAACCTACCAGAAGACATTTTGAACTCTCCTAATCATTTTAGTAATCTGCTACAGTGTTCTGATAAATATTGAAAGAACACCTTTGTGACCAAAGAGAACTAATTTTACACTCATCCTGATATTTGCCTTGTTTAGCAATGTTAGCCTCACTGCTGCTCAAGCTGGTTTGCTGAATTCCTGTGCAAACGAGTGAGACTTGAAAGTTGGGGTTAGAGGGGAAAATGACAGTCTCTGGAGAGCAGGAATATTGATGAAACCATACCTCAGGCATTCCTAATTGAAGTCAGAAAACTTGAGTCAGTGTAAACAAAAAACTGCTGATGGGCACAAGTGGTACAGAGGTTAGTCAAAGCTCCTGGACAATTAAAGCATTTGAGAGTGGAAGTACTGGTTCAAGATATATGTGGTAATCACAGTTTCAAATCCTTCTGTTTTAATTCTTTTTTTTTTGTTTGTTTGTTTGTTTGTTTGTTTTGCCTGAATGTATGCTAAGTTAAAGGTCGTGAAAAGGTTTATGACCAAATCAAAAAATCAAATTTAAATATTCTTGTTGCTTGGAAAAGAAAAAATCTTCTAGGGAACCTTAATGTATTAGTGTAATACTCTAATCTTTTTGATATCAGAATTTCTTTAGGTGTTTAGCTTTAGTTTAGGTGTTTAGCTTTAGTTTAGTAACTTTTTGATCTTGTTTCTTAAACAGTGATCAGTATTTAAGGCTACCTGCATATGCCAAAAATCCAGAAGTTTTTAGCAAGTGCTCAATGATGTGACAATAAAGTCTGGACCATTACTTTAAGTCTTTTTTCACTAAAAGACATACTACACACTTCAATTCTTGCTAACCATCCCTCTAGAGGGAGGAAGAGATATAATGGTCACAGAGAAATGTAAGCAAATGTAAAAAGGATGCTCATATTAGCTCAGGCTGAGGGTGTGTGTATTGGAGTATTCTCCTTGCAGCAGTAGCTGCTGAAAGACAGAAAGAAGGAGGGGGGGAAAAATATTTTATTTGCTCTGTTTACCAAAGAGGAAAAAACATAATTTCCTTTGGAAAGGGGGTGGAAGTGTTGTGGTGGAACAGGTATATCAGAATATAGCAGCTATGTAGGATTTTAGGCTTTGGAGTCTGTGGGCATAGGTTTTTGATAGAGATACATATTTTTTATTTATTTTTATTTATTTTTATTTTTCATTATTTAAATGGTCATGAGCTGACCTTCTAAAATAGCCATTGCTTTTTATGTTTTCAAACAAGGCTTTAAACTTCTTTCTGTTCTTTGAAGGAAGAAAGGTAAGGAAACATGCACTTATTTTTTCCTTCTGACTTTTTATCAATTTGTTTTTTTGCCTAAGATATTAGCGTTTGAAAATCTATCTCTAAATAATAGCATCCAAATAGCACAAAATCAAGGTGATTGATTTGTATTTCAGCATTGCAGAATTAATTTGAAATTATAGGCTTGAGGCACTAAATTAAAGTTTTTAGGCAGAAGTTTGGAATATGATGGTGAGTCTGGAGCTAGAAATACCCACAATGTAAACCACTCAATTTTTCAAAGTAGTTGGTGAGAAAAGAGCAAATTGCCACTATATTAAAAACCTGTCTTTATTTTAGGGCAGTAAATAGTGAAATATAGTGCTTAGTGTGTTTCTCAAATTTCTGAGGAACTCAGTTGTTTTGCTCACTAGATTGACTGTGAGTTTTAAGATAAAAAAGACATGAAATATCTGTTTGCTGCTTGAGTTTTGCTATTGTACCTTTTCCCTGGAGGAGAGGTTTAGGATGAGACTGTTATTACTATTACTTATATGTCTATTGTAACAGTAATGCAGAGACCCTGACAGAATGTTGTCTACAAAATTCTTGTAACAGTAGAAATCTGTTTACCACTGGTCTTGAACATAAACTTTGCAAATATTAGCTGGCAATTAATTTTTCTTTTCTCCAGATGATACATTTTCTTGTCTGCTTTTCCATTTTCTTTCACTGTTAGTCTCCTGAAAATCTTCGTGGTGAACAATAGGCTTCACAACTCCCAGGAGAAAGATCATCGTGATTGCTTTTCCAAAAACCTCAGTATTGTTCAGTTCAGCTCTGAAGTTGTCTGAAGTCCAGCCGTGGCAGTGGGTGCTGGGCTTCCTTAGGAACAGCTGCCACTGCCCTCTAGCAGAGGCAGGAGAAGCTGCATGTGCTGCTTCACAGTCCCTGTAGTTTTGAGGCCGGTGTATAAATTCACAGCATCCATTGATCCTGGCTTTAAGCTAGGACTGCACTAAGCCAAGTGGTTGATGAGAGACTGGTGTGTATTTTCCTCTGGTAATTGTCACTAGGGTGCTCACTGTGGGTAGTGTGCACTCTGGCAGCTGTAACTCTTCAAACTTCATTAGCCAGAGGTGCCTGGTTGTACTGGGTGCCAGCCTCAGCCTGTCTACAGGGACCTCTCGGGTTATCTTTCACCCCTGCTGTGGTCTTGCTAATGCTTTCTCAGTGTGGAAATCATAAATATGACTATTACTTCATAAAGAAACTGAAAATTAAGAGGAAACAAGGGAACTGGCTGCAATTAGCATATGTAATTTGGGGTTCACTAAATCAAATGGTGTCAATTAATAAAAATGTGAAATATTGCAAAAATATTTGAGGGGCTTTTGGAGGTTTTTTGCGTGGGAGTATGTATGTTGGGTCAGTACTTTCTCTGTTGAGGGCTTTGCTGAGCAATAAGTGTGCTTCACTTGTGCTGAATTTCAGAAGTTTTCAGAGGAGTGATATTGATATTAACTGACAGATCATCAAATTCAGCTGAATGAGGTGAGGGCCAGAGTAAGAGGGAGCTGAAGTCAAGTTTCCTTATTTTTTTCCCCTTGGGAGGTGGGATGGGGGAAGAGAGTGGTATATCTGGTTTATATTGCATTGTAAACTGCCTTTGTTTTAACCATAATGGGACAACATGAACAAAGATGCTTGTAAAAAGGGGAGTGATGAGATGTCCAAAGTGCAGCCTGTTTTGGGGAGAAAACCAAAGTGAAAAACAAAAAAATCCCTGGAAGTGCAAAGAATGTTTTTTTCCTTTTGAGCGATGTGAATGTAATTAGCAGCTGGTATGGTTTTGAGATAGGACAAAAGTCCTTGCCTGCACCTTTGGGATTATGATGAAGAAAATCTGGAAAATGCTAATTTATTTTTGCACAACATTTAATCTTTCTTCCCCCCCCAACACGTATTCTGTGCTGTGGAAATCAGAATGCAAGTCAGTTTAATTACTTTTGCTGTTGTTCCAGTCCCGTGGATTGTAAATATTAGATTTATGAATCGATTTAATCAGCTCTGGAGCTTTTTAAATATACTCAAGCAATTCTGACTGCACCTAGAAAAAGGTCGTGGAAAAAGCTGTCCACAGTGGACTTTTGTCTAGACATGATTTCCTTATGAAACGTTAACTGACTAGTTAGAACTATAAATGTTATATCTCTGATGAAGTTGTTTATCTGAGAGTAGCAAAATTACTCATACCACAGTCTTAGAGACAACATGCCATTAGCTTCATTAATACCATGTGCTTTGGGATGATATGTTCTCAAAGTAGAAAGTGTCAGTGTAGTGCTATACTCCTGTGGCATGCCTGTGGCATTTTGGTCACTGCATGAGGTGGAAAAGGTTAGTGATGAGTGTTTGACTGAATAGGGCAAAGTCAATATGAAGGGCAGGTAAATGCATCAGGGCTTCTCAGCGTGAGGAAACTAGTCCAGGCTGCTTATGGTAGAAGACTATGAATCTGTGAGTGGCATACTAAAGTGTGCAGAAGATTCCTGTCTGACTTTGCAACTCCTTGTGGCACAGATAATTGAAGGTTGGCACAGGGTATTCAGGAAACACCACCATTTGCTTCCCTTGGTCTGATGGCTACCTGTGACAGTGACCAACACAGGCAAAACTTTGGCTAGGTGGATCTTCAGCCCAAGCTGCTGTGGCTTCTCGTGTTCCTATGTGGATAGGCATGATTGTTTGTGTCTGAGTGAGAATCCTCTCAAAGATCCACAAGTCAAGAAAAAAAAACTTAAGATTCAGTGTTTGGGAATAGGATGGAGGGTGAAGAAATGATAGGGTGGAGAAGCAAAATAATTGCAGCAAAGAAAAAAGAGTTACAATTTACAAATTCTCCTGTTAGTTCAGTGGACTCTTATATAAATAAATCATTTTAGATTTTAATTATACAGCCATTTAAGCTGAAAAAGTGAACAAAAGCCCAAGTGGTTTTGTGTGATTTGTGAAATAGTGCAGGTCTTCCATCTTATGAAACTGTGTCCTACATTTCTTTCCAGGTACCACAGCCTCCTTCTCATGCTGTGTGGCTTTGCAAGTTCACTGGCTTTTAAAACTGCAGGGTTTGCTTAACAGTAGAAGACTTTTACTGCATGTTAGTACTGAATACTGTGGCCACAGTGCTTATGGACAGTGCCCTGTTACATGGCAGTCCTTTGTGCTACAGTAGCAATAACAACTGCCACAGTCAGTGCATCAGGGCTGCTGTGCCAGCTATCCTATGGTTGGTGTATCTAAAACTCCTCAAAAACTTCCATGTTCAATTACAGTTTGTTTGCTAAAACTTGCCGTGGTAGCTATTTCTGCGATATGAGGCACCAAACCCATTTCACGTAGCTCACTCTTTAGGGAGCTCTGTGAAGTGTATTTGGCTGCTCAGACCCATGAACTGGTTCCTTAACAGTCCCTCGTAGTTATCATTTACTGTAGTAATCCCAGAGCTGCTTCTGAGGAATGGTTTATTTTTGGTTTCATGTTTCTGAAAGAGTCTCAGCCTTCAGTCTCCTGCAGGAGCCTGGAGTGTCATCTGGTGCAAAAAGCTGGAATTATGGATGACAAGTGAGACAACAGTGTTTGCATCCTGAACCTGATACAGAAGGTCTTAATTACCTGGGGGAAAGCAAAGGCAATATAACTGTTTTGATGTTTCATGAGGGACTTGTACTTACCACAGCAGAATACTCAGGTTCATGAACCAATGCAGGTCAGCTATTTAGGCAATACATGGAAAATCTGTTTTGATTCTTGGACTGAGAACTCTAAACTCGTTTCATAAGTGAAAGGTTTTGGCAGAGCAATTCTCACTGAAGGAGGGAATTTCAAGAACCTTCATAAATGCAGTGTTGGATGTCTGCCTCCACTGACATTCTAATTTTTTCTTTTCCTGCCAGAAATCTTTTCTTTTCTAAAAATATTTACTTGACTCTGCATATTGCTGCCTAATCTAAAGATGGATAATATAGTGCTGATTTTAAAATCCCAACTGGTTTAGGATATAAGAATGACTTGTAAAAGCATTGCTAAAATGATCAGTTTGGAACAAATTTTCTAACTGATTATGCTCTTCTGGCTGTTGTGTGGTTTCTACACTACCAACCCCCCACTCCCTCCCCCTATAACCACTGCTGCCATCCTAATCTTCTAGACCATTTAGTGCCCTCCTCTTATCCTAAGTAAAATACAATTGCTGGCTCTGATATTCATTAGGTGATAATCCAGATTAATTCAGACTTTGATGTAGAAACAAGTCCTATTTCAGCTGCCAAGAAATCCAGATCGCCCCATGGAAAATGTACACACACATGCACGTACACACAGGCACACGCAGTATGTAGAATGCCTTAAAGAAACTGTAGCTAACCACCTTATTAGTATTCCTCCCTCCTCTGTGTTTCACTTGCAGCAACAGAGGGCTGAGCAAAATGCAGTAGAACAGGGACAGAGACAGAGCTGGCAATCATCTCGGTGCAGGCTGCTGAATGTAGGGGGTGGGGGGGATGCAGCAAAGCAAGATTAATAACCTTGCCATAATCCTGTGCACCCTGGAAGGAGATACCTCCGGTGACTGAGCTGTTCTTGTCTTGATTAATTGGACTGAGTGAATGAGTGGCTGGCAATCCACCTGGTTTGGAGGCGACCCCCTGGTTTTGCTGCTCTCTGAATCCTCTACCCATCTGGGAAGGTAACAGTGAGACATACCATCTGCAGCACACACAGCAGCTATTGGAGGCTACTACTGACAGTTTGCACTACAGTTTTTGGTGAGCAAGAAGCCAGGTATATTGTACAGTAGGATATTTCTGTGCTCAAGCTACTGAATTTCACAATCTGGTCCTTCAGCAACCCCCTACGCTCCCTTTCCAACTGCCTTTGAGTTCTGGGCTTACTTTTGGCATAGTCTCCTGGACGCATTTTGCTGGGGATGGAAGAGCAGTAAATGGAACCTCTGAAAACTAATTGTTTTGCTTCTGTGTGACTCGAGAAAAAGCTGAAAGAATCACATACACTTGGAGGAATTTAAATTTCTCTCTGAGAAGTTTATAGAGGGACTGTACTAAAGGTAAGTCCAGGGGATTGTCTACCCCTTCTGTTTCCTTGTTTGTTTCCTGCTTGCTTGCTTGCTTTAAAGTACAGGAAAAAGACTAAAACATTAGTACTGGGTGGTTAAGGAGCGTGGTGTTTGTAAAGTCTCTACTTGTAATTTGCATCCCCTTTTTACATCCTTTTCTGGTTCGGTTTCTTTTTTTTCCTCCCTCCTTCCCCTGCCATTTGCCCTGTAAAAATGCTTGCAAAATAATAATCTATGGGGCTCTTGGAAAATGTTAGTTAAATAGCACTATAAATCTCCTTTTATTTCAAAGGTATTAGAATTTCTAGGAAGAGAAATCTTTTTATTAAACAAGCTAAAATATTTGGGAAGTATCTCAAATGGACAAGAAATATAACTCATACAGTATCTTCAATAGAAGCCTCCATATTTTCATAAATCTTGTCTAGTTTTTTCTCTGCATTTCAGTCAGCTCTGGAATGATGAATATGTAAGTACAAAGCTGTTTCTGCTGCTGTTAGCTGAAGAAGGTAGCAGAATAGAAATTTGTGGATTTGTGCATCCACTTACCTGAAGTTCATCTATTTGCTTCTTGTTAACCTTTTGAATCCTGCTTTCGTTTTTTTTTGGCTACAGAGTTTATGCAATATGTAGGACCAAACAGTAATAACTCTTATGGTACCAAGTGCCAATCACAAATGGGTTCTTGTGGACCATTAATTTTTGGAATGGGGGTGTTGCTAAGTATTCAGGTGACCAAAGTAAATGTTTCATCCAGCACCGTACATGGCACTCCAGAATTTCTTGAGATCTATCAGTTGCATTGCTCTGGTGCTACTCAGTATTTAAACCTGGCACTTTTCCTCTCCCTGCACCCCCTTCCACCAATGCAGTGTCTACTGTAACAGTATGACTGTTGTAGCCTTTCCCATCATTCCATTAAATAATAGAAATAAAATACCATTGTACTGCAATAGAATCAGAGCTCTTTTAGTTCAGCTGCTTTTTTTTTTTCTTTTTTTTTTTTTTTTTTATTGCTGCACTGATAGTACTTAGCATTCCCAAGGAGGTAAGCAAACCATCTGTAAATACATTTCAAAGATGCTTCGTTCTCCAAGTGCAATTGCTAGGTACTCATGCCGTTTCAATTATATGAATATGAATGACTAATATTGAAGAGTGTGGTATCTCTTTGAAATACTGCATAGCTGTATACATACTGTAAAAAAATGGGGATTAAAATAGAGTTCTACTGAATAACCAGATGCTCAGGGGCTTCTATATGTATATATACAAATGTAATGTATGCAAAGAAAAGGGGGATTACATCATATTTTTAAATACAAAGACACATCAAATAGGATGATCTATTTTGTACAAGGAAGTATAATAACCCTTGTAATAGATCCTGTGTTGTAAAGCTAAAAACTTAATGAAAAGGCTCTGCTTCAGAGTAATCAAATCACTTTATATTATTGTATCCTGTCAGTCAGTCCCTCTATTTCCCACTGGTTTTGCATAATAGTTTTAAAGATAGATTAAGGAAGAAAGGAGAACTGGTTATAGGTGTGCTTCCCCTCATTTTCTGGAAGTGATGCTTCTGTGTTGCATGTGTATTTGCTGTATATGATTATGACAACCAGATCTCTTTCTGGGCAGGATGCAGTTTGCCATAGTTCTCCCTTGTTGTACTTTCCTAAAGCCCCAATTAAGTGTTGCTCCGTCTAATAAGGGCTAAAAAAAAAAAGTGTGTGTGTGAGATGGCAACTCATGATTTTTAGAGCCTTATCCTGGTTTTAGAATTGAAGTATAGAATGAGTCTATCAAAGCAGAGATGTTGACTGGGTGAAAGGAGGGGACAAATGTTCTGCCCAGAGATGAAACTTCTGTGTTCTGGTGAAAAAGACGACACATTTTTCTTCACTTCCATTTCTATATATTCTGATGTATGGAATGAAATTTAATAGTGTTGCCTCAAACTGAGTGGAAGAGCAGTCACCTGTATGCTGGGAAAGAAGTATGTCATCACTCTTTATGGTGTCCAGCTGTTATTAATCATCTGTTTTTTATGTAGTCATGCTTTTTCATTATCTCCTTATATTGCAGACTAAAGCAAATGGTGGTTATTTGGCATTTGAACAGGCTCACTGAAGAGGAAACCTTGTGCTTCTCTTCCTATGTTCCCCCAATTGTGTTGGTTTAGTAGATTTTCATTAACTTTTCTGGAATTTGGATTCTGATTTCTTAATTATACTGTCTCACCTGCTATTTTTGGTGTTATTTTTGTATCTCTTACATATGATATTTTATGTAACATAGCATGTTATCACAAGATCAGTTTTGTTTTCTAATAGTATTGTTATTCTTATGGTAAGAATGGAAATGAATAATAATCAGTTTTAGCAGGTTTTATGTGGGAACAGGCTTTAGCGCAGTTAGGCCGTGTGGGGGTTTTTTGTTTTTATCAACTCCAAACCAGTAGTCAATCTGTAAAAGGAATATTGTTTCATTTTAGTGATCCTTGGATTTCAATTACGTTTCATAGTGTAATGCCCCATATGCCTTCAGTCTCACCTAGTGTGTAAAACATTTTCTCCCCTGTGCTCTTTGGCTGCCTGTGTGAGCTCAATCCACTACGCTTTGTGCATCTTGCTGGAATATGATAGGGAGGCCTGCACAGGTCTTGCAGTAAGTGTGTCATAGGTAAAGTGTCTCAGTAGCAATACGGGTACAATGAGGTTCTCATGAGCTGAATTGTCTAAATGTTGTTTTAGGATTAAGTGGAAGATAACAGAAATTTCTTTTTCACTTAGTTCCAGTTAATTGAGCAGCTTCCCTTTCTTGTTGCTGAAGTCAGCCAACCAGGCACTAACCTTCTCCAGCACATGTTTCTGTGTTTCTAAGACCCAGGGTACTTTACACATGAATTCTTTTCTTCTTCTGAAACAAGCTGGGCTGACAACTGGTAAGGTAATCTTGGAGCAGTGCAGTGGTATAGAATTAAGGGGAGGATGGGAAGGAGATGTATCAGCAATTCCAAGAATTAAACCAAAATAACAAATTCTGTGGGATGGCAGAACACATCGTTTTGATTGCTGACTCATTGTGTTGGTCTGCAATATAATCTTACACTAATGTGATGACACTAGCCTGGTTTTGAAATAAGGAGGCAGAAAAAAGTAGTTTATCAGGACCACATTGCTTATGAATGTGTACAGCTTTGACTACAAGACTACAAATGGTCTGATCACTGGAAATTCATGCAGGCGGACTTAGGTTTCTTAACTCTTTAAAAGAATAAATAGCAAGTAAAATTTACCTTTTGTCACTTGAAGAAAAATGAAGTTACAAATTCAAATCCTTTGAATTGACAAGTTAGGTGAATGAAGTAAATTGCATTCCACAACCTCCCTCCACCCCCTTCCCCTTTCCTTATTACTCTCCCATTTCTCTTCATTCTGAGTCAAAGGAGTGAAGGAGACTCCAAAATTCCTTTTGCTGGGCTAGCAAGCAAACATGGTAGGTAATACACAGCTTAAGAGTCTTGAATCTAAACCCAGTTAATTTTAATTTCTAAAACCAATTTCAGTATTCCTAGTTGGAAGTGTGAACGTCAAGTTTTTTTTTGAGATTTGTTTAGTTTCTTAGCTTGTCAAAAAGACAGTTAATTGGGTTATTTAGGGAAGACACCCATTGTGGTGCTATTTGTAATTTGTCTCCTCACAGATTGAGGTAGCTAAGAAGGCATCATTTAATAGTAAGAGTTCCTTATTTTTTTCAAATGAGTACAGAAGTTCACATAGTTTTGAGTTGTTTAATGAAAATTTTAGAAATGAGAGAATGTTTATTTAGATATTGTAGCTTTCAGGGGTGGTCCAAAAGAGTAGTGTTGACAGCATGGTGTATCTACATATATATATAATCAGCTGTTACTTCTCAGATTGCTAAGATAGTGAAATTCTCGAAGTGAAGATGAGATGACCCAGTTGTATGCTGAGTTTTCTACAGCCATTTCATATTGCGAAGGAGGAAACTTAGTGTTTCAGTGTTCTCTCAATCTGCAAGATGCTGCTGTGTAAAAGCTCTTGCTGCCAAACTTAGTCATTACATAAGGTAGAATCCTACTGATCCTGGAGGAGGGTGGTGGGCAGAAATTTCTTCAGAAACTGGAGACTTTCTCAGAACTTCAGATACTGCAGAGGCAGAAGGTCTGCAGAAGTCTCTTCCCAATGTGTATCGAAGAAACTTTTTGCACAGACAATTATTTTGTAATATGCCAAAATTTTTTTACTCAACTGGCCATCAGTGGTAAGTATACTTTGTATTCTGTGCCTTGCAGAGGTGGACAGAAAGATGTAAAACAAAGACATGCTTAAATGAAGCTCGTAACTGCAGATGTAAAGGGCATATTTTCTTGCATTTTTTACATATCTTTGAGTTTGCAACGTGTGGCCAGCAGATTTTTGCGTGAGGCCTATTCTAATCTCTGGTAATTTTAGAAGTTGTTTTGGTAGGTTAAATTTATGTCAAGGACCCATGAAGTCCAGCATGTGCTAGTAACTACAGATTAAGTTCTAGTCTTGTCTGTCCTGCTTACAAGACTAAGAACAAACTTGTATCAGTCTCTGTTTAGCTTCTCTGAAACAGCTGATTTGTATGAAGGAAAAATGACAAGTGGGGTGGGAGGGCAGTTAACTCTTTTTTGGAAATGTTTGCTTAATTTAATTTCACTTCCTATGAGAGCAATAGGGGCCCTCTCCTTTCTCTTGTTTAATTGTAAGAGAAAATACAACATGGGATTATCAAACAGTGGGCATATTTTTTGTAGAAGCTTTGCTTGCTTTTAGGAATTTGTCTATCAGTGTATAAACTTCACTGTCTTTTCTGGTGTCCCAGCAATAAATTGGCAAATGAGAAAGAAAAGCAATGCTTCTATATGTTGTGGTGAATCACTAGCTTATTAAACACATTATAGACATCATTTTGGTGTAATTATATAAATCTAGGGATGGCACATTTTCGTCTGTGTCATTTCCCCCTCACCATTTACTGTACATCAGTTAAACATTCTTAAAAGCATCATTAATAGTTATTAGTTGAGGGGACAAAGCAAAGGTCAATTTTCTGGGGGTTAGGCCTTTCTGCAGAGATTCTCATGTTGGGATTGCATTCGTTTCAACCTATTTTTCATTTTCTCTGGAGACACTCATGATAACAGTGCATTTCATGTAAACCTATAAATCTTCACTACACCCTTTGTTATCTCAGGAAGAAAATAATGCGCTTTGAAACTAAATGATCTACCCACTTAAAACACGCAAGAGTAGCTGCCTTCTGGAAAGCAGAAAGTTTCCAGGAAAACTGGAGAGAAAAGGGTGGAATAAGGTCAACTCAGAGATTACCTCAAAGGCAAAAGTAGTTTCCTGTTTTTGCAAGAATAGAAATAGGGATTGTGTTGTTCAGACTGCAGGTAGAAGAAAGCTTTCATTTTGCATGCAAAGTGTATTTTGTCAGTTTGGCTGGGAGAAAATGGCTTGTAGAGTGTTCTTTTAAACATTTCAAGCATATGCTTCAGAAATAAGTCAGGTCTCTAGTCTTCATTTTTATTTTGAATAAGGCTAAATAACCTTAGTGGTATTATTGAAATTCCATAATGGATATGGAGCTCTCTTGAAAAAAGCTTTGAAAACTTAAGGCTTGGACTTGTCCAGGAAATTTGAGCTACAGTTCCTTAAATAAAGGAATATATATTAAAAAATAAAAACTCAGAACAGAACTTTGTGGAAGTGCTGCCCCACCAAAACTCTTCAGTTACTGTATTACAATTGGGTTGTAAATATTAAGGTCATGTTCTTTATCTGTTCAGATATGCAATCATTCCTCTCATTAACTAAAAATAGTTCATGTTAGGATCAGTAGAATTCAGAAAGCCTGAAGCAAACTGAGGCATGCAGAAGAGGTAATTTACTATGTAGGCATGCAAGAGCCGAAGTATCCAAAACCAGGTTCAAATCAAGTGACCAATACATTGAAAATTTGTACTGTGTAATAGAACTGAATGGATAGGTATTTTCATTACTGGAAAAGAAAAGGTTGTGATTTCTGGAGATCATGAACTAGACCTCAGAATATTTGAAAAAGTGAGTTTTTATGTAATCGGCCATGTCTTCCATGAAAAATATAAGCCATAAGTGTGTAAGCTTTGACTCTCTTCAGCAACTAAAAAAATATGAATAGCTTTATATTATCAGCTCTAGAATATGCAGAGAAATGTCTGAGTTAATGTATGGCTGGATTCATGTAACCTGTGTCATCAGGAAGTAAGCATTTTTCATTCTCCTCTTCATGTCTCATAACACATCTGTTCCATGGTTTTTTGCCTCTGAAATTTGCAGGGAGAGCCTGCAGTGGAGTGGGCTGTGTACGGAGGTGTTGCTCAGAGGCACTTCTTATTTTCCTGTGACCTGTAGGAGAGTGTCCACGCTCTCTACTGGAGAGCAAAGTGGCCTTGGGGAGCAAGGATTGTCCTGGTCCTCCTTGGCTCTGTCCTGCCCTGCAACTACCATGTGATTTAGATGAGTGGTAAGGGGGAGAGAGAGTATAGCCTGACTTGTGAGCTTTCTTTTTCCTCCTTTGTCATTGATATTCAAGGCTTGCTGCAGTAACCCGGTGTCCTCCTTTTACAGAAGTCACAACCCTTTCAGACCACAAAAGATCCCTTCAGACTGGGATTCCCTTGACAATCAGCTTTATAGTTTAAGCAGCTTTATGCAATACTGACAACAGTGACAGTTGAGAGGTAACTAGGAGACTTCTTGTATTATAAATACTTGGCTTGGGAGTGTGTGCTTAAGGGTCCTAATCTGCCTAAAAGAGTCTCTTAATCTGCCTTAATTCTTCTTATTATATTCTCTTTCTGAAGTAGGTGGCGACGCACAATCTTTCTTTTCATTTAGATGAAAAGTTCCACACCTGTCTCATTAAACATTATATTTTTTTATGATATTATAGGATTTATATTTTCTACTAGATATCTTTACAGAATGTAGAAAGAGAGGAGAGACTTAACGAAATATCTGTCAAAAAACTTATTTTTATGTTATGTATTTTCCCATTTGAAATCAAAGCTTTGCTTTGAATCATGAACATTTCAATAATTTTTCCATCTGGAATGTAATGGAAGATTCTGAGGTCTACCAGTGGAGAAGAATAGCTTCCTTATCTCTTATCTCTCTGTGACACAAACCTAGTTCTTTGTCTCTGTCTAGGAATGAGCCAACTTGAAGTGTTTATGTTGCTATCAGCTGGAAACAAGCTTCCCCAAAACCACCATTTTCTTTATGCTTTTGGATATGGGAAGGGAAACTGTAGCAGAATGTAGGAGAACATAAGGCACCCTATAAAGTCATGGCCTTGAGGATACAGAGGAAGTAGAGATGGATAAAATTACTGCCCTGATATTCATAAATGTTTACTTTGCTGGTAGAAGTGAATTTTGTTATTATTGAAGGAAGAGAAAATCATGGCTTGGCAAAATGTGCATTCTAAATCTATGAATATTTAGAAAAATAACATTCATTTCTAAACGTAACGTGAGTATTTCTTTCCTAAGGTTATTTTGTCCTAGTTTCAAGTTTCATGTCTAGCATACGAGAGTGCTTTTTTTTTTTTTTTTTTTTTTTTAAGCAGAAGTCATGCCTGAGCTTTTAGCGCTTAAATTCTTTTACTTCTGAACATTGCTGATGGTTGTCTTTCTTTCCATATTGTTTAACTAATTGGTATACTAGATACATTGCATGATCTTGTTCAGGCCCTTGGGCAATGGAAATGAATATGTACTTCTGATTAGGATATCAGTTTATGAGAATAGACATTTGACCTCCAGTTGTTCCACAAATTATTGTCTAAACAGTACTTTTTAAATGTAGGTGCATTTCTGAAGTCAGGCTGAGAAGTGTTTAATTATTTAAGCTTAGCGGTGAGCACCACAAGAAGCAGTAGAGAAAAGGTCACTGGAGCAAGAAGAGCCTGTCTTCTACAAAAGGCCCTGATGTTCCATTTGATTTTAGTAGGATAACACACACTAGAAAACATTAAGAATTTAAGGTTACAAGGGCTTTTTACCATTGTTAGTAATGGGACTGGAAATTGCCTTTTGTTAGTGTAATACTGTTTGAATTTTTAATAGTACAGAGCAAAAGATGCTTTAATTGTTTTCTTTTCTGAAACAAATCATGAATATGCTCCTACACTAAATGTTTAGAGCGAAACTACTAGTGTAATTCTATGATGGTTTAGTTTTCTTTTAACATCACATCTTAAAGTCTGCTACTTGAGCTGTTGGGATTTTTTTCAGTTCTCTAGAGTCTCAATTTTATTTTTATGATTTGATGTTATTATTGAGAAGGAGTTGATGTATGGGTGATTTGAGATGAAAGTAATGTGTTTTGTCCTTACTTTTGTCCCAGATTGGAAGTCTGTTGAATTCCGTTGTTTCAGTAGACAAAAGAAAACAATACACCTCAATTGTCTCATTGCCCTATCCATTAAACATGATAATGCCCAATAGTACTGGAATATGCACTGCCTTTAAATCTAAGCTAGTGCTCTGGCCCTTTTGGAAGGAGCAGGCTCTTTTTCTGTGCCTACTGACATCAACAAATTTCAGGTTCATAGGGTCAGAAAAAATTGTCTTATTTGATCTACTATAGGTGTATGCAACTACTTTGTGATCTGTCTTATTTTTGCTTTCTCTGTGACCAGTTTTCCTGTAGGGTAAAGAGTGTATAGATTTATGTACTGTATAGACTACTAAAACTGTTAAGTGATTGCATTAGGCTGGTTAATTGCTCCCCCAGTGCATTGTTACTACTCCGCAGGACAAAAATGAGAAGCGTCCCTGCCACCACCTTGTGTCCTTCTGACACTCGTGCTACTTCTGATTAACTTGTTTTCTCTGTATTACAGTAGCAAGTATCTTTAATGGCATTTCATTATATATATCATGCCCCAAGTTTCATCAAATGAGGAAATACTTTCACTTGCTTAGGCTTTCAATTTCTGCTTGCAGGCATTCAGCAAATAGTATTTTTTTTTTAATTTGTTGATGAATAGTTGATAAAATGCAGTCATTTTGCAAGATGATAAAGCAATACTTCCCTTTAGAGATCATACTATTTAAATTGGCAGAACTGGTACAAAATGGGATGCCCAAGCAATGCATTTTTGTAAGGGTTGAGACTGTGGTTCAGATATTTGGTTTTGCTACCTGTGGCCTTTAGTGCCAAAATTATTCTTTTGAGAGCTGCTCATGCCCAGGCAGGAGTGAGGATCAGTAGACCAGTGTTGTCTTGCTGCTGCCTTTTGCATTACCTTCATTGGCTAAGTAGGTTTAAAACTGCACTGCAGTAGCGCAGGACAGATGGAGAAATGGATGATGTTGGAGATGCCTGCATGTGAACCACCTGCAACAAACCCTAGCTAGAACTGATGCAGCTGCTATTCGCATTGGATGAGGGCAATAAAAGTGGGTCACCATGTCAGGATAGTGGGCAGCTTTTGTGTTATTAGCAAGGTTAGTTTTGGCTTTGTAAATATTGTCGTCTCAATTAATTCTTGTTCTTTGCTTCCTTGTATGCCCTTTGCTGGTAAGGATGGAGATGAAATATGCAAGCAGCTTCTGACTCATTCCCTTCCACACCAGCTCAAGAATAATTTGAGAAGGATTAAGCAAGAGTTGAGTCACTAAATCAACCACGAAGTTCAGACTTGCTGTATTGGAGGCTGTGTCTCACTTTCCATTGTTTTGCATAGCCCCTGTTCATAGTGTGAAATCCAGTCACAGTCTGTACAGCAGCTTATGCTAATACATCATGTTACAAATCCTGCTCTGGAATTGCAGGCTTGATTCTGTTTCCCCTAAGGGTAGAAACAACAAAGTAGGACTGTGAGATCAGTTTGAATAGAGATGAATATTAAAGAACACATACAGATGTTGAGCTGATTTAATTGCTTTGCAGCTGCATAGGGAAACTTGGGAACAGATACAGCTCTGAGGACATTGACTGGTAGAACTCAGAGCAGTAGGACCATGCAGCAGCTCCAGGGCTTAGAGATCTTACAGCAGTCCAGCCAGCTGCTCCCAGCAAAGGCTCTGTTTGCAGGGTCTGCTAAAATAACACCTGTAGCAAGAGTTTCAATGAAGTTAAGATTATGGTGCCGTGAACCTTATAGTCACAAATTTAGAGGAATCTCTGCCCCCTGAAGATGATCCATATGGTGTTTAATGAATATGAAGATTATAGGCTTTCATCAAAAAGTGGCATAACTGTGGTGATTACTCTTAAATGTATGGAATATAATAAAACATTAATACAGTATATTCCTGTTGAATTGTCCCATAGCATTTAATGTTTGGGGTGTTATTTTCTATTAAACCTGATTTGAGGATCCAAAAATAGAACATTATTATTAAAAAACAGGTTTTCACCCCCATCCACCTTAGTATGTATTCCTTTACAGAGCAAATATATTGAAATTTAGGCTCTTATTTACAGCTGAAGCCCAGAACAACACTGTGATATTTTACCCCTTCACATCTGTTGTGGTACAGAAGATTTGTTTAAAATGGTTCATAAAGACAGTGGCTTTGAGTTCTGATTTAGGAAATTAATGCATTAAGAACTTGCAAATTCATAAGATGATGAAACTGTGGGGTTTAAATTTTCAGTTCTTGGATACGACAGACAAAATTTAAACAGTATGTTTATATTCATTACTATGTATGTACAGTCTTAGAAAACTTTAAAAATAATTTAAAATTCCATATCTGAATAAGAAAAAGCACTGAGTCCTTCAAGACGGTCCCTGCCATTCCCTGGATAAATACAACTATGATTTAAATAATACAATTAGTAACACTTTAGTCTTAGTGTTCTATCACTGTCAGAATGAGGTTGTGTCTGTATCAAAATACTTTTGTTTCTTTTTAGTTTCTTTTATGAAATAGCTTGAACCGACTTTGCCTTTTGACTTCAAATCTTCATAAATACAGATACCCCTCTTGTCTCTGCTGTCTTCGTTGTTCTCTTAACACTGCATGACACATTTTCAGACTTTATTCAGAGAGTAACACAGTATTTATTTAGAAATCCGTTCCTGTTCTCATGTATACAGCTAGAAATAGTGTGAATATAAACATATACACTCATCTGTGATTTCTGAAGTTTCAAGTGCTTCTGTCATAATCACTTCTATAACACAAGCTGACTTTGTCCAAAACATTAAAACTTCTTGTACTTGTGTAGTGAGCAACTATCAGAAACTTTTTAGATTACTTTTTGTTTTAGCCTATGGGAAGATTAAGTTTCAGCTGGCGTTGGAACCAGTGTGCCTTGTCTGAAATATTTGAGTGTTTCACTGACCACGGACATTTGCCTCCTCTCCCATAGAAGCTTCCTCTGCAAGTCTTTAGAAAGACTGGAGCCCAGCATTTAAAGACCTTTTAAGTGAGCTCTCTCTCTGCTTTAAATCTTTTCATCTCTTCACTTTGCTGTTTTTTTTCTGGACTCCTGAGTTTTATCACGATTGATGAAAGTAGTTTAAAATCGGTTTGTTTTCTTGGTGATCTGGAGCGTAGCTCCTAAAGATGCGCCTCTTCCAAATGCAGTGCATCGTGGTGCAGCACAAGCCTTGGGGACAGTCGGCAGCAGGGCTCGTGGAGCAGCGCTCCGGCTGGTTTTGCTGCCCGATTGCCCCGGGAAGGGGAGAGCGGAGCGGGGAGGCAGCCGGGCTGTCGCGGTAAAGCATCGTGCCGTGCCGCCAAGCCAGCCAGCGGAGTTGGTGCTAGCAACTCATTATTTCATTAGCTGCGCTATTGTTGTGGCTTAACATGTTTATTGCAAGCATGTAAATCCAATAAAAATTAGGTGAAGTGACCTTATTACCTCTCCCAATCTCCCCCCTCCACTTTCTTATAACAGTAACTTCTCTCACACATGCATATAATTTATTTGTTGCCCTCTTTGGTCTGAAAAGCTAGCTAAGGCTCAGGGCATTAAGTACTGTGTTAAGAAGCGATGTTGATGACAGTGACTTTGCTGAATCTGTTCATTGAGTATGGAAGGAATTGAGCAACAGAACAATGACCTAAGCTTGGTTCAGATGCTGATCTGTTAAAAAAAAAAAAAAAAAAAAAAAAAACCAAACCAACTTTAATGTTTAGAGGGAAGAAAAAAAAAAAAAAAGGGGGCAACTTTTGTTTGTGGTGTATTAGTTTTGATCACTCTGATCCTTTTGATTTTTTGCATGGAACTGTACTGGCTAATGTGACCACTAGTCAGCCCTAACAGAGGTTGCTGTATAAGCTTCTTGGTTTGATAAAGGATACTGAAACAATCTTATAACTATAATGAATAATCGTTGCTTGCACCTTGGAACAATGAAAGCTTTAACCCATTTCTTTCCCAGATGGAAGAACACAAATTCTTCATCCCCCTCTTCCCCCTATTATATTTTTAATTTCTAATTTTTTAAATTTCTTTGGCAGGATTCTTCCAGGTTGGATTTGCTTAGTGTTGCATGTCAGAAAGTAAATGATAGTACTTTGGATTTATAAAGTACTTGTTTAGTTCCTAAATGAACAGTGACTATTTTCCCTTGAAAGAGGGAGACTCTATGGCTGCTTATGTGCTAGAATAGCTGGTAGGGTTAGAGTTATATTGAGGAATCAGTGTAAAGTCCCATTCAGACAAATATGAAGTGGTCAGAACTCTTGTTTCATGATTCATGTAGATTTAGGTGTGCATAATCACATCACTTTTACCTTAGTCAGCTTTTAAGGTAGCTTTGAAGTCACAAGGTCTTAAACTTGGAAGACGTGAAATCTTCAGTTCTACCCTAGATGAAAACTTTTCAGCAAAGTGCTGTGGCCAAGGGCCAAAACTTGTGCAAAGTCCAAAGCTGCAAAATACTGACTTTTCCTTTAATTATTGCAATTTGAAACTGGCCCATATAGAAGTTATGATTATAAAAATTAAACCTATAACTCTGTCAGAAAACCAGTTGTGTTCAGACTCTAATGACTTGGAAAATGATCACATATCTATAGTAAAACTCACTGCCAGTATAATGGAGTGTGGGACTGAATTCAAATAACTGTTATTTCAATTTTTCTGTTAATCCACTTGATTCTTGAAGTACAAGACCTAATTCTTGCTTGCCATGTAGAACTAGTCTTGCAGTAGGAAATTCAGTGGCTTGATTTACAGATGGGCTAAGTGATTTCATAAGTCATTAATACTTATGAATCCATTAGTGGGGAAAAAAATCTCGCACTTCTACTTTTTCTCAGTGTATAAGTGTGATTAATTTTAGATTCAACCTGTAAATAGAAAGTGGCCTTTTTTTTTCTTCCCACTAAAAAAAAAAAAATAAATAAAAAAAATCTTCATCTGTTAAATGGAAGTGTCCACGAAGTTTGGTAAGCTTGGAGAGAGAACAGTTCAGGGCTATTTTGGAAGGCAATGTAAAAGTAGAGCTATTCTTCTGTGTTTCTTTCAACTCTCAAAATTTCTTTGAGAACCACCAGGCTTTGCTTTTCTGAAAATCCTCCTTGTGGCAGCTTGTTAAATGGCAGCTGATACTAGGACTTTGTGTATATGTGAAAGGCTATGGCACAAATCAAACACACATAGAGGACTGAAATACATATGTTACTGGTAATAAGCTACATTCACACGATAGCAATTATTCTAACATACACATGGGGAAGTGAGGTGCTTATGGTAAGGCATGATATAGATTTCTCTTTAAAGCACTTTATACCCATTTAAAAATGTTTCAGCATCCTTTTGATTTAAAAAAACCCAAACCAAATAGAAAATTGTACTGAAATATTGGTAATTTTGGTGTGTTTTTGTTGGTGTAGCCCTTTAAGAGCATCTTGCTGCTTAGCTCAAGCTTATTCATTCTGTTTTCATATGGACCAACATATTGGGGTATTCTGTTGGTGGGAGTACCAGTGCCACATTAGGTATTCTAGTCAACAAGACATTATAAACATTCCTTCAGAAAAATCCACCTGCATGTTGAAATTGTGAAAATACCATACAATTATAATGAAATGTACCACGATTTATTCTGTGCAACAAGTTAAGGTATTTATCTTTTTTTGTTTAGAATATTAAAGAATGAATGAACAGTTTAATACATGGCAAGTTACTTCCAAATAACTCTTCAAAGGACTAGAACAGAAGTGTGAAGTAAAAAAAAAAAATCCTAAAATCGCTATTCTCTTGGTTTTTTCTTTAGCTATGAAGAGTCATGCCAGTGTCCAAAAGAAGCAGTTTTCTGCACTGTAAATGATTCTTTCCCCTGCTTTTAACCAGACCTGTATTAATAGTTTGTATTGTTGTCAGTAATTTTAGAGCTCTTTTGAAAACAGTTATTTGCTTCCACTTCTGTCTCACTTCCTGTTCATATCTGTGTAAACTTCATCCTTTGCTGGGAAGAAAGACACTTTTCATTCCCTCTGGAAATCTCACTTGACATTTAGCAAGGGATGTTTGTAAGAATGTCAGATTGATGAGAGCTGTTTGCTGAAGTTTCACCATGTTCATTCAGCTGAACAATATCTGTTGTTAACAGCTATAATTATTATGAGCAGGTTTAAAAGGACAAGCTTATTGTTATACTTTGGCAAGATGCTTTTGAGCTGCTGGTTATTCAATAGTAATACTTGGCACATTAGGTTGGTTTTTATCATCAAAGTGTACTTATGGATATTGACTAATTAAGTGCATCAGAGGCTATCTGTAGGTTCCTTGGTTGAGGGGAAGTAAATCACAGCTTATAATGTACAATTTGTGAGTGTTTGGGTTCATAATGGCAAGTGAGAGATGGAAACATGGCCCTTGAGTTGTAGTTCAACTCTTGCTGAAGTTTTGCCTGGGACTTTCAGACTTGGCTTCACATGTCCATATAACCTGTGGGAATTCAGTAACTATCAATGAATACTCAGGATTGGAGAACACGTTGACTAACATTGAGTCAAAACATATAAAGCTTTTCTTCTCTGGTAAGACAAAACAGCACAGGTGTGGCTCTGAAATCAAGGTGAGGCAGCATGGATCACCTTACTGAAGGTGCTGGAAGCTGCTAAAAATAAGAACTTCCAGAAACCCTGGGAAAACAAAATGACTCTTGCAGTTACAAATATGCAGTATTTTCAATACGAGCAACACGACCCACAAATTGTATTGCTGAATTACACAGTCCTTTAGTTTTCACCTGGGACCTCTCTTATCACACAAGTGATGGTTGTTCTGCAAGGAAAAATGAAACAAACCAGCTTACTTGAGCTTAACACAATTGTCATGTGTCTTCTAATGTTTCTTAGCTAGCCAAGCATGAGATGTGTAATAAGCAAGAGATTCCTGTCTTACATCGAGTATATTGTACTTTATTATGCAGACAGCTCTGGGCAGATATGTAATCAGATAAGTACTTGAGCCCAGGCTCTAGTGACTATTTGTGCTAATTGATAAAAAGATTGCTGCACAGTAGCCTAAATGGTAATTGGGCCATATGTTAGGAAAAGAAAGCATGTGTTTTGCTAGCTGACTCTGTTGAATGTACCTGACAGAGTGAGACGATATCTTATCTATGTATTATTTCATGTGTATGATATAGGAAACCAGAAATCATAATGTAGCTAAATAGGTACTGGGAATGCCAAGCTCTTTTCCTAAAGTTTTTGGGAGAACATTGTGTTTGTTGGAAGTATCTTTGTATTGGTCATCCTTCTGGTTTGAGGTAGAAAGAAGTATCTACATAAATTTCTCTTACGGTTTGGAGGAAGGTGATATCAAGTAAATTTCAATGCATTAATTTCAAAGCATCATAAACTGTGTAATTTGTTGTTTGGGCATTTATATAAATAATTGCAAAAATTATGGAATAATGTTTAGCTGCTTTTTATTCCTGTTAACTGAGATATGCTCAGACCCACTGTACTGGGCTTGAAATAGTGTGACATGAGTCTTTTAGACTTGTGAGAAGTTATCAAGAGATTTCAAAAATGGATTTTCTTAGATCTTGTGTGCTCCTTTTGCATAAGCAAGCAGAATTAATTTTGAAAAGTTCTCCACGGTTACTAATTCTTATTGTGGCAATAATAGCCACATTTGTTTCAGAAGGCTTGCGCGTGTAGTAGTTGACTCTTCATGATCTGGCACTTATTTAGACACATAAATCAGAATTGAGCTTTTAAAAATTTAGGCCTTTGTTCATTCTGGTGTTATTTAGACAGCTGTCATATGTTTGCTTTACACCTTCTCACTCCTCATTTATATATATCTGCAGCTCTGGACAAAACATTGCTGGTGATCATGAGACTCTGGCTGCTCACTGACATTGCTGGAAATTGTAGTCCTTGTCACTCTGGGATGACTTTTTAGCTGGCCAGGTGTTTTTCTTTCAAGTCCTGAAGTGCTGATAAATAATTATAGAGAAGATAATTCACCTTTCTGTAGCTTTGCTAACTTCCTGTGAGCCTTAGTCCCCACTTTACGTCCTCTCTTTTGACGAAATTGTCTGAACCGACTCTGATTAACATTTAGGGTGCTTCATAATCCTTAAATACACAAAGCTTCTGGGTGTGCTTTTTAGGACTTCTGTCTACTTAACTTTTCTGTGATGTCTCACATTATTAGGTGTTATATTCATTTTGGGAATGATTTCTGTTGAAATGGAGTTTATGAAGGGAGAGAAAAACCCACTGGGAGGCTACAAATTAGGATAGATTAAAGGATAAGCTTTTTTAGGTGTGAGTTTGAAAGGATATAAGTGGTGTCTGTCCACAGAATGATCAGCTGTACTTGTATAGTTTTTGGCAGATGTCTAATTTCTTTTTAAAGACCTCCAATGATGAAGACTATACAGACTCCCCAGGCACATTTGTCCCTTACATAAAGCTAGTGAGCTGTCACTGAGAAGTTGGCTGTAGAGTTTTAATATTATAAATATGACTATTAATGCAGTCAGGACCCTCATCTGTACACCAACATACTTTTCTTTATTCCCATCAGCATGTGCTGGATGACTTCACAGATTAGTCCTTTAACTAGAGCATGGCAAATTCTGCCAGAGATTAACATTCCCAGGCCCAGTGCACTTTGTGCGTTCTATAAGACTTTTGCTGGGAAACCTGGGAGTTTGTTTTTACTTGGGACTGGTTCTGGGGAGATTGCAGGCATTTCTTCTGGAACCTGATTGAGCAAAGAGACAGCTGCTAAGGACAGTCGCATGAAGAAGCATGTAGGATTTTGTTTCTTCCTAGTATCTTGTGGCTTGCTATCTGGAGTCACTTTGCTTATAACTATGTGATCTTCCCTCCAGCAACTGAGTATGTTTTCATAAACAGAACATAACTGATTTGATAATGCTTTATGTGAGTAGGGATGTTTCCATACCCAAAAGGTAGAGATACCAGATAAATGGTAAGAGCAGATGGCACTGTCATTATCAGAGGAAAACAGCTAAAGAAGTTGCTTGAGAGGGGGAAGTAAATCAAAGAATAGTGTGCATAAGCATGCTCTCAGCTGTCTTTTTATACTTAGCATTTCAAATTCAGCTCATACCTTCTCAGGCTGCTTTTGCTACTTTGCTCTGCTTTCAGCTAGAGGCAAGTCCTCCCTTTGCTTCACAGACAAAGAACCATGGCAGAGCTGTTGACCTAGGAAGCATTTGGGTAGGAGGACATAGTAAAGAACTGGTCTCCCATGGCCAGAGTCAGTCTCGGAGTACTGAGTGACCGAAAGGAGGAACAGAGATGGGACATGGTGGGGATCATGCCAGTTGCAGAAAACAAGCCTTGCTCAGGCACATGGAGCTAAGCAGTCTCCTTGTTTATTTATCCAAGTGGGCTGTCCAGTTTTATCTCCCATGTATTTAGCTGCCTGCAGTGCTTGCTTGCTAATATTTATAAAGTCTGCATAATGTGAGTGCATGATGATCAGCTTTCCCTTTTAGAGCACTGAGTTGGTGTAATTGCCTCTAAGATGAACCAAGTCAGTGTCAAAACTTTGGCTGTGGGGACAAATGCAGTCGAATGGTCTTAGTTTGGGACTAGAAATGGAAATTTTGGTGTGTTACTGATTTGTGAGTAGGTTTTTGTCACAAAGTCATCATCTATCAACGGGAAAAAAACGGAAACCCAAAGCAACTTTGTATAAAGCTGGTTCTGTAAATGTAACATTCACTTATCTTTGTCTGTCTGGAGATGTTTCTTGGTTTTAAAGTGGTTGGAGACATTGGTGTACACAGTTATAGGACAAAACATTTTTGTCATGTCTACTTTTCATGTCACTATTAACATTTTTAATTTCATATCATCCGGCTGTGGGGTTTTCCTGACGTGAATCCTAATTATTGAAAGTGTTTTCCCTAGACTTTTTTATTTGGATTTTTGAAAATATAATTGAAAGTATTTCTTCCCCCTGTTCTGAATCTTTATTTTTGTTTTGTGGTTGCTGACACATATCATGTGTTAATTGATATTTTTACTTGCTATTTTATTACATAGGTTCTTAAGCTCTCCAGAATGTGTTTCTATTGTGCTATTCGCTGTTCAAATCTAGGAGAGAGCTGATTTCTCCCTGCAAGATTCTTTGCTTTCATGTGTGAACTGGGGGGCAAAGATAGTTGAGACTCAGAGAAGAAATAATAGTGTGTGAAAGGTCCTTAGTATATTAAACATGATGTAGGCAAAAAAAAAAAAAAAATCTATTTTAGGAGTCAGGTTTTCTATTTATAGTTCTTTGCACACCTTTCTAAGAGATACATTAAAGCTGCATCACCTGACGTGATGTAGCAATCAGGTCCCTGCGAAGGTGCTCTTTGAACGAAAAGGCAGGGAGAGGCTACAGGAGATCAGAGCAGGTTCCTTCGCGGCCCTGACTGCGCTCATTCCCTGCGCTAAGCCCGTCCCTGCCTCGCCGCTCGCCGGCAGCAGCAGAGCGGCGCCGGCCGCCCTTGGGATGCCGCCCCCGCCGAGCCGGCTGCCCCGCGGCCACGCTCCCGGGCGCTGCGGCACTCGCTCCAGCTTCTTCCAGGGCTTCCAGGATGCTGCCGGCAGCAGCAAAGGAGCTCTGGAGTCCCTAGTGGTACCGGCACGGAATCAAACAGCTCCTTTTCCCCTCTTTATCCTCGGCAAAGACTGGGACCGGCACCGCGGCTGCACCGCGGTGAGCGCTAACCGGCGGCTTTGCTCGGTGCCACTCGCTGACCTCTTCTTTCGGCATGCTGTGTTTACCTTCTTAGCCGTGTGGCTGCTGTTTTGTGTCACACTTGCAGTAAGTTCTCAGCAGGGCTTCTCTGTCCTTCCAATTTTCTTGTATAATGTATTGCAGTGTCTTCATCCTGAGGGAGCTGCTGCAGCTGAAGAACAGTAGGAGAAAATAAGTTGCTTTACATGGCTTACTTGTTTTCCTTTTACCTTTAGGCCAAGTTCTTGATACTATAAAACAAAGTTTTCCTCTATACTCTGGCAGAACCTGTAAGCACTCTTTCTATGCTAATTTTTATCATTTTAGTGTGTGACCCAGGGTAAAAAATGTCTTGTTACTATCAACCTATGTACCTTCTATGGAAAATGCTTGTGAAATATTGTGTGTGTGCTGGAATACTCATGATATAGATGAGGATGTAAATCTCTAATACCAGCAGTACTATCAGATGTTGCCAGGTACTGCATCTCCTCTGGTTTTCCACCTTTCAGCTGAGGTAGCTTGTCTCTTACCTGTTTCACATTTTATGCTGATGCTTTATTGGAATATTTTGCAATTCTGTAGATGTTTATTATTTTTGTCTGACATATATTCTGCTATTTCAATATCCACCACCTCTCACCCCTTGCTTGTGACTTTACAGTATGCAGAGCAAAGAACAGTTTAGCAATCTGGTGTGTGCCAGTGGCAAATGGCTTGGTGAAAACAGCTCCAGTGACGATTAGTGACTTGATTTATGTCGTGCATTGAACAGGCAGGGTACAAATGTTCGTGTTTCACCAAGTGTGAAGTAGGACATAGCAGATTGGTAGGGTCTGCAGCAAAGGACAAATGTAACCTCAAGTGGGATTTGTATCCCTGTATCCAGGTTGCTTTCTGTCATCCTGTAACCAAGGGCTCAGAAGTCACGTGTCACTTTCTGCAGTGTTGAAGCTGTAAGTGGAGTTGCTTCAGGCTGTATATAAAACCTCACTACAGGTATAACTTAACTATTCTCTCTTCAGTTGCAGAAGAGTGAAGAGCGTTCTCTCTGTACCTTGTCACCCTGTATGTGCTGAAAAAGATTTTTCTGTCATATCTATACCCACATGAATTTTGTTCCTCTTGCATAATTCATTGTTGAAGAATTTGCATTTCCCTGAAGTTGAAAGTTCCAAGAGTGCATTGTAATGATGAGAGAAATGGGGGCAGAAGAAGCTGACTGGGTTTGTTTTTTTTTTTTCTGACCTAGCACTTTTGCAAATTTATTTATTGTACAAAAATTTCTTAACTAAGAGGCAGTTGAACTGGTGCCAGTGGAATATTTCAGACTTTAAAAGTGACAAGTCCCATTTATATTCATATTTGAAAAAGCATTTTCTGAGCTGCCTCAGCACAAGGTGACCATCTGTGTGTCCCCTGCTAACCTGGCAGTGAGGGAGAGCTGAACCTTTGGCTGTCTTCTGTATACAGACACTCACATGCCCTTTTATTTCTCCCCAAAGTTAGTTGTTTACTACATGTTTGATATGAGGAATAGTCATGGGCAAATGAGCTACTGTTTGGTACACAGCAGGGAGGTTTTTGTGTGGTACCAGGTAGAGAACTGAACTGTTGTCACAGGTAATAACATACAAGTAGCCTATACAAGAACCAGTCTCTAGTAGTTGGGGACCTCATAAAACTCATAGAATATGTGTTGGGATAGCTACAGCTCTTTGAAAGGTCTCACTCTTCTTGAATAAGAGGTGAGCATGTATGCTAAAGCATGCATGTGGCTTTCTTCACAGATCACTGTGGGAATATATTTCATGTGGGAATCCTTTATTTTAAAGCAGATGAGCCAAGGACATTTCCAAGAAACTCTCTTGACTATTACATCTTAGTTACTTAGTTTTTGTTGTGGTTTTTTGATTTTCTTTTTAATTGATGCAATGTGGCATACATCAACAAGGATTTAAAGCACATAATAAGAGAAACTTGGTGAGAGTGCAATTAACCCTCTTTAAGGGGTACTCCTCGTGTTATGCTGCATCATTGAGTCATGGGAATACCCATTATTCTGCTAGGTCTCCCCAGTACTGTCTTCCTTTCCAGGATGTCACTCTAAAGGCTTTAACCTCTAATAGAGTTTAGCACCTTGAACATGTGATGGAGGCAGTATCAGGTTGGGCTGTGGCTCATCACCATATCAATAATGCTATTGATGCCACACATTCTGCTCTTGAAGGAATGATGCAAACCTAAAAGACAAGGTAATCAATTGTAGCTGAGAAGTACTTAGCTGGGAGAGAGGGCATGCTGAAAGGCTTGTGTGACCTTTCCAGATCATCACTCCATTTAGTATAATTAATGAAATTCTCCTTGCTGAAATGAAATGTCTATGTGCTTTTTGGTGGGGGGTAAAAGGGGTGGAGGAGCTTAGGGAAAGAGAGAGATACAGCTTTTGAAGAACTTAAATGACCAAACCTTGTTGTGAAAAAAAGAAGATTGTAAAGAATTAGGCAGCTCAGGTTTGCACTGTTTCACTGTCAAATTATTGAAATTAATGTCTGTGTCATTGTTTGCGTCACTGCAACATGTCTTCTGACACCTCTGGCAATTTCCCTCTTGACTGAGAATCATTTTTCTTCATGATGCACCAGGAATCTTTTATCCATGCTACAGAAGTGCTGTATATGTATTCATAGCTTGGCTTTGAAAGAGAGGCACTTACAATAGGTTAAGGGCTCAGGCAACCATAATTTCCCTTTCGGCAATGCTCTGTTTGATCCTCTTTCACACACTGAATAAGTACACTGGAGGTCAAGGGAAGTGGGCAGTGTAACAAACCTGAACACTGACTGACACAGCCTAGAAGCCCGTGTTAGTTAAAACTTGTATTCAGACCGCTGCCACTGGTTCTGTGTCTAAAAACAAAAACATTTTCAAGTTTCTGCCAACAACCAGAGCTGTCCAATTTAAATTAATCAGTTATTTGTCACTGTCTGGCATACTTTGGCTGAGTTGTTGTTATACATTTTTTGGTTGCTGTTTCCCGCCCATGTTTTACTGGAGCAATAATAGTGTGGAGACATTTGTCTTGCATAAAAAAATCTGAGAATCATTCAAACATGTTTCCTTGGCTTTGTCATAGTAAATTTGTATGTCTAGGAAATGAGACTGGTTGCTTGTTGTTTTCCTCTGGTGCTGCTTCTCAATGGTTAGGTACAATGTCAGACTGTTTCCCTTGAGAAACACAAATAGTAGTATGATATTTAATCCTTTCACAAACAGAAACAGCAAGTGAATGTAAAATTGATGTAGAATAGGTTTTGTTAAAAATATTCTATTCCTGTTGCATAGTGAGTAAAATATCTAACTGATTTTAATTTTTAGAAATATGTATATGGGGTTTTATGGGGGTATTTGGGCTATTATTTTGAGACAGCAAAACTGCTAGGACTTATATATATGTATGTGTGTATATATGTTTATTTTTAAAAACTCCATCCAGTCACAGGGCACTGTAGAATGCACTACTGTGAGGGCCAGACACTCAATAAACCAGAGTGATTACGAAGTAAGTTTCTTACCTCAGGAAAGAAATTGCTTCCTAGTCATCCAGGGCTGAAGTCAACACATCTGTTTCTTCTCACTTCAAGAATATGGTTTCCAGAGTTAAATACTTGGAGCAACTGTCAGCAGGTTGTCTTTAAAATATGGCAGAGAGGGTGTTCAGGCAGTAGTTGCTTTTAAATCCAGAGTTACCTTTATTACAGATTGTGCTGTTAGTGCACTGCTTCCTGTGACCCTACTGCAGTGTGGCTGAAAAATGGGAAAGTATTAAAAAATGGCTCACATCGTTGCTTCTAAAATTCACAGCCACCTTCACATCTTATGATAGAGACAAATCTAGATTCAAACTACTGAAGAGTTTCCTACAGGCTGTGTCATAGCAGTGTCCTTGTAGAAAAGTCCCATGGCATTTAGAGAGTTTGGAAGGCAAATTAGGGAGCTCAAATGGTTTTCTTTTATGAAAATGTTGTTCTAATTTCAGCAAAACAAGCCATTTGTGAATGGCCGGCTTTTTCAAAACACTTCCAAAAGCGATAAACAGAGGCAAATATGGAGACAAGATTTTATCAGTCCTTTCCTTCCCAACAGCTACAGATATGAAAGCTGATGACACTTCATGCCAAAGAAAAATCTTCTGTTTTAAAACATTCTGAAAAATCTGAATGTTTATTCTTCTGGTAAAATGGTAGTACTGATGCCACTGAAGTCTTAATGAAGTTTTGGTGAAAGACATAATGATAACTTTTGGAAGAGAAGTATTAACAATAGTTATCTTGCACAATCTTTAGTCTTAAGCTTCAGTACTGAAGTGATTGCTTACAGCTCAGGAAGGGTGATGTAAACACAAGACTTCTGAGATTAATGTGAATCCCATAGCATTTTGCAGACCTTGAGTTGTGTAAAGAACTGGAGCAAAACCATCATTCTCTAATTTGACAATAGAGACTTGCCTTGTTTTTGAGCAGGATGTGTGGCCACCTTTAACCTTTCCACCTCTAAGGATATCAGCACATGGAAACAAGAGGATTTTTCAAAGATGGTGTATTGTGGTGTGTTTCCTCCAGCTGCTGTTTACCTGTGTTACTCTGACCCAGTTCAGAGATAGAAATGGGCCTTTGGTATTCAGCAATACACTTAGCCTTTATGGCTGGAAATTGAGTAGACATAACTTTTTGGACGCCAATAGAAAGCACATTGGTTTAATTGACTCTAATCCTTCACTCTTACCTGCCCAGTGGGATGCTTCAAAAGAAGCATGTTCCTCTGTATAGATTGTATTGAACAGGGAAGGTTTGCTTGATGCAAAAATTATTCACTGCATGTCCTCCATCTGTTCTCCCAATCTCTCCATGCTCAATCTGATCAGTAGAGCTCCTCAATTTTTTGAGTGAAAAAACCTTGAGTGAGAAAATAGCATTAATGTTTTATGCCACTTTTTTAGTTGAATAAACAATAGTGGAATACACAAAGGATTAGTAGGTCCTTCCTGTTGGGCTTCAACTATATTATTGTGAGAAATTTTGTCTGCTATAGTATGAGCCTTACAGTACTTCTGCAGGCATAAATTGTCTAGTTTTTCCTCTTGAAGGATAGCTTGTCAGCCTAAAGGCAATTTTTTTTCTGTACTGTACTGTACTGTAACTTTCATGTTCTTGTCCCAGTACACATCCCCATATGCAGTGTGTTACCTTCCTAACATTAATGTTAGTACCTTAACAAAGAGTCAAATCTAAGCTTTTGTGTAGATAACTGAAAGCTGGTATTGCATAGAGCTCACCAACAGAAAATCTAAGACACAGCAATTTCCAATAAAAGCAAACCCATGAAATGGGTTTTTTTTGTTGTGGTCCATGTGGGATTAGGGTATTGCTGTAGAGTGTGGGAGCTTGGGATGCAGGTTCCTGTTCTGATTCCTGCAAAGTATTTTGGCAGATGACAACTGCTGGCCTCAATTAGGCAAAATAAGGACCTAAACCTGAACAATGTGCCACAAATCTCACCAGTGGCCTCTTGCTGAGATGGCTGTACCTTTGTGTTTTCCTTTTTCCAGCAATCAGAATTGCCTACCAAAGTTTATCTAACACTTCTCAAATGTAATTTTGTCTGAAATTGCAGAAGGTCAGAGTGCATATTGAAATTTCCTTTTCCTGCTTCTAGGCACCACAAGAATAATATAAAGAGATTCACTTCTGCTATTTCCCTTCTGACACTGACAGTGAAATTTCCTTTTGTATATGGTAAATTTAATCCCACTTGAGTACTATAAATGTATGTATGTATTAGCATGTGTTTGCAGGACTGTCTTCTGACAAGACCTAAGTGAGCTTAAGGTAGGTTTGATGCTGGCTCACTCCATAGGATTCTGTTTCATTGCATTGGAAAGCTGTAGTGCACAGAAGTTTCAATCAAGTTAAAGCTACACAAACCTCAAAATAGTGTTAGTTCATGGCATTATACAGCCTAACTAGATGTTACAGAGCTGTTGATTTATTAGGCTGCTGCCCATTCCTTCAGTATGCAGAAGAATTTGTAGAAGTTATTGGTTAAAGTTGCTATAGAAAATTTCGGACTCTGTTCTTTTCTTACCTTTGCAAAGATTTCAGAATTCTAACTGTTTTGTCTCTTAATCTTTCTTTTTGTTGCTGTTGCCTTATTTCTAAATATTAAAAGGTGGCTTCTGTGTGGAACTGAATTTGTGTGCTTAAGGTGTGTGTTGTGTGCTTTTTAAAAATCTCCTGTAGTATAATAGAAGAAAAAAAGCAAAATTTTTTTATTGCTCAGAGAGTACTGGTACATTTGTTGACCACCAATAACTTTTCTAAACCTTTAGGGGATGTAAAGAAGGCATTGTGTTAATTGAACCTTATCCAAATCAACAGGTATGGTTTGTGTTATGAAAATATTTTAGCAAGCCCATTATAATGTTTCTATCAGAATCAATACACTAATGAAAGCAGAACTGGCTGTTATATTTTGGACTAAACTTCTGTACAATGTTTTCTATAAAGGCTTATTAGGAGAAGCGGATTACTTGCATATGGAAGGTATGTTGATGAGACAGAAGTGAGACAATGTTTGCAATTGAGTTTTCCATAAACCAAGAAAAAGCAGCTGGCAGAATCTTGTCTCTGAATTATGTAATATAATGAGGCATGTTACTGAAGTCATAAAATCATTAAGTTTTGAAAAGAATTCTAAGATCATGGAGTCCAACCATTAACCCAGCACCACTGTGTTCACCACTTAATGATGTCATCAAGTGCCTCAGCTGCATGTTCTCTATGAAGGCTTCCCGGGATGGTGACTCAACTGCTTCCCTGGCCAGCCTGTTCCAGTACTAGCTAACCCTTTCGGTGAATAAACTTTTCCTAATATTCCATCAGAACCTCCCCGGTACAGCTCAAGGCCATTTGCTCTCATACTGTCACTTGTTACTTGGGAGAAGAAAGCAAGCCCCTACCTGGCTATACACTCCTTTCAGGTAGTTGAAGTGCTAAGCTTTCCCCTGAACCTCCTTTTCTCCATGCTAAACACCGCTAGCTCCCTCATACATTTATCACAGGACTTGTCCTCTAGACCCTTCACCACCTCTGCCATCCTTCTCTGGACATGCTCCAACACCTTGATGTCCCTCTTGTCATGAGGGGGCCAAAATTGGACAGAGCTCTTGAAGTGTGGCCTTCACCAATGCTGAGCACAGCAGGACAATCACTGCCCTGGTCCTGCTGGCCAGGATGCCACTGGTCTTGTTGGCCACCTAGTCACACACTGGCTCATGTTCAGCTGACTGTGGACCAGCACCTCCAGCTCTTTTTCTTCTATGTGGTGTCCCAGTCACTCTTCTCCAGCCTGTAGCACTGCATGGGCTTGTTGCGACCCAAGTTCAGGACCTGACCCTGGGCCTTGTTGAACCTCATACCTTTGGGCTCAGCCAAACAATCCAGCCTGTCCAGATCCCTCTGCAGAGCCTTCCTGCCTTGCAGCAGATCAGCACTCCCACCCAGCCTGGGGTTGCCTGTGAACCTGACAGAAGGTGCACTCAATCCCTTTGTCCAGATCATTGATATTAAGCAGGACTGGCCCCAGTACTGAGCCCTGGGGAGCACCACCTGTGACTGGCCACTAGCTGAATTTAAGGCATTCACCACCGTGTTCTGGGCTCAGCCATCCAACCAGTTTTTACCCAGTGAGGAGAACACACCACCACACCATGGGAAGCCAGCTTCTCCAGGGGAATTGTGTGGGAAACTTTCAAAGACTTTAGTGAAGTGCAGGTAGACAATATCCACAGCTATTTCCCTCATCTGTTAAATGGGTTACCTTGTCATAGGAGATGAAGTCAGTCATGCAGGATCCGCTTTTGCTAATCTCATGCTGTCTGGGTCTTATTCCCTAGCTGTGCTGCACTCCAGATGATCTGCTCTGTGACTTTTCATGGCACTGAAATCAGGCTGACAGGTCTTAAACTTGGGCTCATTCAGGATTTGAACCTGAGACCTCTTGTACCCACAGTGAAAATGATACCCCTAGATCAACAAGCTGCCATGGATATATTAATAGTTATTTCTAATGTTTCTCTCACTCCTGAGTGTTGGAAAATAGAAAAAAAATAAAATGGAGACTTTAATTTTTCAGTATGAACTTACAAAGCTCAAGAAAACAAAGCCAAACTCTTTCATTGCAATGTTCTGAATGAGGAAAATGGACGGAAGGACATAGGGTGACAAAAGGCCTCTGAATTGGCAAAGATTTGAAAGATGGAAAAATTGTTACATTTGAGTATATTTTTTTAAGTTCAAAGTGACTTTTCAAGAGCTTGTGAAGTTGTTACAAAGCTAATTCAGTACAGTGAAGTGCAAGGTAACAAACTTGGTAAAGCTGTTTGAAATGTTCAAACACAGTGATGGGTTCAAAGTTAAATGCTGCTTTTCATTCACACAGTTGGCTTTATTATTGGACTACTGAAAGTATCTGCTTAGTGCTCAGCTATTGTCAAAATGATTAAAAATTACATGTAAAAATAGTTTTTGAACAATAAAGGGATGAAAATATACTAGAAGTATGTTGCTGTTTCAGCAGAGAATATATAAAGTATCTTATGTTTTTTTTTCTCCTTTTCCTTCATTTTGGAGAAGAAAGAACAGAGGGGGCAGGGCTAGGACGAAAACATTAGAAAGAAATAAACTCTGAATTTTTCTCTGGTCTTAGAGGAAAAGTTTCCAGTCTGTAGGAGTATGCTAGCAAAACTTGTGGGGGAACTGTGATTAGGGTTTTAAATAGAGAAGAATGAACATAACAAGAACACTGGGCTTGTAAGTGTTCTTAAGATATTACTAAGTGAAGAGAAGCTAAATAATAAAGACAGTGTCATCTGGATTTATTGATTTCTGCATTTGGGCAAGTAGGAATAACATGTTTATTTAATGAGGAGAGTGGAAAAAAATAGTCTTTTCACTTGTGAAAAAATTACTTTTATTTGCTCTTGGTGCATAAATAGTTAGAGAATCTCATGTTATCTCTCTGAACCTGAGAACTATAAAAAGAAAATGGGGTGAAAGAAATGTCTTGTATCTCTCACTACTCTTCTCAAACAGAATAAATGAGACTAAGCCAATTTTTCTTGAAACTGGAGAACTAGAGAAAATTGAGTGCTTTTTTTTAATGAGGATAGGACTATAAAAAAGCTGTTCCATACCAATTTTTGTGCTTCCAAATGAGTGCCAACTGCTGGCCATTGCATGTAGGAAGATACCTTTCCTAAAGGAGGGCACCTTCAGATCTGCAACCTACCTGTGCTTTAATCTAAAGGGTCTTGTGTCTCTTAGATCAGCTGAGGCCACATCTTAGACATCAGAGGTTCTGGTGATGGTTGCTTATATTACATATACAATTTTTGTCTATTATCATTTGCCTCTCTATTCCTCTTTAACTGTTGTGCCATGACCTAAAAAAAGATGGCCTTGTACATAAACTACTGAAGAAACTACAGAACTACCGAACATAATTGGGTATCTTAGATCTGCAGGGCTCTTTAAAAGATTGTAAAGTGAAGGGAGGGGCTCCTGTGTCTTAAAATATGCATAAATTATGGCTTCATTTCTGTTTCAGGCATTGCTGACACAACTCCTATGGTTTATGATATGAGTGGCCTGAGGCAACAGAATTTAAGAAATAATGTGCTCCATTATTCTCTATAATGAGTTTAGCACACAACAGGAGTGTACTGGCTGTTTGCTAAGGACTGCAGTCTTCAGGGTGCAGGGTAACTGAGTTTCAGCTGTGTGTATTATAGGTGTTGAAATGACTGAAAATGGACTGTGTCAGTAGTATAAATCTCTGTTAACACTTCCTTGAATATGAAGTGTGAGAATACTCATTTATTTTCTTTCCAGTGTTAGCAGTATGCCTTCAGCCAGATAGTGATTATAGTGGGGTTTTTTACATGTTGTGTGGTTTTTTTTGTATTTGTTTTGCCAGTGGCAGGGCTTGTTTCACTTTGTGACTATTACATGCTCTTGTATGCTCTTGTGTCCTTGGGATTTTTTTAGATAAAATATTCTTATTTGTCTTTGGGATTTCCCCTCCCTTCTTTCTCTTTGAAAAAAAGTTAAGTTGTCCTGAAAATGTTGAAAACACTGAATCTTGAACTCTTCTTTTTGCAGAACCTGATCTGAAAAAGCAATAGTAGCTCAAGTCTCTGAATTCACCTGGTATATCTACAGGGTGTCCTTTAAAGGTTCTCTGGGACTGATGTAACTAGTTCAGTCCTGGGATGGAAAAAATGTTTTAGATGTCGCTGTTAAGACTGTTAAATAGGATAGTAGATGTTTAGGCAGGAACAGTTTTTAATCTGCCTTGGTTCTTAGTACTTGGCACAAACTAAGTAGGGGAAAAGCACTAGACAGTTTTAGAAAAAGTCAATAGAATGGATTACACTTGAAAGAAGACTGTTGCTTTCATTAGAATAACTGATCACTTTGATTCTCCCTACTCCACCAATTTTTTATCAGGTTATGAATGTGTATTGAGTTCCCAAAGAATTATTGCAAAGATTGTGATAATCTTAGTAGGGATATGCTAATGGTTAGATTAATCTGAAATACTTTGTTAAGTTAAAATTTTCTTTTATTTAGAATGTGTTGATATTTGTATGTCAAACATTAAAAAGGCAAATACCGATTTGTTTTCAGGTGTTACTTTGTACTTCTAGATACCCATGGGTGCTGTATATTAATTTTTTTTTTGTCCAATGATGAATCCATGACAAAGAATGGCAGTATATTTTTAGTGCTTTTATACAAGAATTTTACCAGTCTCTTTACTTCAGTACTATGGAAATAGAACTCTTTTTTTTTTGTAGCACAAAACAAAACTGCCATAGAGAGAAAGGAATTCTCTGCAGGGTTCCTATAACATTTTTTAATTCTTTCCTGTTATGACTTTTTCTGCCATAATTGTCCAGTTTATTTATTACCTCTGACTATTTAGAAGGTACTTTCTTTTTTTATTCCCAACTAGGCAGGACTGGGAAAGTCAGAGAGAACACAATATATCAGAATCCTAAAGGAGGTCTGATGAAATAAGATGGAACCAGAAATTCTGTATAGTTCTCTAACAGCATGCTTAGAAAACTGCAACTTTAAAATGCAAAAAACACTAGAAAAGCAAGCTTTTCTGTTTATTATTGGTGCACATTTGCATAACTCAGTAGTTCATAAGCCTACATTAAAATGTTTCTGGTTAGGAACACAATATAACATATGACACATGCTAATTTTAAAAATATATTTTAGTTGACTGAAGTATTTATGATGGTATTTAGCACAATTAGAGATGTTCAAAGTAACACTCAATGTTAACTGTTGTACTCTAGCAAATTAGTGTTTCCCATTAATTGTCCCTCTGCATGTGTGATTGCAGAATACGCCTGCTCAGGGTCCAACATTGTAGGCAATAGCTAGAGGAAAAGTAATTACTTCAACTTTGCAGTGTACATTTGGGTGCTAATTGTTTCACTGTTGTTCCTCTGCCCCAGTTTCCTGCCATGAAATTTTTATTTATTTTTATTTTTCCTATGGAGATGGTAATTCCTTGTACTTTTAAATTTTAAAAGTCTTGGTGAAGTTATATAGATAACATATAATTCATAAAATAATTTGGCCACAGGTGCATGATCATACCACTATTTTTTTTACTGCACCTAAATAGGCTAGAAAAACATATTGTTTCCATGGAATGATTTATAAAGAGAACTGCCTGTAAATCCTATCAGTCTTTGACATAATTTAACCTATATCTAGATCTTTTCTCTGGACTCACAATTACATGATTTTCTGAAACCTATTTGCCATGTTGGTCACTGAGCAAATGCTGTGTGTTGATCATTGTGAAAATAAAGTAATATTCTAAAGTCTCACGTGACTATACATATTTTTTGCTCATTTTAGTTGTAGATGCATGTATTCTGCATACAATTTTATGAATAAAAATTAGCATAGAGATTAACAGAGGTGAAGTTAAATAGTATTTACATTTAATAAATTATGATTACAGTACATAAATGACTTATGTCAAGGCAACGTTAGAGCTTCAAAAGCAAAGATCACAGAGGACAGTAGCTATTGGGGTTTTTAAAAAATGTTTCTTTAACCTTCTTGTAGCTGGGACGCCAAATTCACTGGCATATATGTGATGGCGTGATCTTCATAGATGCTTTTTCTACATCATTCTTGGTTTAACTCTGAACCCAATGGTAAAATGACCTCTAAAGTCATAATTTTTAACTTACTGGACAACCATTCATCTGGCATGCTTTATTGAAAGCGTCAACTTTGAAAACCAGTGTGAATCCCTTTAGCTATGTTCATGATTATTTAGTCTGCAGATTCATGTTAGACAATAGCCATTATTGAGTGAGAACTCTTGTGGGCTTATTCTGCTACCTGGCATTATCCTGGTATCTTACCCAAAGGAAAACTACAAGTATATCTATAGGAATAGGATGAAATTAGAATTGCTCCTTGACCATAGCCAGAAAAATTCTTAGTGGAATCTATTTGCAGTGTTTGTGTCAGGATGGTGGTGTACACCCAGCAGGTGTTGAGAAGTAGCTTTCCTGGCCATTAGAACTTAAGATACCCCAATTACTCTCTTTAATTCGGGATACTGTGAGGTTGTATGCAATGGGAGGTGTCTGCACCTATCTGAAGTGGGTGACCCTTTGCAGAACCTGCAATTTGAAGTGATCTTACTACATCCTTATACTCCTACCAAATTACCTGACCTTCCAGAGGTGATGGATTCTTTTTTTTTCCCCCCCTAATCTCCAGTCTAAGTTCTTTGTTTAACCAACCTGGTTGTCTTCCCAGACAGCTTGTCTTTCTGCACCTGGGGACAGCCTGCTCGTGAATATTTAATGATTATTTTTTAAAGCACATCCAGCTTTCCTGGGCTCTTCTGCCCTCCCTGACTCCCAATGGATTCTGTCAACCAGTGTCCTATAATAGGTCTAGCAGGGAACCTCCCCTAGTAGGATCATTTATCAGTTGTGTTAGGAAGCTGTCTTCCTCATCCTCTGGGAACATTCTAAGTTGCTTCCTCTCTGCTGTGTTGTATTTCCAATAGACATCTGAAGTTGAAATTTCTCATGAGTGCAACGTGCTGTTATAGATTATATTCACAGATATTAGTGCTGGATACTTAAATGGTATCTCTTCCACAAGGAACTTCTGCTCCAGTTGCTGTCCAGGAAAGATGGGTTCAGCCTGAGAAGTGACATCAGTAATCCTCCCAAGTCTTGTTCAATTTGTTTGATTAAAACATTAGGCTTATAAAGCTCAGGTGCTAGGAATTTAAACTTAATGGTATGAGGTTTGATAGATGTTTTTGTGTGCTGCTAAGACATCTTGTCTTCAGTACTTTTTCTAAAATACCATTTCTGATCTGAACCTGATCAATGGATGAGACTGGATCTGTAGGCTACTGAATTGATTTATGGTGACCTTGATTCTGCAGATTGTTTTTTTTTTTAGGGTAATGCTTGAAGTTAGTTTGCAAGAAAGATTCACAGGTAGCCAGCAGGGAGGTGCAATTGCTTACTAAACACATCATGCTTACAGGAAGAGGATACATTTACTATTTTTTTCTCTTGAAATGCTATCACTGCTTTATAGGAATTAAAAAGAGACTGCTTTTTAAAAAGTGTCTAAGAAGTTAAGCACCTGTGAGGGTCTTTGCCTGGAAGCTGAAGGCAATCATTTCAGAATGCTCAAGCCAGTTAAATAATTGTATCAAAGTGAAATAGAAATAGATCCCTACTGTTTAAGAGTTGCTATAATCTTGAACAAATTGTTACATTGGGCAGCATGGGAGGCTGTATACATCCTTCATATCCTGTATTTACTTGCTCATGATAATGTCTAAATTATTGAAGGTCTGTTCCTTAGCACTTTCTAGTTCAGGGAGCCCCAATATTCTTCTAGCCTCAATATTCTTCTGTCAGAAGCAAGTAAAATTGTAGATTTATGTGATAAACCATGGATTTATTGGTAGCAGATGTAGGGAATATATACTGAAGCTCAAAAAAAAAATGTATTTCCTATCAAATATTTGTATTAATGGCGAAGTTAGCCTCAGAATTAAGTCACTGAAAGAAAGCATGCAAGTCCACACAGAGGTGCTCAGTTCAGGACTTCTAATTCTTTCTATTTTTGACGTTTCTATAGATTTTTTTTTTTTTTTTTTTTTTTTGAAGAGGGCAAGTAACACAAACTAATATTTGGAAATTGTTATTTAAATTTTTATATGAAATTTGTAATTTTAAAATAAATTTGGCCAACTTACAGTATGGGGGGTCATTTACACTGTAATATGTGACCATATGTTGAAGTAAGGAGCTCTCTTTATGGACCTTTAGCCTTCCTTATTATTTTTATCAAATTACTTTCTATTTGTGATAGAGCTAATTGGAATTGCATATAGGGTTTTTTATGAAAGTCATATTTCTTGCACCATCATGAACGTGCTAAGTACAGCATTGATTTATGAGCCAGCAGTAGTCATTTCCATTGGAAGCTCTTTTTAAAATAATCTTCCCATGTTTTTTTTTTTCTCCTCTATGTATATTTTCCTAAGTTCTATACCCAGTTTCATTACGATTCCTCAAAATTATTTATTTTATGTGGATTTTGGGTCCATCCATGTTTCCTCCGACCCTGTCTAGTTAATGGAATTTTTAAAATTAAAATGGCTGGATAGATGTACAAGTAAATTCAAACTGAAGAAAAACTCGATTATTGATGGAAGTATAATATATGGTAAAGAAATCTAACCACAAAATATATAACCATTTCTATATCTTTGGGAGGGGAAGCTTTGTCCAAAACTTGGGAGTTATTAGAGATAGGCATCCTGACATTCTGTAATGGTTTTTCCTGTGTATTGTTTGAATCTGTAAGAGTGCTCTGTCACAGAATATTTTAAATCCTTTAAGTCAGTTTGCTTGCCTTGGTGACTTCAGTCTTCTCTATCTACTAGTCAAGCTGTCTTGTTTTCTTGCTAAGCTTTTCCTGTGTGTTGATGTGCTCATTGTGATACAATGCTGAAGGTAATGCTTCAAAATTGTTTTTTAGACTCAGAGAGGCAAAGCACTTGCCTTGTGACTTCTCCCAATGTGCCCAAAGGTATCCTCCTGTTCAGTGACCTAGTGAACGACAAAGAGAAATGAAAGGGGACTTCCATCTTCATGCTCTGCTCTGCTGGAATGAAGGAAGCCCAGCTGCTTTTAGACAGCAAGACTGAGGAGAGAACCAAATTACACACTGCGAATAATTAGAACAACATGGATTTAATATCATTATTGCCGGGCATTATTGCAGTCATTTCATTGCAACTGCTTTGTTTCCTGGTTTCCGTAAATAACATCAGGTTCTAGGCAATCAGAGAAAACCAATTCAGATTCAGTTACCTAAGTTATTGCTCGTATACTTCTCCAGCTTTTCTATTGCCTCTTCAATATAACATTTTTCTTTGACCTAGATAACTTTTCATTTGACTCCTTGAACACAGTAACAGAAATACGGAGAATATTCTCCCTTCTTTTTGAAGGAGTTTGAGTACCCATTTATTGATCCTTTTCCACTATATTTTTGACTTTCAACAGCCTTGTGGCATGTTGATAGATACTGCCTTCTAAAAAAAAAAAAGTAGTGGAGGAAATATGAGGAAGGGGAGAGGAAGAGCCTTTGTGGTTATGAAATCAAAGGTGGTGTTGGTGGCTGCAGCAACTCTGAAGGTCAACACCATGTAAATGCAAAATTCCATTTTCTGTGAGATGTGATGAATGAAAAATTTGAACGAGTGTAGTCTGTGACATCCACTGATAAGCCATAGGGCTGTGTGCACTGAGAGTAGTGCAGGTGTCTTCTGGAGAATGGAATAATGGAGTTTAAGCTCCCTAATTAAGAAGTCCAGAACAGAAAATTTGAATGTAGCTTTATAGAAAAAAAATATACTTAGCTAACAAAATGTTTCTTATTGTTGACAGGATGAGACTTCTTTTTTGGTGGTAGGGGGAATCCATGGAAAACTGAAAACTAATCTTTTAAAGGGAGTTGCACAGTGGAGGTGGTTGCTACGTGCATTAGCACTGATAAGTCAGATTTATTTAGTCATTTATTCCTAAAGCAGATCATACCTGTGTAATTTGATATTCCAGTGTATGAGGAATCTGAGATACTGCCAGTGACTTGCATATGCAAGCTATTTGCTCTGGAAAACATCCATTTTGTGAAACTCTGACTTCTAGCCCTACATAAACTGGCCAGACGTCAGTCAAAAGCTGCGCCCATGGTTCATGTAAGGAATGGGTTTACACTAGTGAGCTGATTTACCATCAGGACTGTGATTTTGGTATTGTTGCCCCAGTGTTTGTGCTTGCCTTGCTTCGGCTTATCTCATAAGTTGATAATGGAGCACAAAATCTGACTTTAGATGAGCCTATTCGAGGCAAGGTCATCTCCTGCATTTCAGCACTGAATTAGCGCTGGGTTCCTGGGCTCAGACTGGGGACAGTCAGAAGTACATCCTTGGCACATGTACTATTTCCATGTTGAGTTGCTCCTGCTGGGCTGTAGCTCTTACTGGGCAGAACTATTTGCCAGCACATCCATAGCTTTTGGCACAAAAGCTGTAGGTTACTGACTCCTGAATCAAAAAATACGATTATCACTAAGGGTGAGTTACATCTGAACAGACAGTCTAAATAATGTCTCTGTCTGACTAGAGTGCTTGATCTAAGGATCAGTTCACATCTGTTTTTGTAGTGTGTGGATGGAAGGTGTTTTTCCTAAAGCTGTGTAATACTTTGGATTTACTTTTTTTTAAGTGGCAAAGATCTGATTTTCACTTTAAAATTATTTTTACTGTTAATTCCTGATTGCTGAATTGCTATTCATGTTTCCTTTTGTCCCATAACACTTTCTCTGTTCTTCAGTGTTCCTTCTGTGCAATTTTAATTGACTACTTCTCTCTTAATAAGATACGTGGCTGCAACTTTGAGGGAAAAATCCTGGCAATTGATTCCCCACTCCAAATATGTGTTTTGAATATTTTTAATGTTGATACAGTGCTATTAAATCATAGCAGAGAACCTTAATATGAGCCTACCTTACATAGGTGATTTTAAGATAGCATTTTTTTTTTTTCTGGTGTACTCTCTAATACTTTGGTCAATGGGGAGAATAATCCCCCAAGCCCATCTGCTTCTAATATTTGATTGAAAATAGGAGTTGGGTTTTGAATGAAAATAAGAGCTGGGTTTACTTATAATTTGCAGGTGGATAATCTCTGGTTGCTGTATTTTGTTTGGGTATCAGCATCTGAAAAACTCATGAAACCTGCTGAGCTAGGAAGGTTAAGGAAGCAGCTACTTTGCGTCTCTGTGGTAATCCTATAGAAATGAGACTGCTTGAGAATCAAAAACATTTAGGGTGAGGGAATGAAATGGAATAATCTTCTTTTTATTTATATTTATTTATTTATTTATTTATTTATTTATTAAGAATACTTTGACTTCAGCAGCCACAGTACTGTGTGCTCTTTTCCATAAGTTTTTGCAAACAAAGCAGGAGCTGGTGAAGTCAGTGTAACATACTGTGCAAAGTATTTTTCATGCAAGGCCTATTTCCCAAAATTCTTTAGGGCTGAACAATGTGGTATTACTGTGACACTAAAATTTATTATACTAACGGGAATGAGGAAGCACTGAAATTAGATGATGTGAAAAGTTTTGTTGTTTTAAAATAACTATTTACAAAACTAACCAAAATGCTTATGTATCAAAAGGGATGTTCAACAGCAGCACATTATTTTATCATGTTTGCACCACTTTCTAAAGTGGAAAGCAAACACACTTAAGACTGTTTGGAAGATGTTGGTCTGGTGGTCTCAAACACACGAGTGTTCTTTTTTTATATGAAACAACCTGCTTCTTTTAAACCCTTCTTAGAAACACAGGAAGATCTTAAAAATTTTAAAGGTTTAACTAGGTTTTGTCTCATATTGAGAAAATTAATTTGATCTGAAATGGTTTGCTTGCTTCTTGGAACTACTAGAAAGGACTCTTTATCACCTCTGATATTCCCTTTTAATTTAGACAGTCAGGGTATGGTTTAATTACAATCTTGTATGAGTTGATCCTTTCACATTTGAATTTTCTCATATAGTACCTATGTATGATTTTTTAAAAATATACTTGTAATCTTGAGTACTTGTGTGCCCTAAATATGTCCAGCTTTTCTTTTTGAAATTGATCATATTTAGAGCATGGGTAAAACCTGCTTGCTTTCCTGTTTAAGTATTTTGCCAAGTCTGGGAAATTTCTGAAGGAAAACCAGGATGCTAACTGTGTATTCCTTAGCAAGGTGTTCAGGACACCAGGAAATAACAAAATCCACCTCAAAAAGCTTTTGTATAACTTTCAAGCACCAGCTGGGACATCTTTATATAAAGAACACAACGATTGTTGCAGCACCATTTTCAACTCTACTGAAACAAAATTAAATGCTTTGGGACAATGTTTCCACTTACACGTATTTTAAACTTTCCAGTAAGGATATGCGTACTTTTGTAACTAATACTAACTTTCTCTGATGCTTTTGTTGCCCCACAGTGAAATTATACCAGTTCTTGTAGCTTTCTGTACCTACTAGGTTGAGAAAGACAGCACAACCTACGTTAATGGGTTGTAAATGGCATTGTTTAAACTTGCCTCCCAGTTCCACTAGGTTTTGATGTGCTTTTCTGCCCTCATAAATACTTACATGCATCCATGCTTGACAGCTGAGAAAAGTCTGTCCAAGCAAGTATTTTGGCCTAATCAATGCAAATTTGTGGAAGTTCCTTTCTGGAGAGCTGAAGGCAGAGAAAACAACTGAAGTGCTGCTGTGCTATTCTCCATCCTAGCCACATGACAGCAGCAAAATCACTCTCTTGTGACATGGGAAGTGAGAGCAGGTCAACATTTCTGAATGAACTAAACATGCTTGTGATACAAAAAACTAACTCTGTGTCCTGCCATTAATTCTCAAAACTTCAAGGATTTACAACTGTAATGATTTATCAATACCGTGGATTGGATGAGAGGATCTTTACCATACTCCTCTTCATCTGTGGAACATTATCTTCTACTTTTTTCCCATGTTATACTCTTGGTGAGGATATGGGATTACTTATGGAAACTGTTCTGGGAAACATAGTGTATAGCTAGGAAACCCCAAAATGTAGGGGTTTCAAACCAGTAGAACCTGCCTTGTAATAAATTAAGGGAAACTAACAAGAGGAACTTAATTTTGGATAGCATACTGGCAGGATTGTGTCAGAAGGATATCTAGCCTTTATTAGGGTTTTAAGGATATCCAGTTATTGTAGGCTCTAAAAGTAGTGGTAGAGGTAGTATAAAAGTCCCAAGACTTTTACTCCAAGGAGATGAGGTAGTGTGACAATATGGGTAGCAGACTCCTGTAACTCCTAGCTCTTTTCCTGTTTCATAATGATGATCCAATATCTGTTGGAAGTCAATGAGTTTTGAATGCCTTTCTGTCTGCAGCAACTTGAACAGAGTTTTCTGTGATTAAATGTGCTCAGACATAGTAGGTGCCCTCTGGGTGCTCAAGTGCTGGTGAGAAGAGTAAAGGTAGGAGCAGCTGGAGACATTAGGCTAGCTGCAGGTTTTGCAGATGCAGGAGAAGAGATGGCATGTAAGAGAGCATGTAGGAGCCCTCCCCTCTGGCAAGATGTCAGGATCTATTTGGCAAACTGATGCTCAGCCTGAACAAGGGCTGAGCCTGCCTTGGAGAGCCCAGCTGAGGCAGGTGCTTGTGCACTTGGCAGCAGTTTGGGCTCTGGACTTGGGAAGGGGGGGTCTGCTGGAAGCTGATAAATTGCTGTGACAAAGAGATTCTTGTGCCTGGTGATGATGTTATGGAGTAACTACACTGTAAAGGACTGATTTAAGTGAATGTTCAGCACAGCTGGTACTGCATCACAAGGGTTTTTCTAACGTATTTATGGCAGAGAATGTGTTAATGCCTCTCACCATTTTCCTTAATGCAGCTAGGGATAAATCTTTGAAATAAGTGCTGGTTACTTAAGCTGTTTACTTCAGTTAGGTTCATTTCAAACTCACTGTACCTTGCTTATATGACCGAACTACTTTAACCCTGTGGATAATATTGCACACATATGGCATGGTGGCTGTGATGCAGAAGGTCTGAAGACTGAAGCTGACTATCAGTACTGAAGTCATTACGGTGCTGGGTGTGATCTGTGCCATTTAACATGTCTGGTTCAACATTTAGCATCTGGCCTAAACTGTAGTCCTATCCCTTCTCTTATTCCTATAGAGTCAAGGATGGGAAAAGATTGCTTCTCTCAAATAATTTATACTATTTAAATATTTTACACATCTAATTTTAGAGTATGGTGAATCATATTTATGGCAGTAGATTTTTCCTTAAATTGATTAGCTAAAGTATGCTGGAAAATTTAGTTGTCTAACTTAATAAAGTTAAATGATTCTAAATTGATCTTTATATGCAGGCCAACTGGTGTCTTGCAATTAGTTTTGTAAAGATATGAGCATAAATGTCTAGTATGATACCTATTAACTGTTTGGTATTAACTGCCCCCCCTTTCTTTCTAAAATACATGGCAAAAATCATCCTAAATTTAATTTTCACAGGGTGATTTTGAAAGCCAAAACAAATCTGAAAAGTTGGAAAAACAAATAAAGAATTCCAGCCTTTAAGTCTATTTACTCCTAATTGTGGCCTAAATAACTGAAAACAAGGAAAAGGTTTTGATCTTAGTAAATGCTGCTTCTGTAGTGTACTTAAATATAATTGAAATGGTCATCTTATGGTTAAAAAAATCAAAAGAGGAAAAAAAAAATCAGCAAAACAAGCCCGTGAGCTATAGATGTTTTGCATTTGGAAACTGGGTACATTTGATTCAAGCTCTCATTAGGCAATATTAGCTACAGAACACTTTTCCATGTGTTTTACGTGTATTTTGTGATGTGTTTTGGCATATGACCAGAGAAAATAATAAAACTTCCATTTGGAAGTTCAGAATAAAATCTCTTTGCCAAAGCTTGTTTGCATTAATTCTCCTTTAGATTTAGCCAATTGAGTGATGTGGCTGCAATCTGTAATCATTTTGCTTGCTTAAGCATGTGTGATATAAAAAATAGTGTTTATAAAGCAGTTGTCACATTGATGTGCAAGGATGTGCTAGCTCAGGGCATCCATTGCTGACATCTGCATGGTTTCTCAGCTGTAGGTGTTGAGGGATATATTGTTAGCTAAGATTTTTCCAAGAGAATGAATCTTTAGAACCTTTAGCAATGTTCAGGCAAGTATGAACTTTTGGTGTTCCAAATGGCCAGGAGCCATCATCTTTGTACATTTAAGTGGTGTGTGGAATGGAAAGCTTATGAGTCTACTAATATAATAGCATGGCAATGGGGTTAGTGTTGATCACTTTGTTCAGGAGAGATGCTTGATTGAGGGTGATGTCTGGCAATATTACGTTAGGTTGCTGTGTAATCCACTCTGTAATAGCTGCTGTCAGCTTTGACTTTGGGCATTAATCACAGTTTGTCCTCCACATGTACTCAGCTGGGGTTGAACACCGTGAGCCTTCCCTGTACAGCTATCTGTGATTCAATATCAAATTCTACTCAGTGTATCAGCAGTCAGGCTACATCAGACTGTTTTCAATCACAGTGAAATGTGGAGCTAGAAAAGACCTCTATTCTATATCTGTTTTCAAACCCTTTTCCAACTCTTAACCTTGACCTAGATTTGTGTAGCTCTCCCAAGAATTTGCTGTTCATCCAAGAACAGTGCCTTATACATGAATATTCGTCATGTGTGCTGACCTATTGGAAGTGAATAGCAAATAAGATTTTCACTCTGAAGTGTTAAATTTCTATATATTAACTTACTGCCGATCTGTTTTCTGAGAATTTGACATACTAGTATTTTAAGGGGAAACCAGTTTATTTCTGGGAGTTGTCATGTTCCTCATAACTTGATCTAAAAATCAGTTCTAATCAAATGCAATGACATCTGATACCTCCTCTACTGAGACTAACTTATCTTCATCACAGCTCTGCGTTTACACAAAGATTACTCCCCAAGATTTAAGTTAGTTACTTGCATCTCGCTTATGTCAGGCTAAGGAGCTGGGTGTACTTGTTCACTAGTTCTTTCCCCTTCCAAAAAATTATTATTCAGAAGGAAAGATAATTACAAGGTTGAAGATGAATAGTCTAATCCTCTGTCTTGAATTTTCTCATTTTCTTGCATTATTCATATTTTTTGGCTGGGTGTGGGAAGCACAAGCTGAATGCTGATTCCCATGCTGGCTGCTGTCTGTCCACTGCCACCTGTTTCTTTCCAGGAGAATATCTCAGGTGTGCACCTGTTCACCAGCTCATGATTTAGAGGAGTTGCAGGTTTGAGTCTCTTGTATCTTTTAATTGGCTCCATACAATGTCCTTTTAAAGTCTGTGGAGCAAAGAAGTTTTCGGACTCGGAATGAACAGCTCTACTGCCTGGTGTCTATAAACCCCAGGGAACTTGGGGACTTTAATCTCCTCTGCCTAGTGATGAACTACTTTTGTCTGTCACCTCTTGTCTGTTAATGCTAAAGCATTCCTGCTTGCCAAAATTGCTCATTTACCCCCAGCTCTTCTGAAGAAAAACATCTTTCTTAGTATTTTAAACTGGGTTTTTTCTTGTTGCTGCTTGAGTTAGCAGCTCATCAGACTCTGGTCTGTAGTAGTTCCTCTGGCCAGAGAAACACTCTGACTTCTGGGGCTTGGGTGAAAAAGGACAGGTTCAACTGAACCTGTTATAAAAGTAGCCCCAGGAAAAGGCCCTTTTGGCCCCAGAGTTGATAATAAAGGGTAAGTGTAGCAGTGAATATTGCAGCTTTTCTAAAAGATGCAATTTGAAACCCAGCCAGCCTGTTAGCGCAGGCAGGTACCTGGGTGAAAATCCCAGCTCATCTATTGGACCTTAAGTGCAAAGGTATCATTGGTCAAGAAAGTCAATGACAGAAGTTGTAACCAATCACCTGTGTGAGCCCGGGAAAGATCAAGCACCCTCTATAAGCCCGCCCACAGACAATAAAGTTGCTTAAGTCTTGTTACACTGAGCTACTGTGTCCTGTCTTTGTCTTGGACCCAGCAACCCCCGGCAGCCCAAGGGATGAAACAACAGAAACTACTGTAACAACTGTCACAGATAGGGTTCAACACAAAGCCGCTAATATAAAAATTGAAAGCCAGAATTTTGGGGACCTGGTAAAGTTGTCTCTGTTAGCACCTCGGTGATGAAACTTGATAGGATTTTACTCCTGACTCTACCTGCTGTTTTTTGTAAATCTTAAACTGAATTACTTCAAATGATTTTGTAATGTTTATTTCGCTATTTATGCTGTTTTCTTTTGAGAACAATTATTTTCAAGACTAAAACAGAATTCTGTAATGTGACTAAAAAACTTCAACATTGTTTTGGGATTTGTTCTGTTATTTTTACCCAACGTAGACCAGACTTTAAATACATTTATGAGATTAAATTCCTTCTGGAAGAACACTTCAAGCACAAAATAGCATAATGATGCTTTGGAACCTTCAATGAAAAGGTTAATGTAAAAATGCTCTCATGGTTAATGCTCTTTTATTCAAGTCATGGTTTTATTGTATGATCAGAAAATGATATGACAAAAAAAGACCAAGTCTGATGTTTCTTAATTGGTGCTGACCTCTGTCTTTTTGTAGCTATCTTTGTTAGTTCTCTTGGCAGCTGTAGCAGTTGATACCTAAACCAAATACAGTCTGGAAAACTGCTTCCTAGAGAAAATATTAAACATCTAAGACAGAAATATGATGTGAATTCTGATCTGTGCCTGGAAGACATTTTCTCTTAGTTACTACTCAGACTGACTCACTTTAGAATGCTTTGTGCTCTTCCCAGTCTCATTCTTTCCACAGAAAGGTAAAAAGTAGATGGAAAGAGATAAGGAACTGTTGATGAAGACTGGTAATGATATCTCAAAAGTGATTTCAATAGAATAATTGGAAGATTGAATAAAGGTATGAAAAAAGCATGCCTGAGTCTGTTTTTTGCAGGGTCAGGCAGTCAAAAGGATCAAGCTTTTTTAAAAATACCCAGTGCAGGAGTAAAGGAATAGAGACAAAGAATTTTCCTGTGAAAAGGGAGGTTGTCCAGTAGGTGATGAACAGAAGTTGTTGGTCAAGAAGAGTGTTCCGAGGCTATGTTGGAGCTTTAGTTGGAATCTGAAAGCAAAACTGTATGACTGTTACTTTACCTGGTATTAGAGGAACAGTAATTGGGATTTCCTCATTGGCTTTGGGGAACAAACAGCTGGATTAAGTGACCTTACTGTATCTGCTTTCAGTTTTGAAAATGAATCTAGACCAGTGTGAGTATCCTTATCCATCCTGCCATCTGCAGTGACTGTGCTGCTGCAGCCATCCTGCTTGAATCACTAGAGAGATGTTACAAGTTTATACCATCTGTGCTAATGCTATGAAAGTTCTCCAGGCTGCTGGACACTTGTTTTTCCCTGTGTTTTGATTCCATTCACTTGGACAGGCAGTTTGAAGCTTTTTTTCTGTGCTAGGAAATGGAAATTTCAGAGTTGTCATGTTTATGACATGTTTGCATTTTCCAGCTACTGATTATTTTGGGTTTTCTCCATATCATGATTCCTCTCTGTGCATTTCAAATTTTGCTCTGCTCCTGTAATAAGCTAATTTCTTCTTTGTACTGTCTGTTATCTCTTGGGTCCAATTTTTGCTGTTTATTTCTACTTAATGTTGAGTGGTTGTTGTTTCGTTTTTTGTGGGGGGGGGGGTTTAGTTTTTTTTTTTTTATTTGGGTGGAGGGAAATTCTTGTGGTTTGTTTTCTTTTGTTTAGAAAGCCACCAGTTTGTCTGTTTGAATTCAGTTTGCTTAATGAGAAGAGTTTTGTGGAGCAAAGTTCTGAGTGATCCTTCTCTGCTCTGCCCTGTGACTTTGTCATGAGGAGCACTGCTGTTAGTAGTCCATTAAATATTAATGGCTCTCTTTGCAATTTCTCTCTAATGTGCTTTATTTTGGTACCAGTCCAAGCTGTGGAAATGAAAACCCCCTCGGGACCTTATGTAGAATGTAATTTGCTCTGCCGTTTTGGCTGTAAACATGATAATAAATTAGAGGATGTAATGAATATTCATTGAAGCGCACAAGGGTTTTCCTCACCAATGTCTGCTTATTGGTTTCCCTCCAAACTATACCTGATGAGAGATGAGCAGGGATGTTGGCAGCCCCATTGGCTTGACATGTTCACTGTGTGATGTTTTTGCCTTGGAAAAATATATTCTAAAAAAAGTCCCCAAAATGTCTTGTTCTTGCAAAATTCATAGGAGAAAATAACCAACTCCTTGGTGTTCCAGTCTGTTTAATGTGAGTTAATAAGTTTAAAGTCATGTTAGCCTTGTAGATGGATGCAGCTTCACTGCCTTAGTTATCCTTGCGTTGGGATTCAAGACAATTTCTCTCACTGGAGTGAGAGGTGGTTTGACAACTTTGTTGATGTATTTTATCAAGTCCTATTGCTCAACAGATTTAGACCAGGTCATAAAATGTAGTTCCTAGCAAAGGAAAAAAAAAAGGTTTTTTTTCCATATTTCAGTACAGTTTCATCCTCTGTAAGAAAACTTTTTCCACTTTTGGTACTAATTCTCACTTTAGTCCTTTTCAATACTGATTCTCTTTCCGACTAATTGGAAATTGCATATGTAAAGGATGAGAAAGGGCTTGTCACATTCAAGTTAATTTGTGCAGTTGTCATGAGAGATTATGAAATTCTAACTACTTGTAAATTTAAAAAATCAGAATAAACTGTCTACCTAACTATCTCAGTATATAACTATAGAATATCACTAAGTATCAAGCACACTAAATAAACTGCACAGGCTTTGGATGAGAAAAGCTTCAGTTTAGGAAAACTCATACTGTAAGTGGTCTGAAGCTTTTTGTTCTATCCCATTGTGCTGAGTAACAACTATAAGCAGTTTCCTTTTTTGTAGTGCTTTCATTTAGAAATGTTTTCTATAGAATGTTTTCTATAAAACTTTTTGGTTAAGTAGAAAGTTTTGATGAAGGCGTCTTTTTTTTTTTTTTTTTTTTTTTAACTTCTTTGTCAACAGGTTTGAGAGGAATACAAAGTCTTTGTTTTCATAGTCTAGTGAGTAGTTTATTGGCTTGGGATAGCCGAGAGAATCCAGGCAATCTCTGGTCTGATTGAGACAAAGCAGCACTTTGAATCTGGATCTGTCACAGCCTGATCACTGACTTTAACGTCTGTCAGGCAATAGAGTGTGTATTTTTCCTTTATGCTGGATCATTTGGAGGTGCAAATAAAGATGAATGGTTTTCAGTACAGAATAAGTGATTTTTTTAACTCTCTTTACTTTTTTTCCATTTAGTTTGATGCTTTTTGATCCTGTGCTTCTTCATGAAGTTCACACTTTATCAGGAGTTTCTGCACTAAAACACTTCTGGTGCTGAGAATGTGCGTGTCACAGTGCCTCAGTGGGAATGGCTAGAAAAACAAATAGATCTTCCTAAAATGAGAATATAGTCTCAGTAGCTAGCTTCACTAAACACCTTGCCCATGTATATAGGAAATCCAAAATAGTTCAGGAGAATGTCTTTCCTGTCTGACATCTTTTGTTACCTTTCAGATTTTGCTACTTGCATATGTCTTACTCTATCTTATTGGCGTAACTCCATAGTAAGTCTCTGTTTGCCCCCTTGCAATTAATTCTGTTTATGTTTAGCTTGGTTAGAAATGCTGACTGGTGGTTATGTAATTAGCAGTGTAACAATGTCACATGGTACTTATCAGTTCTTGCTGGTTATGCCGTTTTCTTTTCCTTATGTTTGTGCTCAAGGCATGTGAATATTAATTATGTCTTGCTGAGTTTGATTTTACTTTGAGTGCAACAGGTTTCTCTGCTTCAGAAGCACCAATGTTTCTCTGCTGGCGCTGGCAAAAAGAGTCTTTTGAAGTGTTTATATTTGTGACACAGATGTCAATGTTGCTTATTTATTCTTCTGTCTCACTTGGTGGTGTAAACAGATCTGAGTATTGTGGGATTCTTCATTTGGAATGTTGACTCTGACTATTAGAAATAATTTAAGATGCCTTAATTGGGGAAATACTACTGCCTTCCTAAAATCTTATCTAATGATTTTTAGTGTATGATGACTTAGTAACTCACCATCCCTTCTCTCACCATAACCTCAGACTAGGTTATCTAAATGGTCACTGCTGCTGTCATGAGACTTGTTATCATCCAAATGATGATATATAAAAAAATGAAATAAAATAAATAAATATCATATCATATCATTCTATGGTTTCTGGAATGCAGAATCCCCAATAGCAGTGCTAATGCAGAATGCCTGGGAAAAAGCTGACTTAACACTATGGGATTGCAACTTCAACAGCTGGTCCCTTCTTGAGATATGCCCACTTCTGGTAATACCGTGCCTTGGCCAATGATAAATTTTGAAGGATTTCTTCAGTCTCACCTGTTAGCTACTTTGTTTTCTTGGTTAATAAACTTTATTATACTGGACTAAAGACTAAAACTGAGTGGCAGTGTTTTCTGACAATTGTAATGTAAAGAGCTAGTGAAGAACCTGGCCTCATCCAGCAGTCCTCATGGCTGGCAATTTTGATGGACTACGTTCTGGCAGCACCTTGAGCAATGCTTCCCTCCTTCTCAGCCTGCTGGTCTCTTGCAACATGTACACACCAAAGCCCTGTGTTCTGCTGGTGATAATGCCCAGGTCCCTTCCCAAATGCAGAATCCTCTGTACTTCTAGTTTCTCATCTAGCTAAGCCGAATTCCTAAGCTGCAGCTGTTGGAATCTTCAGCTGCTTGGTTCCTGGATGCTTAGAAGGAGCCCATGCAGCTCTCCAGCAGTCTGGGCTGAACACAGTCCTCTCCCGAGAGCCCTGTGTACCAAGAGTATTTCTGGACTATTCTGGTGTCAGTGATTCTATCTTTAAAGCAATTTCTCAAAGTTCAAACTGTGTCAGTTCATGGCTAATTTATCTTCAAAGCAGCTCTGCCATTAAATACAGATCTTCGTAGTCCCTATCTCTAGTTAGATCATCTTTCCTTTCTGTAGCTAATCTATTGCTAACATTGCCAGTATACATATTTCTCACCCTAATACCTGCATTGTGGTATGCTTTCTGATTTTTGCTGTCATACTGTACGATTTAAGACAAGGTTTGTTCAACATTGCATTTAAAAAAAAGTAAGTTGCTAACAGTACTAATAGTTTAAATATACTTTAAAAAAGGTATTTTCCTAATGTCCTACCTTTTAGAGAAGGAAGACCCTGCAATAAAAGAGAAAAGTCATGAAACAAAAAGGAGAGGCTTGTTCAGAGACATGAGAGGAGCAAAGTAAATTGGCGCTTGTACAAACAGCTCTGCTGCAATTGTAAGAACATTTTTAGTGCCTCTGGATATTTCTTATCACTAAACCAGAAGATGTAGCTGCTTATTTGAAGTGTTAAAGTATGTACTTGGTCTAATTCGTCTGCATCAAGCAGTAGGAATTTATGAAGACCAAAGAGGGACATGTTACCTTCAGAGGGAATTATGTTTAATGATGATAATTATATTAATTAAAATAAAAATACATAAAAGCCAGGTGTACTCCAGATTGTGGATTCAGTTCATATTTCTTGCATGAAGACATATCATGCCATGACTCATCCAAAGCTTATCAAAAAAATTAATACATTTGGATGTAGTATTTTCACTTGTCAATCATAGTATGTAGCTTTTATATTAAACTTCTCCATATCTTAGCAAGAGTCTGTGTTACTTGGAACTGACTGTCAAAAGGTGATAAAGATTGTGTGACTGTATTGGCTGCTCTTTCGGCTCAGTCAGATGTGTGTTGTCATTAATCTGTGATTAATTAGTAGATGACTTTAATGTCTATGTATAGCCTGGGATATAAAAGGATTATGCTGATAAAATGTAAAGTATATGGTTTTGAGATTAAGTCCTCTTATTGCCACAAATTATATTTGATCTTCAGCTAATACACTGAAAGGAAATAAGAAATAATAAAGAAACTTATCCTTTATCAAAATTATTTCTAATAGCTATAGGTTTTATTTGTTGTTGTTTTTGTTTTGTTTTTATGTTTTTTTTCTTTTTTTTGTAGTTTTTTTTTTTTAATTTGACCTAGTTTGAAAAGGATGGTAAAATAACCTAACAAGATGTTTCAAGAGGAATCTGGAACACTGGGTCTCTGAAGTTCTTTGTAGATTAATTAATCTTAATAACAGTTGAGCTTTAGTGTAGGTACTTTAATTTTGAAGATGGTGAAACTGAAAGAAGGGAAATATTTTACAGCAAGGGCATTGGAAGTATCAAAATTTAGCCATTGTTTTTAGTGTTTTATAATACTGTTGAAATTTATTAAAAATCAAAATTTTTAATAGTTGACCTAGTTAATGATCTTGTGGACAAAAGACTTTAGAACAGGTTTCTAAAGTGATGGTGAACTTGTTTTTCCTGTGTTTTCTTTTTTTTTTTTTTTTTTCCCCCTATTTCTCTAATTTTTCTTTTTTTTCCTGTCTTCCTTATTTGATAATTCTGGAAATTTGAGAACTCTGCAGTTTTCCATCATTGAATTTTCCCAATGCAATATTGACAATGGCAGCACACCAGAGACTGTGGATAACTTGATAAAATTTATTTAAAAATGAGATCTCATTGACTTATCACCATTCCTTATCACCTGCCTCTCTTCTTTCTTTGAGAGATATCAGAGCGAATTTATTTTTACAGAAAATTATGTGCACATTTAGCTAATAATTATTTTTGTACTGTTTCCTGGCTAAGAAATTAAGGAATGAGAATTTAAAAGTTAGTAAATGCTGTATTATTATAGTGATTATCACTCACTTATTTGAGGAAAAAAAGGACTTTGTTCATTAGGAATATGTTAGTTTGCTTGTGATCACAGATGGACAACAAAAGTTCCCAGTTAGAATTTAAAACTAATTTTCCAATACTGAATCCAGAAATATAGCTGGAAGCTGATATCTACAGATTATATTACAAATATGTATAAAATGTTACCTTTTTATTTCTGTTGAATTGAAAACTAGGACCTTTTCACAGTATTTCAGAAAATGAATGCACCTTTACCTCTTGCATTAATGGCTTCCATTAACTCTTCCATCCTCAGTATAACAGCTGCTGTATATATAAAGTAAGGGCCAACTATGGTGCCAAAATAAGAATCTGGGAAAGAGCTGTATAGATCTATATAATTATTAAGGAAAAATTCAGATCCCAGAACAACTCCCAGAACATAGCATTGCATATTTGCTTTGAAAAGTGACAGTAAAAGTAGGTATTTTTGTTTATCACGTATACACATAAAAAGTTTTTTTGCAAGTTAATGACCCTGTCTCCAGCAAGGTTATAACCACTGGAGGAGTTTGATTCTGTAAATGAAACTTAATTGGATATGAAGCTGTATGAGTCAGAATAGAGTCCAGCTGGCTCACTTGACTGTAGAACTAACAGCAATGAAGCCAATAGAAGCTTTTGTCAACAAATTCATTAGTGGAGACTGTGCTGGCTAAGAACAACCACTTTTTAATAGTGTTTTTTTTTCCTTTTATATTAGTACCTTCTCTTGGACTTTGAATTAATGTGAAAAATGGTTCATATTGCTTGATGCAGCATATTATGAACCCTAATGAGTTGCTCATTGACTTCTCATCACACCACTTTTGTTCCTTCAGTGAGGACAAGAAAATGCTCATTTTGCTAATATCTATTCCTTGCATAAATAGCACAGGACAAAATGTAACTGTTGACACTGCTTCCTGATCATCACTTGACTGACTTTGCTCAATTATCCAAGCAGCTGGATGAATAGGATTCAAGGTCTGGTTTCCCTATTTTGCATGAAGTATGAAAAAGATAACATATGCAAGTTTGATTAGAAGGATGGCTCCAGTATACGGCAGTCAAAACAGGAAAGGACTTTGGTGTTTACTCTTCTGTTTTGTATGTTTAGAACAGCCTCTAAAGGTAGATATTGGTGTTTTAGCCTTGCTTCTTAGTACACAGTCATTAATTTTACTGAGTATTCAATTGTACCAGAGATATTTTTCTTTATATCTTGTTTCCCTTTTTACTTTTTTTTCCTTTTGCCAGCCTAGTTGTGAGGCTGGTTCTTTACTGTGGTGGTTCAAGAGGAGGTAGTGTTAAACAATTTGAATAGAAAATTTTTAAGTCTTATATTTTTTTTTTCTTCTAGATGGTTAATGCAAAGTAGAAATTTGCTACTGTGTTGGTGTGTACTAGAGACTTTAAAGTAGTAGAGGCCAAATCAATGATGTGAGTGTTTAAGATAGGAGACAAAGAGCAAGGGACTTCCCCGTGAAGAAATTTTGTTGGGGAAGCTTTGCAGAATGGTTTTCTTCTGCTTTTTTTCAGTGGTATGGGCAACAATAGTGAGGAAAACAAAACAAAAAGATAATTCAAAGGAAGGCAGAAAACCTCCAGTCCAGAAATAAAATTTTCTGCCTTGACAAAAAATATGTTCCTGGTTCCTGCAATGCTAAATTTGCTCTAAGTTTATCTTCTTTACTCTTTCTACAAATCAGTGAGAAGTCTACTTGCTTGTGACAGTGGTAGCAAGAGCAATGTATAAACTGTGTTTTAATTCTATAGGCTGTTACTGTAGACTTCCCTTCTTTCCATGTTTTCCTTGGGAAAATGGAGAATAATGTGTGAATGTGGGCAGGAGGAATGGTATGCATCACTTTTCATATCAACATTTTCTTGCAACTGCTATTAACAATTGAGTGCAGATAACAAAGCAGGTATCAGGTACCTGCTGCATTTTGCATTTTTACGTATTTGTATACTACAGTTGGGACAGGCAGAACTTGCTGGGCCTACTGTTAGGGAGTACCAAATATGAGGATAGTGGAAATATGAGGAAGGGGAAATTTACATGGATAAAATTCATGCTGGAACTACACTTTGGCAATAAAATGCCAAGTTCAGCCAAGGCTGGAATATCAGATTGTGTTTTTTGGATGTTAAAAGAACTTTGAAGAGCTTAAGGTTATATTCTATGGTCTTTATCTTTCCATTCTGAACTGAATCTATGCTCCTATCACCATTTTTTGACCCCAAAATTTACCTGTAGGGAAGGAAAAAACTAAAATAACAATAACCAAGTGCTGATATTCCAGTTGTGAAGACAAGAAATTCCCTGAATTTCAATGTGGAAATCTAGATGGATCCTTGTTGTCATGGCCTGATGAAGGAATCAGCAATAGATTATCTTCTGTAATCCACGATATAGCAATAGAGTGCGTCTGCTCAGGACTTCTGAGTATATCTGGTGCCACAAGAGTTGAATGGGAATGTTGGGTGTAGGGTGTCGTTTAGTGGGGGTCTGGTTTGTTTTGAGGCATGCTGGATACAGGCATTTTCCATAATGCAACTGCTGAGTTATTGGAAAATTCATAAAGGTTAGCCAAACTTCTAAAAAATAAAATACAATTAGTGCATATATATCATGAAGTGAACTTAGTGTATTTTCCCAGAATATGATTTCATGAAAAACAAGCAAGGTGTAGGGAGAGAAAAGGGTGGTTGTGTGTATCTGTGTAATTGAATGAGGTCTGTTGCTTTTGACCTGATTAAATAGTCTACTTTATCTCCTTCTGCTGTTGGCCTCTGCAGTCATAAATAATCCTTGGGATCTGCACACTGACAAGGTTGCTGTATGCAATGGATTTCATGCCCTTGCTATAATCTGAGCGTGTTGTGGTGCCATACTGCATGTGTGTAGATATGTATGAAATTTGAGTGAAACTACTGCCTTTTTAATATGTAAAATATTAAGCAGACTAGTCAGTTTTTCGCTTTATGCTTTGCAAGTCTTGAGTGTTATGTCTATGAGATCTTAAGCAAGATTTAGTAAATAACTTGAACAGCACATGAAAAATTTTTGTTTCTGTTTTTAAGATGTATTTAAACACCAAATTTACAAATCTTTGTGTAGTTGCCGTTGTAATACAGAAGCGACCCTGAAGTCTGGTCTTCTGCTGTTAAGAAATGCAATCCTCCACCCTCAAAAGTGAAGAAGGGATGGAATGTGTGTGCTTTTTGCAGATTAGATTTTACAGGGCAAAATTCATATTGGAAAATTGAGTTCTGCTCAAGCACTTAACAAAGGCAAATGTTCCAAACCTAGATTAATATTCTTTTACAGAGTCTTTGCTATAATGTACCTCCCACCTTGACAATCTTCTTAATCTCTCCTGCCCAGAGGGCAGTGCTCTTCTATAGTCCAGTGCCTGTCCTATCCAGCTGCAATAGATGGGCAAGTCACATTCTGGTCCTGTGTTGAGAGGTTTTATGTGATTGTTCTGTGTGTCAGGCTGCATTCCATGTCCAGATTGTGTCTCTGTGACACAGTAATTGGAGAGCTACAGGAAGCATTTTTTTTATAGATGCTTTGGGGGATTCAGAAAGTTAAAGTACTTTCAGATCAAAGATTTATTTCTAAAAGGCAGTAGTAACTTCAGGCTCTACTAGGCCATTTACCCTAACTCACCTGTCTACCCCACAGCTGTGTACTTAGAGATCTGCAAGTTCTAATATACTACTTTCAAATTTTGACTCATCTTTCTTTCTCAGCCATGCTGGTGGACCTCAGTTTTTGCCAATGCCAGTGTAATGTACAAAAAAACCCCAAACACATGGCTTTAATTGTACTTTGAATATTTTTTGAAAGTAGTATTAACCAACTTCAGAGGACATTATAAATGGTCATATTAACAGCTGCAGTAAGCTTCTGTTGCTGCATTGAGCAAATAATTGTTTTGACTTAGCTGGACTTACTGCAGTTTGTATTAATTGAGAATCTCACTGTAGCTGGAAGCAGCAGTTCTGGTGATTGCTTTGCTTTTCTGCTTGTTCCAGTACACAAATGAAGCACAAGCTTGTGGTCTTTTTATGAAATTTATTCTGCTTATATTTTGCAAGGTAGGTCTTACTGAATGCTGATGAAAGCCACACCTGTCTGCTAAATTAAGAACAAAGAATGCAGTTTATTTGCTGTTCATCAAAATCAGTGTTTCCCTTGGATGAAAGCTTGTGTCTACTGATGCCAATGACAGCCACCTGCATATGTCTCACAACATAATATAGACATTGGTAATATGCTGCAGAATAGGAAAGGAGTAGGAATTGCTGTACTCCAGATGGAATAAACCCAGAAAAACTGTAGTGCTAATGAGGCAGATGACCCCATGTGATGAATTTACTTTCTCTTCTACTCGGTGAAAGTGGTGTAATGTAGTCATTTCCAAGTCCTTCTGTACATTGCCTCTTGTGCTTATTCAAGAGTAAATGCTGCAAAGAATCACAGAAAACTGCTAAATTGTTCTAATCTACATCTTTCTTATAACAGGGAACTGCTCTTTTAAATATAGTAATTTAAGCAGAAAGGAATAGTCAGAGCATAATGCTGATGTTTTGGTATTTTAGAATGTGTGACAAATTGCTCAGCCTAAGCTGTATGTTTAAATATAAAAAAATGTACAAACTTAAGCAGGTCAAAAACCAATGACTGCTTTGCCATCTTTTAGTACATGCAAATGAGTCTCAGAACTACTGTTCTATGTGAGTGCTAGTGAAGTGGCCATTTCCATCAGCAAGAAACTTACTACTTGTAGCATAACAGTGCAATGTTGCAGATAATTTCATTCTTCACCAAATTGCTGTGACTGAATTTGCAATTGATTGGTCCCAGTGATATCAAGTGGTGTGCTTGTGGTAGTGAATTTAAGATAAGGAACTTAGAGAATCAGCTGCATTGAAATCACTGAAAAATAGGAATTCAAAGCAAAGTTCAGAGCAAATACCTCATCTTTTAAAACTTTTTTTGCAATTATTACTTTTGCTCTTATACTGTTTTGAAGTTTTTCAAGTGTAAAGAAATATGTTGCATGTTATTATGAATGTATTTTTTTGGTTCAGAACAGAAAAAATACAAAACAATGGGCTGGATTTTTTTTTTACAAGTCTAAGTAGACAATAAAGGTGATAAAAACATTTAGAAGAACTCTGCTTACTTTGTGCTTTCATGTGCATTTACTGGTGTCTGGCTCTGTTTTCATCTTCTGAAGTGCCTTGTTACATTAGCTGGAATGATCCTTATCTCATTTTGTATACTGACAAGGAAAAATTCTGAAACAATGTTTGAAACAAATGACATAAATGTGATGGAAAAATTCTATACAGAGACATTACTGTTTTTCATTTACTAAGGTAGCCTTACATTATCCTGAATAACAAAAAGCATCTTTACTAAAAACAATGATCAGTCATGTATAGTAAAAATGTAACCGCGGTTAATTATGGGGCAGGGATCATGGAAACTATAATGAACCATAGTGTTTATAGCACTGAAAACATCCCATTCAAAAGACGAATATATTCAAAATGTTCATGAAGGAAGGTCATAAAATTACTCTTCTTTTTTGTTGATATCATGGTGTGTTTTTTAATGGTTTTGTTTAGTTTTCCTTTCAAACTATTATGCTGTATTTATGGTAAACTCCATGTAGTTTCTCCTCGCAAGAACCACTAGGATGGCTTGATGCTGGAGTTCTGCAGTGCTGAGGTTCTTTTTGTATTCCCATGATAAAAGAAGTGGAAGGAGAATAAGTGAGGGGAAAATTAATGTATCCTTGTGAGCCACTCAGACAGCAAGTAAGGGGAGCTGTGCGTCCACTTGTTGAACAAGATGAGGGAACAGACATGGCACATAAAACATTCTGTTTTGCTTGGTTAACTCTCTGATGAATTTGTTCCAGCATCTGAAAGATGTACAGGAATTGGTAGGGTAGAAGCAATGGGTTGATTGCTACTTGACAGGTTTTATGTCAGCTTAAAGCAACGAACTACAGTGCTTGTACTGTTGAGCTAAGACTGACATGCAGCTGAAGGGTAGGCTTGCTTTTTCCTTGCTTCTACCTGTTTCTAGTGTTACTTTTTTTGAATATGTTTGTGTATGGGGAGTGGTGATGTTGGTTTTTTGAGTATATGTAGCTGCACAAAATTATAAAATATTTGCTAATCCACTAGTGGATTAATTTCTAGCAAACTGAACTTGCATGTCTCTGCATTGTTAATGTTTAGCTTACAGCTAAGTACTAACCTACTAAATATATGATTTGTTTATCTGAGGTAATCATGAACCCATTTTTAAAGACGACTTGCATCTCATTTCTGTTTTAATTTTGGGATGTAGGCTTTATAAGAGATGGTTACACCTAGGAGGAGGTAATAACTTTTTGTTTTAGGGCTGACAAAGAGCTGTTGATGTTTGACTGCTGTCTTACTACCCTCACCTAATTCCAGGTACTTCATCCCAGTGAGTCACTGATATCAACAATATGAATGCCTGGGTGTATCACTAACATGCACTCCAATGAAGTTCTAATTTAAATGTCTTATCTACTTCTTATGTAAATGACATAGGAAGCTATAAAAACAGATGGCAGACTTGGTAACAAAGTCCCTTCTATTTTTTGTCACCTACTGTCAAGTTTATGGGTTCCCGAGTGTCATTTCCATATACTTCTTGTTAACTTGTGTTGAAGAGGAGCTCCACACTCTTGTGCTGTTGGATCTTCACAGTTTAGTTTAGCTGCCTGTTAATCTGACAAGAGTGCTCAACATTTCATTTAGTAATTCAATTTCTGTTTTTCTGAGCTGGTCCCTGTGATTCTGAGGTGGGAGGCATACATTAGAGATCTTATGATATGCATATTAAAAATTTTAACATTTTTTAAAAACAATCTGGACTGCGCATAGTAATGAAATAACACTTTTCATTTAAGCTGTAGTATCAAACAAATAATTCATAGTGAATTCCTGGCCACAGAGGTTACAGATAAAAGGGATGTGTGTGCACATGAACTGAAGGAGCATAACAAAATCTGTGAGTCATGTCTATCTGAAATGCATTTTTCAATGGCAAACAGAACAGGGCTATTCTAATAATTGAGGTACTGTATAGTGGTATTGTATATAGGCTTCCACTTTCAGACCTATCATGCCAGGATATATGCCCAGAAAACATATAATCCTCACCTGAATTTTTACATTTAAGTAAATTAAAGAGGTTTTTTTTCTAAGACAGTGGTGATAGGAGAAATTGTTCTGATGGATGTGAAGCACAGCTTACTCAGAGAACAGATTGCCTGTGACTTGTAGGTGAGATTTAAGGAACAGTGGTAAAAAGCTAAATAACCCTCAAAAAACTCAACAGCCCCCTGCCCCCAACATTTATAGACAAATGGATCACTCAACAGACCCCAGAGGGAACATGAAAATTGTCCCAAATATTCTGGATCTCTTTTCTGCTCCATGAATAGGGGATGATACTTGATGTGAATCACTGACAAAGCAGCTGCACACAGGGTGCTAATGTATTTTGATTCCTCTTTTGTGGAAGAATGGTGCTGTACAACTTGTAATTTCTGCCAAGCACAGAGGGAAATTGTGTTCAAAAAATAAGTCTTCTAGATACATCAGAACCTCTCTAAAATCATACTGCAGTGCTGAGGATGTATGGACTGGGATAGAGCACAGAGTCAAAAGGAAGAAAGGCAATCATCTGCCTGCCACAATATGAAAAGAAATCATGTGACTGCTAAACTCAGTGTTCGGAGCCCAGTTATTCTTCTTCCTATGTTTAAGATTAATTGGAATTGCTAATTTCTAAATTTAATCTTGGCTAAGTGGTAACTAATATATGGCTATTTCAGCCATTTCACATTTGAAATGTGAAAAAAAAAATTATGACCTCTTTAAGAAAGACTAGGTGAAAAATAAATGAAGTTGCAGTCAGTAAGTAGGAGCAAGTAATCTAGAATACTCGAATGTTCATAATATAAAATGCAAACGTGGTTACCATTTCCAATTAGTTGCCGAGTCCCACAAGAAAATGGACTATTCAGTTGTACAGAAAATGCTTAGCACCGATGGTTTCAACCTCTGTGTTGTGTGTTAGCGATATAATGTTGCCAGTGGTGTGTGGTGTCCCCTGCCCCCGCCAGCTCAAACAACTTAGCACTTTTAACAACTTTGAAGTCCATACTTCAAATTCCATGTTCAAAACCCTTACATACAATGTAAAGGGTTTTATAGTGCACATAAATCAGACGGAATAAAACATGACAGAACTAAAAAGTGTATAGTGTAATAGGATTTTGACTTATGTGCAAAAAGAAAGCTCCAAACCAATAGAAATCATGCCAGATTCTCAGTGCAGCTAGGTATGGCTGAAAACAGATGAGATTCCTGAACTAGGAGAGGGGATTTGGAGAGAAGACTAACTGATGCTCGGGAAGAGTTTTCAGAATGTTTTATGTTTATGATCTTAAAAAGTGCGATTCATGGGTCAAAACAAAGTTAGGAGAGAAAGTGAAACTTTTAAGATATAAAATTTATGTTTTAAACACTTGTACTATTTTTTTAGTAACTACAAATGGAAACATGACACAGTGAGGTTCATCAGGGTAATAGACAAAAGGATGATGTATAGAAATTGTGTTTAAAATATATGTGTATTATGTTAATAGAATAAATTTAATTTTTTTTGTAAACAAGCATGCATGTCTTGGGGGGATAAAAGGAAGTATAAGAAGATATAAACCTAACAAGATAGAATCAATGGTATTACCAATAATTGAGGAAGGATAAAATGCCTTATTTTTGTTTTGGAAAAGTACTAATTTATGTAGCTAACTGATAATTCTTTTTCATTTTGCTAGTAGTCTTTGTTGAAGTAGATTAAAAATAATCTTTGATTTCCATCAGAATATTTGGATTGAATTTTTGCCAGATATTTTAAAACTTATCTGGACAACTCATCTGTAACATTGGTATAGCCTACATCTTGGACCATTAGGGAAATTCCAGAAGAAGGTTGATAGTGTTGTATCAGTGATTAAAAAGAACAGATAATGGATGAATGTTCAACCTAAGACCTGCATTTTAAGTGTAAAAAGGAATTTAATTATTTCTAATCAGTAAAATAATTTTTAAGAAGCATAATCAGGGTAGCTTTTTATTTTTAATTAAATTCCAAGTGTATCTGATATTATTTTAAGTTAAAACTTTTTCGGTTCGAAATCTCATACTCACTCATTAGTCCCAGATGAGACTTACGTAATCTCTCTGGAATCCATGATGATCTGCAGCAAATGAGATTCATAATTAACACAAAGTTAAGAGTTCTGCAGGTATACCGGGCTATGCCTGAATCCTGGTATTTTAGAGACCTTAGGGGAGTGAGGTTGGGATTCACACTCTGTGCTCTCTTCTTGATGTCAGTTTTGGGTTAGACCTTTAAGTTCAAGGATCAGTAGGTTCTTCTACTGGAAGTAAAAGTTCAGTGAAGTGTTTATTTCTCCTTGCAGGATGTACTGTACACACATGTTGATATAGTAGTACATATGGTACTTGTGGCTCTCTGATGGCATTTACTCAGATGTCTTGGTATTACAGATGTATTTCTGCTCGAGTCCCTTGGGAATCTGTTCCTGCTCCCACACTGTTTAATGTTATTAACCTGGAGGAAAACTATACAATGGTTAAGCTCTCTGGTGATGTGGAGAAAAATAAGCAGTTTTCAGGAATCAAGTGAAGGTAATGACATTCTTTGGAAACCAAGATACAATTTGTGAGTTCAAAATTAGTAGAATTAAGCATTTCCCCTGTAAATACAAACAACTTGCAAAATTAAATGTTTAGAGACTGTAATGGTAGATGATCCAGAAATGACAGTGCAAAAATACTGCCTAAGTGTATTCTACTGTAAAATAAAAGCTGGAGGAAGACAACAGAATAGCAAAGAAATCTTTTCAAATAAGACTTGAAGTGTCTTTTCAGTGAGGAAAATATGGATGAAAGCTGCCACCAGACAACAGGAGAGAAAACTAATGAAGCAGCTGTGAAAAATATGGCAGAAGACTATTTGAGACTATTTACAGAGAAAAAGGTTGTGACAGGAAGATAATATTTTCGATGCAGTGTATTGAAGCATCTGTGCTTCTGGTTTTGTTCTTGTTTGTATAAACATTTGGCATTAGGGCATGTGGTTGCATCCTACTTGAGAAAGCATAAAATGAAAGCTGATGTAGCTAAAGTACTGGAGTTAAAAAGCGGTACATTTTAAGTCGTCATTCTTGCATCCTGTTGGTCAGGTGCCTCAGTTTCCTCACCTGAAAAAAAAGCCATGAGGGTATTTCTGTAAGAGGTTGAGTTTTGAAATGCTTAAATGCTGTGAGGTGATACTTTTATGAAAATATTTCTAGATCGAAATTAGTAGTGTAATGATGAAAGAAAAGCATCTATAATCTGAGATGTTTCACCATTATGTAATTTTCAGGATAATTAATTTTTAAAGAGAAGGATAAGGGGAAAATCTATCTTTTATTGGGTAAGTTTCATTAAAGACATGCACATAGCCCATCAATAATGAGTCTTCGTCTCCATGAGCTTCCTTGTCTATTCATTTTTCTTTCCCACCTGCACTCACAATGGTGGCTGTTTTCTCCCACATACATTCAACAATGCATCATTTGTAAGCTGGCCCTCATTCATTTCATCCCTGTTTGAAAGGCCTGACAGAAAACCCTGTGAAAAGCCTTTCAATGCAAATGCCAGTTTAATGACTTGGTTCATTCAGCAGAGGGTAATCTGAGATAACTTGACTTGTCCTCACTGCAAATACAAGAAAATGTTTTCATAAAGCCTTGGACGTGTCGTGGTTTTTAACAAGATGCTTTCAGTTTGCAAACAGAATCTGATGGCTTTAGTTTTTGGCTAAATAAAATATCAGGATTTTTCTGTGTTGTCAACCTCCCACACCTCTGCTTGTGTGTGAGGGTTCCAGTTGCCCTTGCTCTGCACCCTCTAAAATGCACCTGCCTTTCAAAGGTTTGATTTGCTTCATTTCCTTGGCAGAGCAGCCCTTCTCCTTGAGGCTAAACCATTGTTTGATTGGCTCTTTCTGAACATGTTTAAATATCAAATTATTTGGAAATTACAAGTGTAGCTACTCTTATTAAAGCCAAAGAACAAACACATTTAGTCTGTTTCAAAAGCTTGCATTGTGGCTTGGTCTTGGGACATGTATTCTTAAATTAATTCTCATTTCTAAATAATTTGTTTACTGGATTGTCTCACAGAAAGAGACCAAAGTTATGAAAACATAATAATGGATCTCTCTAGGCACCATGTGCTTATTTGGAACAGAATTTGAAGACAGTCGTTATAGCACTGATGTTGTAGAACAAATTACTGACTTTATTTTCTGTTTATGTTTCAAAAACCCACATTAGAGTTAGTGGAAAGCTTTGAGGAACTGACCAGGGATAGAATGAATGGGACTTACACAGACTATGATAATTTATTAAAATTAGTCATGACAAAAATTGAGAGCAACTGCTTTTCCTGTAGGTTGACCAAGATTATGAATATAGCAGTGGGATGTCTTTTCTGTGACAGACTTCTATGAAGCAAGAGCATAAATTTCTTATTTCAAGTTTGACCACTGTTCTTAGTGTTTTCAAAGTGATTCCAATATCATATTAATTTCAATTGCTTCCTCCACTTGCTCATTAGCGTTCCACAAACACTATTAAAATATTATGATTTTTAAAAGAGATATTTAACTAATGTTTTGGATCTGATGAATACCATCAAATCAATAATGGAATATGCCACATGAGTGCCAGACTTAGCATTTTCTTGTTGCTGCTGATCAACAGTAGACACAGGCCACTCGTTTTGGCTGTAGCTCCTCTAAGTGCATATAAGTCAGATTGGAAAAGTGGAATATAAGATTGTATATTCTATAAAGCAGGAAAAGAGGGAAGAAAACAATGCAACTCTAGTGTTAAGTTTCCTGTAAGTCTTTGACAACTGATTCCTCATTGAGTTGCTAATAAAATAAAAAAAAGGCACAATATTATAGGTGCCATTCAACTAGGACTGTTTCTTAGTATGATACATACATGGTGATGTCCCAGCTTCAGCTGGGATGGAGTTTATATCTTTCACAGTGTCTGGTATGGGGCTGTGTTTTGAATTTGTGCTGAGCACAGGGTTGATAATACAGAGATGTTTTTGCTATTGCTGAGCTGTGCTCACACAGAGCCAAGGCCTTTTCTGCTTTCTGCGCTGCCACAGTGAGGGAGCTGGGGGTGTGTGGGAGACTGGGAGGAGACACAGCCAGGACTAGTGACCAAAGGGATATTCCAGAGCATATGGCATCATGCTCAGTATTTGCAGTGGGGGGAAGAAAGAGGAAGGATGCTTGGAATTATGGTGTGTCGCAACAAATAATGTTTACATGTGCTGGGGCCCAGCTCTCCTGGCTGAATGTCTGCTTGTCCATGGGAAGCAGCGAATTAATAAATTCCTTGGTTTGCTTTGCTTGTAGGCCTACCTTTTGCTTTCCCTATTAAACTGTCTTTTTCTCAACCCAAGAGTTTTCCAGCTTTTATCATTCTGATTCTCTCCATGATCTCAATGGGAATGGGGGAGTGAGTGAGTGTACTTGACTGCTGACTGGGGCTAAATCATGACAGGTAATTAGGTAACTGCATTCTTTATATTCACAGTGCTTAGCCATATGTGCCGGTTACTAATTCTTCATAACCAGTTTTGTCTCTATTTAACTGAGAGGTAGATTGAGTCAAAGGTTAAGCCACTAGTCTAAATTTGGAGAGAGCTGGTTTTGGAACAAGTAGCAGTTTGTGATTCTGTGGCCAGAAACCAAAACCTGTCTCATGAGTCCGCCTTTAAAAATTGGTGGGACAAGCCCCCATCTATTCCAGGCTCAACAACTTCAAAAGCAGCCCCACTGAAGATCTTCAATTACATGTATCTTGTCGAAGATTCAAATATGAGCCTCTTGAATGAGCTATTCTCCACTACAAATACCCTTTTAAAATCAGTACACAATGACATATCAGCTCAATTGCCTTCAACCTCGTTGGTTCTATTCTGTGCTGTAGTAATTATATTAGGATAAATAACAGAGCATGTACCACAATAAATACTCATGGATCATGCTGTGCTTTTGTGTGTTGTGTTTGGTTGCCCTTGACACACACAGGCACAAATGAAAAATGAAAACTGTAGCCTCTACTATTAAGATGGTGGAGGAGAGGTGTGTTAGGAAATGGCATTCATATGATTAACAGCAGAAGTATTTGACCAACTATATTACATAGAACTAGAAAAAAAAAAAGTATTGATATTAAGTGACAGAATGTTAGTTTTTCATTGAGTCTAAAGTTAATCATTCCAATATGAACATAACATCTTTTTGTATGGATGGGTGTTTTTTTTGTTGGTTTTTTTTTTTTTTGTTTTTTTTTTTTTTGTTTTTTGGTTTTTTTTTTTGTGCGTGTGTGTGTGTTGTTTTTTTTTTTTTGTTTTTTTTTTTTGTGTGTGTGTTTTTGTTTGCCTTCTTTTTACATCTTGCAGTGTTTCATTGTTTTTCCACTGGACTGAAGATGGGCTCATGTGACTTTCATTAACAAGAGATCTGATGGGGTATTGATCAAGTCTAATTTGTGTTATTAAACTATCTTGTGTAACTTAGAAAAATCCATGTCTTTTTGCAGGGTGAAATTATACTGCTGTGTGTGGAAGGAGAAATAGCTGCCTCAAATGGTCCATGGACTAAACAGATAAATTTGTCCTGACTTGTCCAAAGTGAGAAAGCAGGCTACAGTGATAGGACCATAAATAGTGACTTTTGGGCTTATAACTTTAACTCGGTGTTGGAATTCAATCTCTTTTTCCAGTACACACCACTGAGATTGCTTTAGTGTAAGGGAAGGAGTGACCCCTGTGACTGAGCTATTGCTGATGTGAAATGTAATGGATCTGAATACCTGAAGTCTGACCTTCCCTAAAGCACATCCTGAGTGATCTGGATGGGCAGCAGGCTGCTACCAGAGCATATATAACTATTGTCCTGCTGCTGCTTCCTCCTTGCTTTTAAGGAAAGGCAGATTTGAATTGGGCAGCTGGCAGTTTATGCAAGGGTAGATGTCTGTAGGTATCTGCATTTATGGGTGGGGAGTATGTTTTAAAATGAAAATTGAGCAAGAATGCTGAGGATTTGTTCTTGTTTGGCACAAATGAGAAATCCCTGTAGTAGGTATCCCTGTCCTTGTTTTTCTGTTGTTTTCTGAATAATACCTGATACTAAAACCAAAACAAATGCAGCTATTAATCTAAATAAGATGGTGATAAGGCTAAAAGATTCACTAGGTGAGTCTTTAAACTCCACAAAATAACTCAAAGACTTAAATAACTTGTCATCTAATCTGGCTATTATACATTTATTTTAATTGAAAAATATATTGTATTCTAATAATAGTTCTGAGGCACTTGGCATTTTCAGTTGTTTTTGCTTTAGTGAAAGGATGCTCAAAAATATAAACTCACTGAGCACTCCTTACAGGGATATCCAAATGCTGGACTTCAGCCTGGACCACAAGTAATCTTGTTACTTGTCCTTACCAGTTTCTCAGATGTTCCATTCTTCTGTGACGGCCTGTGTTTTCCTGACTGAAAATCCTAGGATCATAGAATATGCTGCATTGGAAGGGACCCATCAGGGTGATTGAGTCTAACTCCTGAGTCTGCCCAGGGCATTCCCAAGAATACCATCATATGTCTGAGAGCATTGTCCAAATGCTTCTTGTACTCAGACTTGGTGTTGTGACTTCTCTGGGGAGGATGTTGCTGCGCCCAAGCGCCCTCTGGGTAAAGAACCTTTTCCTGATATCCAACCTAAACTTCATGGCATTTCCTTGAGTCCTGTCACTGGTCATGAGTGTGAAAAGATGCTTCCTCTTGTGAGGATATTGAGGACCACAGTGAGGTCTCTCCTCAGTCTCCTTTCCTCCAGGCTGAACAGACTAAGTGACCTCAGCAGCTCCTCATAAAGCTTCCCCTCCAAACAGTGCTCCATCCTCATGGCCCTCCTTTGGACACTCTCTAACAGCTTTATGTCATTTCTATGTTGTGGCACCCAGAACTGTCCCCAGCACTCGAGGTGAGCCTGCCCCAGTGCAGAGCAGAGCAGGACGATTCCCTCCCTTGCCTGGCTGGCCATGCTGTGCCTGATGCACCCCAGGACACACTTGGCTCTCCTGGCTGCCAGGGCACTGCTGACTGTAATCTACTTTCTGCCAACCAGGACCCCTGTGTCCCTTTCCTGTGGCACTGCTCTCCAGCCTCTCATTTCCTAATCAATACACAAAACCAGGGTTGCCCTGCCCCAGGTGCAGAAGCTGGCACTTGCCCTTGTTAAACTTCATAAGGTTGGTGAATGCCCATCTCTCCATTCTGTCAGGTCTCTCTACAGGGCCTCTCTATCCAAGGGACTTGACAGCTCCTCTTAATTTAATGTTATCAGCAAACATATATAGTATTTCTTTGAGTCCCCCAGTCCAAGTCTTAATGAAGATGTTGAGGAAAATGAGGCCAGGGATGGAGCCCTGTGGACCCCCACCAGTGACCAAATGCCAATCTGATGTCATCCCATTCCCTGTAAGTCTTAGTGCCTGACCTGTGAGAGCCAGTTACTCACCCGTTATAGGATGTGTTTATCCAGCTGTGTGCTGAACATTTTGTGCAGAAAGATACTGTGAGAGACAGTATCAAAACTTTGCTGAAGTCCAAAATGATGACATCTACTGGCTTTTCTAGATCAGCTGAGTGGGTTATCCTGTCCTAGAAGAAAATCAGGTTCAACGAGTAGGACTTTCCTCTCATGAAAGTGCTGGATGTGTCCAATAACTATGTTGTCCTCAAGCTGTTTTTAATTTACCTCCCAGAATAATTTTTTCATACTTTTACCAGGCACTGAAGTGAGACTGACAGGCTGCATTTTCTGGGGTTTTCCTTCTTGCCCTTCTCAAGAACCAGGACAATGGTGGCCAGCTTCCAGTCAGTTGGGACCTCCATGGATTCCTGAGATGGCTCAAAAATTGAGTGTCTTTATGGTGATATCAACTAGTACTTTGAGGAGTCTCAGATGAATCCCATTAGGACCCATAGATTTATAGGGATCCAGCTGGAGCAGTAGATCCTACACAAAGTCAGGGTCAACTGGAGGTTGATGAATCTCTCAATCATGGTCCTCCAACTCAGGGTACTGATGCCCCCTTAGCCCACCTTCTGTGTCATTCTCATCTTAGGGTACAGGTAGATGTCCTTCCTTGGGGTGCTTGTAAAGATGGTAACCAACATGAGAAGGCACAGAGAAGATTTGTATTTCCTTCCTAGGGGTCTTTAGCAAAACCACTTTGCAGGCCCTGGAAAAGGAATTGAATTGCTATTGTACAGTGGAAAAAAGGGTCTGCATATATTTTATCTGGGGAAAGTAAAATAAAAGGCTTATAAACACCTGGTGTGTAAATCATGCAGAAGGGAAGTAATATAACTGAGGAGTAACAGAGCATGCAGGTAGAAATGCTTGAGTCTCAGTAATGTAGTCAATTGAACTTATTTGTCTCTGCTAAAAGCAGTGTGTGCTCATAGCTCAAAAACATACAGTGAGTCTATGTGGCAGAGCAAAGGAAGTTAAAGTCTGCTCACTTCCTAAACAGGTATGTCTTATGTACATACATATTTATATACCTGCACGCACGTCTAACTTTATATTAAGCTAGGAAAAGAAAGGCAGGAAATTTCGATACAAACCATGAGAAAATCAGTTTTATGGAGGGGACTCTGCCACATCAAATGCTGATCACAGATATGTCTATATATTACTGAGAGAAAGGAGTCACATTTGTAGACACTTAGCTCTAAAAAATCTTATAGAAAGATCCTACAGGATCTCAAATGGGTTTTTGTGATGCAGAATAAGATATGCTAGTATGAGAGACCCTGCCTTTAATAAATTTACAAGCTGTTGTGCTTTTGGTTTTAATTCTAAAAATATTTCTTACTACAGAATCATTTCAATTATGAAATAGTTGAGCTCTTAAGCCACCAGCTAAAGGCTTGGAACACTACTTGCAAAAAGGAAGCAGTCTGAAAATCTCGTGAATGGAATGAGAGAGGAAATGAATGGTCTGTTGAGCAATGAAACTGAGAGGAGTGGAACAGGCATGCTAAATGTCTCAGTAGAGGTGAAAGGGAAGGCAAAAATATTTTTGTGTGATGAAGAAACAAAAGTAAAACATCAGCAAAACCAATCCTGCTATTTGTTGTATGCACTTTTTAAAACAATGTTTTAAACTACAGAATGAAATAAACATTTGAGTGTCAATTGAGTGAAAGATTTCCAAGTGGCTCTTACCTGATGTCTTAGTGATGGGAGGTAACATAAGGAAACCAGAAAGTTTTATCTGAGTTTTTGCTTCCAAAATCCTGATTTCTTTCAAATACTTCTTTGCTGGAAAATTGTCTGATGTGTGATGCATTTAGACACATTGCTTCTTACCTGTATAGGGTTGCCTTGCAACAGAGAGATTTGAATTTTTATGGATTCTCAATGAAGGTGATTTTTTTTTATAAGGTGCCAAGAATGTTTTTTTAGACTGGATAAGCTAGGCACAAGGCTGCTTCTCATGTAATTTATGTACTACTTTTTTTATTTTTTTAAAGACTATACATTGAGTCTGATCATTGAGTCTCAGCATTTAATCAAGTCTTCCTACTCAGAAAAGGTTCTTTGATTTTATACATGTGATGCAAAATCTTGGGCCAACCTTGGGTTTGATTACTTTCATAACAGGCTTGGAGGTAAGTTTGCCAAAGCTATGTAGTATCTTCATGGAAAGTATCTAGAATGTTTTATTAAGATAAATTTTAATTTTTTTTCTTGATGTATTAAAAAGAAGACAAAAACAGCCAAAAAAACTCCACAGCAAAACAACAGAAAAATCCCAAACCAGCTCCACAACTAACTAGACAAAGAAATCCCTAACAAAGTATTTTTAGAAATTTGTTAGTGAAATGATAATTAGTGTGAGATAGAAAATGAAGAGAACCCTGAAGTTCTAGAGTTCAAAGAGAACTTTCAAGAAAAGCGAAGTTCAGGCAAGTCAATCTAATTTTGAGTGGACAATAACTGTAGTTATGACTCTCTTTCTCTCTTCCAATTCTTAGGCCAAGCTAGAATTAAGACTTTGTGTTTGAAATTTTGGAGTGATTTTGAATACTGTCAAGTACAGATGATCATGTAAACATTGATTTTGATCACTACATTTCTGCTATACTTTCGTTTCAAGGATCTGCATAAGTGACACCTCTGTTGACAAGCTCAAGATGCATCTTTAGGGTTTTATGATATGTTTCCCCGTAGTATTACAGGCCTTTTAATGGAGTTTTCTAAAGTCAGATTTTTATCAGCTATCTAATTTATCACAACTTAATGGTAGTTGTTAAGAAACATAGCCAGAGTTCTTGACATTGTTTGTTATTTTGCAGAAAATTGTATATATCTCCAACTGCCTTATGACATGAATTTGCAGCTTCTTAGGATCTGATCCTGTGAAGTTTAGCTGCTGTTAAGATTAGTAATGTTATTTACCTCTCCCAAGTGTAAGAGTTTTCAGGGTATTTACTGAAGTGGTTTTATCCAGTTTTGTTTCTGTACAAGTCATGTATTTCATTTTTGGGATTTAAATGCAGTATTTTTTATTTTAGCTTTCACTGACATGTCAAGTGTATAATTTTCAGAACTTGTCTGTAGCACTATTTCACTTTTGATACTTTCCTAACTAAGAAGGAAAGCTGCATGGTTTGTTTTCATATATGGCATGAATACTTACGCTTTTTCTGTATCTCTATAAATTTGAAAACAGCGAGATGAATGAAAGTAGTGAGTCAGAGAGGGCAGTGGGTGAGATAGGAGCAGGAATTTATTATTCAATTTGTTCTTAAGACCTGATGACTTAAAAGGACACAGTCCACATTCACTTCAGTCAGGTCTATAACACTCAGTAACTCTGGAGGTTTAGGTTTTACCACTTTGCGGAGGCCGTTTGGTGTATTTGCAGACCAGTGTATAAAACCTGTGAGAGTACTTATAAATACTCCACTTAAATTTGGATCTTTCACTAGTTTTGTTCCTTTCTGGCAATAAACTATTTCTAGAAGTTGTATTGTATTTCAGATAAGTCTAGAACTGTTCAGCTTTGTATAGAAATGTATAGACTATAGTGCCATAAAGACCAAGTTACATATCTAGCTTAGAAATTATACTACTGTAATGAACTCAAACTCTTACCCTTATTCTCTCTCCCCTGTCTGAGCTTAGATTCAATTTTAAAATTTTTTCACTGATTTTGCTTTATTTCAGTGACTCATTGTATTCTGCGTAGTGTACCCTGAAGCTTAAAACTTGATGCCTAGTTGATTTATCACAGTCATGCATTTCTAAAAACTTGGTTCTGCTGATTAATCAATAGAAAGAAAGCTAAAGAAAAAACATTAACAAATGAGAACAGTTTTGTGTGACCATTGCTCTTTGAGAATCATCTTGGTATGGTCACTTTGATCTCTCTCCTTTTTTTTTTTTTTTTTTTTTTTTTTTTTTTTT
>JAOTQP010000251.1:20381468-20402343 GCA_026413545.1 Cichladusa arquata | reverse complement strand
TATTAATATTGGTACGGTAATTTTGATCTCTATACTTTTTTTTTTTTTTTTTTTTTCTTTTTGTCTCTTTACAAAACAGAGCATCATTAAGAAATGTCAGATCAAGATATGTGATAAGGTATTTTTGCTCTTCTTAGTTTCTTGGAGCATTTTGCCTAAGTATAAAAGTGCTTATGAATAGCTTGCATTAGAAATGCGCGAAGATCCCATTGCTGTAGGAAAGCTACTCCGATATTGTTCATACTTTAATATATAACAAAGAAAATGCTTTAAAGTTAATATTACATGTAAAAAACAGCATTTAGCATTTTTACATGATGTGAAATGACAAGATGGACATACACAACTGCCTGAGAAAAATGATCTTTTATATTCTTTTATATTGATCTTGTGAATGAAAAACTGAATTTTAGAAGCGAAGTCAACCATGACCTAACCACTAACAGATCAGAAATGAGCACTGAATAGATTTCTTCTCTATCTGTGATTGAAGTTGTTTTGTTTTTTTTTTTAACCGCTTAATTCACTCAACTAGAGCATTATATTTATCATAGGTCTTACTTTATTGAGCAATATATGCTATGTCCAGGTAATATACTGAAGAACAGCGGATTTACACGTCTTTGGTCTTAATGTAACCCTTTTTTATTTGCACAGACTACAAAAACCCCTATCATTTTCAAATCACTCTATCATGTTGATGTTTTTAATTACTGGTTTGTTTGTGATTTTTTAAGAAAACCTATTCAGGTTTGTTGTACCTTTTCTGAATTTACCTAAAGACAAACTGGATTAATATGAGAAGGCACAGGCTTTTGGTAGTACAATGTATATTATTACCACCAGCCTCTTCATCTCTAGCTGGAATAGTGGATTCTGTAGTTGGTCAGTAGTGCTTCCTTTCAGACTTGATCCCTCTTTTGAGGTGGAGTATGCTAAGTTTATATAATCTGCCAATCTTCTTTATAGAGTGCAGTGGGCTTGGAAAGAATAGGGAAGGACTGTAGAATCATGGTAAACAGGAGTATAGTCTACAGTTACAGAATACACTTTTTACTTTCTGTGGAAGATAAGATTTATGTGCTGTCTCCTGGGGAATCCTTATTTTTGAGAAGGAGGTGTTTATTTAAGAAGACCTGTCTCAAAAAAAAAAAAAAAGTTTTCAAATTATATTCAGGCGTTACTGAAAGGTGTAACTTTTCTCCTTGTTTTGTAATGCCCTCACTTATAGCCTTCAAATATTGTGGATTTAGCAGAGTATGTTTATTAGTATGCAGAAAAAAACCTTCAAAATGTTAATAGCTTATCTGGCAAACAAGCTGTGGTGGCTCTTACTACCCAAATCTGTGGAGAGTTGAATCAGATCTTGTTTATCTGTGGACAGTCCTTGTGTGTTCTCTACTATCACATAACTTATCAGTAAGGGGAAACAATACTGCAGATATTTTCAGTCTGAAAGACAGAGACCCTAGGACCAATTAAAAATCCTCACTTTCATGAAAAGAGGCATCTTTAAAATCTGAAAAATGACAAAGATTGGATGAGTTTCCAACATCTGCATTTCCATTCCAAGGCAAACACTCTGCATGGTTACTGTAAAATTGCCTCATTGCTCTCCTTTGGGAATAGTCTGGTTTGTGATCTTATAATAATATGATGAAATTCAGTTGCAGATTGCATGAGTTCATGGATAATAGTTAAATGAACACTGCTTAATATACTGGCAGCGTATTAATTTCAGGAGCTGTCTGAGGTGAAATTAGTGCAAGGTTGGGATCATACTGACTGAAAATATATTCTATACATTCACAGTGAATGTTTTTTCCCCAGGCAAGCGTGCAACCACTGCTGGAGGTCACTGCATCCAGTACAGCAAAACCCTGTTGGCTTAGTACGCTCTCACTGTGGTCAGTTTTCCAGGACATAGGAGAGTTGCTTCTCAAGACAGTCAAGTAAACAAAAAGCTCTGAAATTACAAATTGTTGGATCTGTGAAATCATGGGTGTTAAGACTGAGTGAATAAATCTAATGAGGTCCTAATTGCTAGTGTCTTCACAAACTTTCACTGTCCATGAAGTGTCCATGTTGGGCATAAGGTATGACTAAGGCCCTACAAAGTACCATTCAGAGATGATATTTTTGGATGTCTTACAATTTAAGCTCCTGGGCTGACTAATCTGTTAGTTATTTTAAAATGGCATGATCTGTGAGCTAGCTGCAGCCCTGCTCAGATTGTGAGAGATTATTGAAAATCAACTGTTAGAGAAAATATTTATCATTCTCCTAGAATCATAGATTGAATTAGGTTGGAAGGGACTTTCCCCACCCCAGTCAGGGAATAACGATAGACGAATCAATTCACTAATGACTGATGTTGCAGAGCTCTTTGTCTTGCTTAAGACTTTACATCATTTATTTTTTGGTTCTTACGTTCATGTCAGTAAAGAAAAGAAAGCAAAACTTAATGGAAAAATCAATTCTGATCAAACAAAGGCAAGCAATCCAAGCATCGTAAATTCAGGGAGCCCAAATTTGGTTTTCATGTAGCAGTCAAGAAATGTGTGCTTTAGACACACAAAAGTTGAAGATTGAAATCAGAACTGAATTTGGGGAAGTCTTGAATGGGTTTTGAACTTTGGCTGAATTTTCTACACTAACTTTATAAATATACACACGTACACATATATATAGTTGTATACAAACAAAAACCCAAACAACTCTTTTTATTCCAAAGATGATAAAATATAAATCAAGCTGTTTATCTCACCAGAGGGATCTTGCATGAAGATATGTTCCTCTGTGTTCTTTGCCATAGTCAGTTGATCATTCCTATTAAAGGCTTTTCTGCCTGAAGGCCTGTAGCATTTTTCACTCTCACTTAGAGTTTCACTTCTTTGACTGGCCAAGGGTTTGTCAGGATTGGGAGTGGTAGGTTCAATTTCTACTTAGATTATTTTTTTATATAGGGAAATATGCACATGAAATGCACCTATTGCTGAAATTTTATAGTATTATCTTTTCCCTTAAAAGATAATACTATACAGCTTTTAAAGTAATGTTTAAATTACATGTTTGTGTGGCAAAATCTGAGAGGAGCTTGACTGTATCTCTAGGCTGACTTTTATGTACAGGCCAGCTCAAGGCATGTGCAGTGGTTTTGAGATCATCTGCTAAAAAAATCTCCAGAAATGTTCTGGCTTAAATGTCAGATAAAAAAAGGCTATTTTCCTTGTGAACTACGAATAGAGAAATATTTTTTTTCTCTCTAATTAGAATCATTAACAATACAAATCACCGAGGGAGATTCTGTGTGAAGTGCTTTCATGGGAGGAATGAAAGGTGCCACACAGTGTTGATATAAGTGTAAGCAGTCCTCCTTTAGACAGTTTAAATTTTTTGCCTTTTTGACTAGAATAAGCTTGTTTAATGCTTCTACACTGAATGCAGCTTCTTGGAGAAAAGCAAATAGAGAATATAGTGACTTTTCCTGCTGATATAAAATGCAAAGCACTGTGCTAAAACAGGCCCTTTTTTACTTCTCTAATAATAGTCTCAACTTTCAGTAACTCTTAACTTTAAAGCAGGAAGAAGTAGCATAGCATTCCCAAGATATCTGATGGTTATGGCAGTTGACTTCAGCCTTTTTGTACATTACAATTACATAGGTTGATTTTACTTACATTGTTTCTGGCCTTACCCATTTTTCAAATGACTGCCTTGGACCCTATAACTGTCTTTTCTGAAGAGCAGAGCACTGTTTAAAGGGTACGTTTTGTGTTACAGTTGGGCAATATTTAAAACAGGGAGAAGGTAGACAGTGGGAGCTCTGCCACCCACAACACTAATTAAATTTATTAATGTGAAAGAAAACATCCTCACAAGTTACTTAAGGTTAATGCGCTTCTGTGCTTTTTCCCCCCCCGGTTTATTTTGTTTTCAGCAGAGAAATAATCAATATAAGCACCTAATCTTTTGAGGGTATTTGGTGAGAAAAAACTGAGGATAACTTTCATCAAATCCCCTTTTCTAATTGAGGAAAATGTCTCCAAAAAGCCTATATTTGAGTTAAATGTTGGAGGAATTTGTTTAATATTCCTAATGAAAGAATGAGTTGTAAGATTTCTAGTGTATTTGAGTATCATTCAGATCACCTGGGTTCCACTACTAAGGAAATTGCTGTGGTCTGTGGGGCCTCCCTGTCCAGGGAGTGGGACACTCCTGCCCCCAGCCCCAAGGCATCAGATAGCTCCATTGGGTGGGCAGAGGTTGAGCCAGGAGGCTGGCCCTTGGGTGAGGTTTAGGATGGGGCTTGGTGAGATGAACTGGAGTGAGATACTGCTTCAGGATGGCTGGGTACAGCCATAGGGGTGGAGTGGGACATCAGCATCCTCTGCCTGTTTGCTCTGTGGAGTTTGAATGCAACAGTTGGTGTCATCGCACACCCTGGTCCTGCATTAGACAGAAATTACTGTTTTCTGTCTCTTCCATTTCACAGAAATAAATGCTCATTTTACCCTTTCAAACTCCCATTGTCAGTGATGTTTGCAATTTAATGTTCAGCACTGATTCTTTGCTTTATCTGCCAGGTAATTTAGTGCACATCACCACTGCTGCTGACAAAAGTGATTGGTCTGAATGAGCAGACTATGAAATTTGTTCTTAGACAATATATTGCTTGTGCTGTGAGGAATAAAGGCTCCCTGATGTCAGCCACATGTAAATTCTCAATTTCAATGAGAAAGGAAAATATCTGTTTTCAGAAATAGGCAGAATTTTCAAAAGTTGATAAGGAGCATTAGTATATTCCTGCTGTGATAGGTACCAGCCTTTTTGTACTTTGGGTGTGTGTTTGAACATGATCTTAATGCTATTTTTGAGTTTTAAAAGTCTGATTTTGGGTATTAGTATTGCTAATAGGATATAATAGGGCAACTTTTCTCTAAACGTAGCATTTTTTAATGTATAGCTACTTTTGCACAGAAGAATAGTATGGGCTGAATCTATGAATGTGTAAATAAGGATAGTAGAAGAACAGGTATGAAAATTAAATTGTCTGAAGTTGAGAGCCCCGATAGCAGAGCTGAAAGACCGAAATGACTACTCAGGATGTCCTGCCTTTTCAGAATGTCCATTTAATCAATTTAATCCTGTCTTTTCAAAATGTTAATTCCTTTTTTCAGCATTTTATTTTTTGTGTCCCATGGTTGTCTTTACAGTTTTAATAATGTGCGATAAATACATGCTTAGATTTATATCAATGCATGATACTCAATAAAATTTTCATGTTAGCGTAAAGCAGGTTTTATATTTGGAAGGCAAGAATTTGCCTGTTTCTAACAGCAGAATATGGAAGATTTCTTTCTTTTCTGTCCCTAGCTCTACTGAGCAAATATATTTCTGGTACAGTAAGAAGTACTTTGGGGGAATTTAGCTTTTCCATTTTTCTAGATATAATGATTACCCTTGAATATAACCATTATCCCTAGCCTTTAATTTCCACAGATGAATTGTTCACTACGTATAATTTCAAGGATATGGTACCTGAACTCCTGCTTAACGATTGGTTAATCAGTCCAAGGCTATCTAAGGTGCAAGTCAGCTTACATGCACAACTACTCCATTACCAGGAGCCAGACACTTAGTTTTAATTCCTCCTGTGTAAGTCATACTCTTGCTGAGAGAAGTCAAAGACCAAATTAGCATCTGTAAATTGAGAATGCTGGCATTACATTCAACAAAGAAAGTTTTTGGGTTTGAAAATCTTACAAAAGCAAAAAGTTGCCTGTGATTACTGCAGCTGAGAAGCACCAGCTGTACTGACTTACTGCATGAATTTTAAGAGCTAAACTGCTCTCAGCATATAAAAATATATGCTCTCAAAAAGCTATAAGCTTAATTACTTCTGACAGATCCATACTTCTTGCATCATGAGCTGACCATAATGACCTGGAACATTTACACTTTATTCACGTTTTAAGGTCTAATTAATATTCCTGTGATACTTTTAAATTTCTGAATTAGACAGGCTATGGTAAAGAACTTTTGTTAAATCAAAGAACTACTGAAGTGTCAGAAGTAAATAAGGCTGCCAATGCAGTGGTGGCATGTCAATTTAAAATGGATTGTGATTACAGCACTTTGTGTGTCAGCTCAACTCCATGAAGAGAGAGCCTGAACTCTGCCTCTTTGGGAGTTTTCAAGGACATCAAATTAATATTGTATATGTAGGCTTGACAAAAAGGTGATGATAGTTACAATCAATCATCATTAAAGACTAGTGTGCGACACCTGTGAATGGGCACCTTGGTTTTGGTGGAAAGACTGGAAAATGGACAGTGTGACCGTCTGTGGAACACGTACTTAAAACATAATTGAATTATCTCTGATCTATTGGAAACTGGCTTTGAGTGGCCTAGTTCCCAGAGTGTGGTGGGAAGATGTGTCCCTGAAATGTATGCTTGAGACAAGGTTTAGGTATTGGGAGCTTCTGAAACCCTTCTGAAAAAGCTGTTCTGACTGTTTCCTGCAAGTGTGCAAAGACCTGGAGCACAGAGGCAGACGACTGGCCTCCTTACCTAGGCCCATTTCTTTTCTCTTTGTACCAAATCCTTCCAAATACTGCTGCCTGAAATGGGAATTACCAGATATATCTAGAATGAGATATTAATGATTCTAAGTATAAAGCTACTCATACTGAGACCTTACTTGCTTTTATGCCTTAATTATATTTGAATTTCACTCTAAATGTGATAGCTTTTATGATTTTGTGTACATGCACTCAGGTATTACAGCCTTTATTCTTTGCATGAATACTGAGAGTGAGGACATGTCATCTGTCTTTCAGAGGTGAAATGCTGAAATCTTGTTAATCACACTTTAAGTGAGAAAATACACAATAAGAAATGCCATGCTTTGAATTCAAGGACTTTGTCACTTAACTGTTGAATAGTCTAAATCAGTTTAAATAATTTTCCTACCATTCACATTTTTAGTATTTTTTTTTCCCTGTTATCTCACAAGAGTCTTTTATTTGGATCCCTGATAGAATAATTTTGTAAAGCTACTTTGTACTGAGACTGGTCCTCATGTAGGTCCTTTGGAGGGCATCAAGAATTGCAACTCATATAGGCAAATCCATACGCCTTTGAAATGTCAGTGTATTCTGATATAACGCCCTTGCTGTTCATGTCAGTCTTGGTAATATCCTTTTATCACTGGGAAAGAGACAGGATGTCTAAAATGTCAGCAAATATGTATTGCTTATCAGGAACAATCAATAGGCAGCATTATTGGATTTACTGACTCTGATGGGGCAGCTGATAAGCCTTTTCTGATCAGCAGCTCTCAGGAATATGAGGAAGTCAGCCTTTATTTTTCCTTGAAACAGGCCAGTCTTCTATTATCTTTGCTTTGACTTTTTCAAGTCTTTCATGGTCTTGGCTCATGTATTTCCTCACACATTGAAATAACATTTTCAGCAAGAATGAGCCAAGGTCACACCTTAGTAGTGCACTGGGGTGCCGGTGAGACATGCTCTTGAACCAGCCTCTCTGTTCAGTTGGCCTGTGTTCTGGGATTAGAGGTGTCTCATGAGGGATACTTAGAATGTGAGGCTGAATTTTAAAAATAAACTTCAGAAAGTCAACAGCAAACAGGTTCTGAACACTAAATGATGTCTGCTTCTGTCTATTAGATCTGATTGCACAGAGCAAAGCTCTGGGCTGCTGTGAGTAATGGGTCATTAAACCTAATGAAATCAACTGTCTTAGGTCAATACTGGTGTTAGGCCATTCATATTATTTTTAACAGCAAATATTTCATGGTGTCCTTTAAAATTAGAACACTTTCACTGTTACTTTCCCACCTCATTTTTTTATTAAAGAGAAGGGATATGTTTGCAATATTATTTCATAGCTTTCTTCAGTTTATGCTTTAGATTTTTTTTTTTTTAAGTTCTTCTTTAGATTGGCATTTTAGTGTCTAAGGGGATAGAAGACAGTTATGGACACAGGGTGAGAGAATTATTTAATTTCATATATGTGATAAAGCAGAAAATCCAAAAAAGGTTTTGGTTTCTTAAAACTTACTTGTTTTTTCCAGGTGTCATTTTTATAATTTTAAATTTATATCTTAGTACCATTGTGCAGATACACATCAGCTGTGTTTGCTTTCCTACCATTTGTATTCTTCCCGTGTTTTGTATATGGTTAAAAACTTGGTTTAAGAGGGATCTCTCTAAACCCAGGTAGTGCCTGAGGGCACACTCTTGGGCAGTGCCCCTGCCCTGCTGAAAATCTGAGGCTGGAGGTTTAATCAGCTGTCCCTTAGCTACCCCACCCTCCTGATTAACTTTTCTCTAATCAGAACCTTCCCAGCTGAGAGCAGTGACAGCTGGTTATAGCTGTAGCATTACAGAGTATGGAGAGAGGCATCTCTGACTAACATAAATTTTAACTCCCATTCAAATAGCTGTAGGCTGGTGTTAAGTTTCTGCTGAGCTTCCCTTTAGCCTGGCCAAACAAGTTCAACTCGGGTTTTATGCTCGAAGCATATAAGCTATTTTAAGATGCTTGTGCCTTCTGCAAATGAATAATTTTGTTTTTCTTCTACGTCTTGTTTTGTTTTCTGTGTTTTTACAGGCTCCTCCTGAGTCTTTTCCTTCTTCGTCAACCTTTTCAGACACAGTTGAACCATAATTCTCTACTTACATGATTCTATCTCTAATGTCTTTGAAAATTGGTTGTAATCTTTAGGTTGAGAACTCTTACTGTAGTCTTTATGAACTTTAAACTACCCTTTTGACAGAATAGGTGATTTGTCTGTAATGTTACCTTCATGGGTAGATACTAATGCAGAATATTTAGTGGATTGTGGGAAATATTTTTAAGTGAGCTATTTTGGATGGTTGAAGTTCTGATAGCTTGCTACTAATGAGCACATCTAATAAATTGGCAGATAAACAGCAGCTTGCTGTTTTTCAGTGTGTATTTAGAAATCTTCCTTATAAATGTCAAAGATTTTCACAGTAGTGTCTCAAGTGCACTGGCATATTTGTTATGCAGAGTCAGTGGCTGTCAGATTGCTTTCTTCCAACACTTACTTTTCAATATTTGGGCATGAGCTTTCTTGGCAGATAAAATTTTCTGAAAGAAATATTTCTTTAGTCCCTTTTGTGTTTGCTATGAGGTAATACAGTGAAAAATTGCCACATAGAATTCTCTAGCCTATGTTTCAGATACTGGTGATGGAACTGTGTTTTAGCTGACCTCAAGTTCTGTGGGATAAATATGAATGTGACAGTTTTATTTATGCAAGATGCTGCTTAACGAAAGAAGCAGTATATCAGCAGAACTCAGAATATGCAGCAAATGAGGTCATAAGAGCTTCCTTTTTTTACAGGCTTCTAAGTCACAAGAGCTCATTATGTCTGCAGCGAATATGTTTACAAACTCAATGGCAGTGATTAGGAATTTTCAGTTCCACTCCAACTGTTTAGTACACATTAGGTGATGATATAAAAGGAACTGTCTGACCTCAGTGTCTCCCACTACCTTGGCTATATTCAGCCAGAACAATTCATTAGCAGAGAGTTTGAAAAGGAGCCCTAAAGAGTAGTAGCTTTATGCTAAGATAAATGGATGAAAAGCAGTCAAAGCAGAAAGCTGGCGATGGACTATGTGTGGTGTGCACATCCCAGAAGGAATGTTTGAGCTTCTTCAGAATCACATTGTGTTTTTACAGTGCAAATGTCTGACATTTCTTTCTGTTAGGAATGAGTGATGAATATCTAGAGTAAAATCTTTTAAGGGAAACATGGGAAGTGTTAAAAAGTCATATACTATCTTGATAAACCTCGCATTTGTATTACTACTTTGCTTCTTTTTTAGAGCTCCATGTTGAAATTAATTGCTACACTTTTACAGTAGAGCTCACTTTGGGCTTCCACATCATCTTCTCCTGCTATAATGCTGTATTTGTTATTTACCAGTGTAAGAAGACTGGCAATTTCAGTTAGCCACAGATGAAGGAAGACTACTTTAAAAGTGCCTGCTTTTTTTAGATTTAGCTTAAAAAAAAAAAAAAAAAAAATAAATCTGTACTTTTTGCTTCACTCCAACGTTCATTGTATTATTCATCCTAATGCTTTTCTAGTAGCATATCACTGATATGACTTTCTGCACTTTGAGGAGATTTTTAGCTACTAGATATATATTAGAATAAAGTTTTTGTATGTACTTTTTTATCTGTTTCTTTCATGATAAAATATTCAGACTGCTTAATTTGCTTAAAGTGATTTGGAAACATTAGAAGCCACAGCTTCAAAATTCAGGGTTGATGACAATAATGTAGATAATTGCTGTTTAAATATAATTGATCAGCTTTTCCATGTTGAAGATGGGGATGCTTTCCAATGAGGTGAAGAGTTGCAGCTAGCCTCCACACTGCTTCCAAAAAAATCCCATTGTATACATTAGGTAAAAGATCTACTTAAGGAACACTAAAACTATCATATTCTCCAGGAGTAAAAAATACGATGTGCAAAAACCTATGCAGTGCTTCACCTAATATAAATGTCTACATGCAATTCAGTTTAGCTTCTTCCTTCTGTAAGTCTGATCACATATATTTTGACAAAAATACGTTTTGATGAAAATATATCTTTCAGGAAGGATACAGCTTTGATTACAGCATACTTGAGTGTCAGATGCTGCATAAGGTTCCTATTATAACATCTGTAGTTCCACAAGTATTGAATGAAAATACTAAGTTGTTGAATTGCTGCTTAGCTTTTCTGGCTGAAAGCTGTAGTAGGTGATTTGATGTGTTGTTTCCATATATGCTAGAAATAATTTAGTAAACTTCCTTTTCTCCTCCCCTCTACTGAGAAACGGTGAAAGCAATGATGGGCATAGAAGACCTGAATCACAACATTTTAATTGAATTTGAATCAACTGGGTTGGTTTGCTGACTTATTTGTTGATTTGTTTCCTCTAAACAGCTATGATTCCTTAAAGGAATATGTGCATGGACTAGACTTTCTGACTTGTGGAATTAGTTGTGGGGTTCTTTCTGACCCCCAGGTGCTCTACAGGCACCTAACTCCTGGAGCTCTATAGGCTCCTGCTCTGAGCTCTTAGGCTCCTAGTTTGTCGGATAATCTTAAATAAGCAAAGCAGCTAATAGTTAAAAAGGTTATTTATTACAAACACATCTTATTACAAAGCACATCAGTCTCAACAAGTAATAGCAAAAAAAATGGCAAGCAATGGCAAAAGCAGCAGCAATAAGCAAATGGCTAGAAGCAAGTGGCTAAAAGCTGAATAGCTAAAAGAAACAACTCTCTGAATACATACTGTTATATAGGATTTCTCCAACAAGTTAAGATGCAAGCTCAGACCACTACTCTAACCTATTAGAATTCTAATTTCTTAGCACATCAGGTTACGTGTAACACTACGCATACACTCTATCGTGTTCTATCTAAGAAATGTAAGCAATATTCTTGCTATAACTCTATTATGTCTAAGTCCTGTCTACAACTGTGGGCTTGGAGCCTCTACTGAAGATTTCAGCATTTTTGCAACCTTCAATAGAACACACTCTGCTACTGTGGCATTTGAAACTTTTTACTCACTAAAAACATCAGAACTCACTCTAAGACTTTTTCAATCCCTGCACTCTGATTTCTCTCTGAAGAATTCAGAGAGACCCCTAACTCACTGACTCCAACACTGACTGACATCCAGAATTGAGTGCCAGTTAAACCTTTGGATAACTACTGTGTCATATTTTAGGGCAAACTGCTCAAAGGCAGGATGGCCAGTAGAGAGCCAAATCATAGAGCCCTACAAAGATTCAGGTAGACTCCATACAGTTCAAAATCAGGCTGACGCAGATGGTGCTGCTTGGGAATAGGAAAATCTTCACCTTGATCCAAAAATCTTTGTCCTGGCATTCTTAAACATTGTGACTGTATGTAAATGGTAATGCCAATGGAAAATAAAAATGTAAATTGAAATGTTGGATTTTCTCAAAAAACAAGTAGTATAACTTTTAATGTGCTTTGAATTTTTTTGAGTTTTTGTTTTGGGGTTTTTCTTGTCAGTTGTTAAGCTTTCTAGATAATTTAGGGCATTACTATCACAAGAAAGTCAGAACTGAGACCAACTAAATCCTGGCACCATGTTAATTATACATAATATTTGCATAGTTTTATACCTTCAAAAGTGATAAATGTGTATTATAGCTATATGAAAATATTAGCTCATGTTTTGAGATGAGAAACTTTCAGACTAAATGTAACACTTTAGATTAATTTCTTTTAATGGTGGGATGGTTGTAAGTTAGAAGAAGAAAGAATGGGATTGGAGCAATTGTTGAGGAAATGTGGCCTCATCATGTGAACTGTAAAGACTTGGTAAGCCTAGGATTGATTTTGCCCAGGAGAAGAACTTTCCTGTGTGGGAAGCAGATGTAATTGTCAGTGGCAGCTGCAATGCAGCGTGGCTGGCGGGGATCCCCGTGCGAGGGCTGCACCACCATGGCCAGCTCCCGGCTGTGCCTCCTCTGGCACTGCTGCAGGGCTCTGCGTGGTGCTGGGATCTGTATTGTCCATGCTCAGTGCAGGAGGGAAATACAACAGAGGCTGAAGGAACAGAAGTTGTGGTGGAAGGAGACCTGCCTGTCCCTCTGGTAACAAGCATCCCTGGCTAGTAATGATTTTGTAGTGATTTGCCTCATGGGAAATGCTGGTGGTAACTGTTCTTTCTGAATTCAGGAGAAAGCCACTCAAAAGGGGAGAAGTAATGGGAATTTGTGCTTTTTTGGAAGTCATATGACTTTTATTTCCTCTCTGTGCTCAGGTTTAAAATATTTGCAAGTTCATTAATTGATGCGATTGTAGAATTTATTTAATATTTATTCCCCATCATAATAAAGTTTATTGCCCATCTGTACTCCAGCTTTAGTTGTATGTAGTGACAGATAGCTCCACTCCACAGAGTATTGATGGAAGTAATTGTTATGGACAATTTTCCAAAACTGCGAACTCAGCCTGAATACATAGGCCAGGGAAGAGCTGCAGTCTGCAAGTTTTATCTTCAAACTACTCTGAATTCTAGCAGAACAATTCCTTACATGGTTTTCTTCAGTTTCTGGTGAAATAGTTATGCACATGTGGCGTTTGTGAACAGTTTTGTGTGTAGTGTATCCTAATTATGTTTGTACTATTACTAATGCTCTGTCATTTACACAACCTTTCTGAGGGCACTTGAGCAAGAGGAAGTAGACTTATGACCACCTAGGGTGGAAGAGGAAAAAGGGAATCCTTCCCCAGAAGTACAACTCAGGGAGCTTCTTTCCCTCTGCTGTTGCTTGTGCGTGTCCTGTTTTTCCATTTCACAACTATACATTTCAGTATTGGCCATGTACCTTTCACTTTCATGTATAGCTTGGACACAAGATGCTACTTCTTGCTCAATGTGACCAATAATTAATTGTTCTTCTTATCTGATATACAAGATGGACATGAGGCATTCCTAGTCTTCATAAACTGCCTTTTAAAATAAATTGTTTATTTATGTGATGTGATTTAAAATAATCTGCTGGCTGGTTGCTTATGCTGAACTGTGGCATTGCTAAGGCTTTACGTCTTGCTTCATGATGACATTATTTAATATAGTCTCCTCTCTTATTACTTATGCTACAGCAAAGTTAAATCCCTCTGCTTTTCTTGCAGCGAAAGAAAAATGAATTGAATTCTTGTGTTACTGAATAAGATATCTCTATGTTAAAGGGTTAAGTTGCTCTGGTATGGCTGAAAGTGGAGGAATTCTTTTAATTGGGAGCTACTTTAAATACATTCTCACAGGGATTATCAGCATTTCAATGGGGCAGTTCTTTTGGTTCCCTTCCCAATACCTGGATTAGTATATCTGCCTGAAGTTTTTATGACTCTTAGTTCCTGTCACAGTGTCTCTAAAATACAGTACTTGGTTTATATGACTCACTGAATTTGAATAATTCACTTCTTTATTGTTTACCTATATTCTCCCAGTAGTTTAAAAATATTTTTTCCCCAACTGATTAATTCATTGGCTTGCTTTTTTGAGCCAGTGAAAAACCAGGCAAGTTAATCTATGTATAAAGACTTTTTTTTTTTTTTTTTTTTTTAACCTTGGCTAGTAAAGAGAAGGAAGAGGTGATGTAATTCATGGTGCCTTAGTTCCCAAACAGGAAACAAAGAGATGGAGCTGTTGTCATATAATGACTCAAAATGTAGGTACTTGGCTGTACCTGCTAAGCATGTATGTATGTGGAATATAACGTGCTCTCTATGAGGGCTGAGCAGGATTTTTCCTGTGAGCTGCTGGGAACATGAAGGATACCATGTGTCATCCTGCAGAGTAGGAGCTGCTTGTGAAACAGCCATGCATAACTTCAGATAATGTTTGGATCAGCATGGCTGTGGGTGGTAGAATCAGGGACCCTGATACCTACTGGAAAAAGGAGCTATTAAAAAAACCTGTCAGCTGAGGTAATGTAGGCAAGTCATATAACATGTAAAAGAACTTACTGAACTGTGAAGACTGACATTTGCATCATAAAATCAGACTTTGTTTAACTAAGTTAATGCATTCTAAGCTTGTTCTGTCTTTTGGTGTAATAAAACAGGAACGATGAATGATTAAAATTGAAAACAGAACGGATTCCATTTTTTACACTGCATCAGGTTTAATTCAGTATCATTTTGTCATTGTTGAAAGCAATAGAAGGTTTCAATGAACACTGCTTATGCATGGCACTAAATTTGACCTTCACATGCAAGTAATTTGAATTGTGCATTTAGTACAAAGCAATTCTGAGATCCTGAATGGAGTATCCCATTCTTCCTGCCTCCTTTCCTTCTACAAAACTAAGGGACCTTTCCTCCCACCATTTCAAACTAGTGGTTTTTGTTGTTGCTATGAAATTACCAGATAGCTTGGATGTTGAGAACAATACCAAATTCTTCTTGTGCTTCCTCCTCTCCCACCAGTTCCTCTATCTCAGCAGTGCCATTTCACCACTCTATTTATATTCCCTAAATTTCTGCTGTGATATAGCCCCTTTTTGCATGAAAATTGTGTGGATATTTTTTTCACTTCGGCAAAAGTTTTTCCTAATTTGATGAAGCTTATGATTCATTTGGTGATTTTTCCATGTCCGTGTTTCACTATTATAACATCTCGTGGGGAAGAGAAAATGGCATTAAATTCTGAAGTAGCCAGTACTTGATTGATTTCTGTTTACTCAGACAACACTTACTTACCTGAAACTTATTTGATACCTACGTCTGTGTCCATGGTCCCTTTGATAAATGCCAGTCCCTCCTTTTCTCTATTCTTCACTATCCTTTCATGCAAGTTAAATTGCTTGTTTTGGCAGCACAGTTAATACCATTTTAAAATAACAACTCAGAGAAATTTTCTATTACCCTAAGTTCATACTTTTATACATTAATCTATATTAGTAATTTTGTTCATAGTGGTAACAAGCAGATAGACGCCTCCAAGCAAGGAGAATATTTAGGAAACTCTAGAAAATAATTGAAGAGGCATCTTGTGGGGCAGAAAAAAAATGACCAAGAGGAACATGTCTTATTTTCTACTTCAAATCAGAATTTTGTGGCTGTATCCATCAAAGATCAGAAGTTTTCTCTTCTTCAAGGTTGGTTAAAAAAACCTGCGTATCAAATTAGCAAAATGTCCAAATGATCATGCTGGCTAAATTATGGTGATTGTGGAATACTTAGAATACAGCCTGAAATGTTCCTAAACTTGCTTTGTTACGGATTGCTAAAGTTTAGAGGCATTGCTTGACACCAGAATTTTCTGCTGTCCCCATTAGTATAACTTCTTCTGTTCTGTCCTGCAGTGGGTTTGTTACAGGTGGTAAGTTTTGTGGTGTGTTTTTTACATTATTTAAATGGTAGGTGGTGTTTACATAGCTGAAGTAAGTGTTGGAAACCACTTCTTAAAGCACTTTTTTTGTGTGTGGTGGCATGTGTGTTTTTAATTTTATGATTATAAATATAAAGCTTTTAGGTACCAGATTAAGAACAGTTGTAATAGAATTCTTGTAATGTGAGTTACCTCTGAGACTGCAGGACCAGAAGTACTCTACACTCTTGTAATCAGTGGTGAATTTTCAGTAGGCAAATTGCAGTTGCAGTGCTTAAATTGGTTTAGGGCACTAGGGAAGGCATCTTAAACATTTTAATAAATAGGAAGACTTTTAATTCTGTTTTATACCTATACCAAAAGATAAATTTCCCAGTGAAATTACTTTTTTATTAACTGGAGAACACCATGTTCATCTTTGCATGGCTTTCTGAAATTTAATTTAACCTTCCTTCTGCCTTGCCTAGCAGCCCACCAAATTGTGCTTTGCCCAGCTTGCTTACTTTAACAAGACAAATATCTGAAACAGTATTGGCTGTGTTTCTCTTAGCTTTATTTATTTAACCTAGGATTTCCTACCAAACTGTAGTTTAAGGGCAAAAGCAGCACCTAATATCCATTTTCCATACTTCTTTTAAATATTTAACATCTTTCTAGTGACTCCTCACTCTTTTATCTTTCTAGTTACTTTTCCCCAGCAGCTTCCTTTCCTCCCCAGCAGGTGCCAACTTGGCACCGTGCAGGCTTCCTCTGAACTTGATGCTGTGGCTGTTTCCAAGGCTGTTTAACAGGGAGCTCTTATGTGAGCAAGTGCAGCTGGAATTTTGCTCTTCCTCCTTGCTCTCCTCGGTGCTCCCCCCCCACTTTCCCTGGCTTGCTCAGCAGCAGCGGTGCCCTTGCAGCCTAGTGAGCCGGGAGTGAGAGCACTTTGTCACCTGCCAGGAGCCAGCCTGGCGCCCGGCTAGGCAGCCTGCCACGGGAGCTTGGAGAGATGCTGCCTTCAATTAGGAGAACATGCACCACGCAGGGCTGGAGCTGCACAGAACTGCCCTGCATCTCTGTGAGCTGAAATGACACACGCAGCGGCCAGCCTGCCCTCTCCTTTGCATTTCCTTCTGCACTTTGAGCTTCAAAGTGAAATCCCGTGTGTCTCATGAACCGCATGGGAACATTATTTCTGCCTTTCTTGCTTTAAAAGCAATAAACTTCTGCCATAGCTGATGGGACAACCGAGATAATGAATCTATTCAAGAAGAAATAGCAACAGTGATCTTGGAATAGATTACTGTTTTGGTGTTAAAATGGAGTAAAATGGCACTACTACCTGTTGTTAATTTTATTGTTCTCTTATTGTATCTGATCTATTAAAAATGGCTCTGTGAAGTTTATCTTATTAAGGAAATAACATGTTCAAGCACAAAAAAGAACAAAAGAGGGATATATTATCACTTATTACCAATTCTGTCTATTTTAGAGCAAAGTTTTGTTGTGTCTTAATCATTATTAAGTGAAATATCTTCACAGCAGATAAGTAAATTTTTATTAGAAAAGTGTAAGTCTTAGTTTTAATATAAGCACTAATATTAGTATGAATTAAGGATTAGCATTAATGTAAGATTTAGTATTGCATTTTGGAGACAGTAGAAGTCACAGGGATGTAAATTACCCAAGGTTTTATAATAAATCAGTGGTAGAGAAAGAGCAGGCACTGTTAGGGCTTTTGTGTCTGGAAAGTGAATCCTTAAACAACCTATTTCTTGTAATCTCAGTCTCTTTTCTTTCTTGCACAGTAATTAGGGGAGGGAGGCTGGGGAGAAAAAGAGAGGATTCGTAACTTCAGAACTTACTCAGACTGCACAGGTACCAGTGCTAAGTTTGCATTGATGTAAATGGGGAACCAGCACAGTCTCAGGGAGAAAATCTGCAATGTCATGGGAAGTGCCAACATCAACAAAAAGTGTAGGTTAAAGTGCAGCTCATGTTTATTGTGTGTGTCTGTGTGTAATCATGCATGTGTGCTGTTGTCAGTGATGAAGGAGGAATAGGATATGCAGAACCTCAGCACATCTGCTCTCTGAAAGCAGTTGTGCTGCAAATATCTAGCCTAGACTTAGCCTCCTGGAGTAGCACTGAGTGTCAGAAACCCAGAGTTACATCCTGTTGGAACAAAACGTAATTGTGCCCTCAAAGCAAGTAACACGCTGATGCAGTCAGTCTGCCAGCTGAAGTATTCTGCTTTAGACACACTCGCACCTTCCTAAGGAACAGACCACTGTAATTCATTAATTGTTGCTTCCTTGGCTGTACATGGAAATTTGATCCTCTGAATTTTGGAGATGGTCACAGTTTGCAGGGGATCAGACAGAGGGGAGGTGTTCTAGCCATGTCAGTTTACTCCCTCAGGTTGTATCTCCCTCCCTGCCAGTCTTTGCCAATGCTCTCTTTAATTTTGTTCTCTGTACCTGATTAAGTAGAGAATTTACGATGTTATATTTTACCTATAATGTCATCTGGGCTGCCTGTGTGAAGGTTAAAGGTCTGCATCAAGTGCTGTTCCGCTTTGAAATACCACACAATGAAAGAAGTTGGAAGTAGGAAGTTCAAGTAGGAAGTGATTAGGATAAGAACATTTGATTAAGAAGGCCAGTGGTATCCTGGGGTGCATTGGAAGAGCATTGCCAGCAGGTTAGGAGAGGTGATCCTTCCTCTCTACTCAGCCCTGGTGAGGCCTCAGCTGGAGTTCTGTGTCCAATTCTGGGCTTCTCAGGACAGGGGAGACTTGGAGTTCCTGGAACAGATTCAGTGGAGGGCTACAAGGATGATTAAGGGACTGGGGACATCTCTCTTACAAGGAAAAGTTGAGAGAGCTCAACTTTTTTGTTCAGTCTCAACAACAAAAGACTGAGAGGGGACCTCATCAACACCTATCAGTATCTGGAGGGAGGGTGTCAAGAAGTTGGATCTAGGCTCCTCTCAGTGGTGCCAAGCACCAGGACAACAGGCAATGGGCAGAAACTGATGCACAGGAGTTCCACCTGAACATGAGGAAGAACATTGCTGAGCATGCAACCAATCACCAGAACAGGCTGTCCAGAAAGGCTGTGGAGTCTCCCTTAGTGGAGATGTTTGGGAACAGATTCACTGATCGCAAGCATGGAAGAGACTACTCTGCACATGCATTTTTCTCTCTCAAAAAACAAACTGCAAACTCTTTCCAGAAAGCATATTCACAGCATGATGCTTAAATCCCTGGATTCTGGGCACAGGAAATGGTGGGACTCTTTTCCTTCACCTTTTAGATGATTTCACTGTTGCTTCCCCTATTTGTAGGAAATTTAAATTTGTTTCAAGACTTAATTTTTGCATTGTGCTTTGCTAATAAGAACAGAAAGCCTCCAAATGAGGTTTTCCTTGTTTCCGTATGTGTGTTTTCTGTGTATGTCTGTCTACAGAGATCAGAAACTACTCCTTTTGGATCAAAAGGATCATGAGCAGTGCCAACCAAGCCAGCACCAAACTAAGATCACTTCTGCACTTATTAGGCTTCTTTTATACACCCAAGATGTGCTGACACTAAATGTCTGAGTCTACAACTTCAAGTCAAATTATGCTACTCATCAGAAATTTGAACTCATTCTCTAGTGCTAAGTTGTATTACAAAGTGTGTGGGGTGTGTGTATAAGTTGTTTATTGGATTTTGATATTTAGATCTGCGTGTAAATATACTTATTCTCATTACTGCTTTTCTTTTGGCCTGCATGTTTTCCTGAGAACACACTTGAAAATATTTTTTTCATAGGTTCAACAATCAAAATACCAGATTTATCTGCCCACTAATAGGTACATTACAAGACATGTATATATCTGTTTAATTTATCTTCTGTGAAAGAATAATTGCATAGGTTTACAGCAGTTTTGCAGTCATCATGAAGCAGATATGAGTCATGCACAAACCATAAGGGAGTAGAGAGAGGATATATAAGGTACTATTATGGTATCATATACTGGTATTTCTGCTAGGCTTTATACCAGATGCACTATTTGGTTAAATTCTCATCCTCTGTTGGAGTAGTTGTAGCAAAAAATCTGTTTTTGCAGCTCTCCTGGAATTTTTTGAAAACCAGAAAATACTGCACCCTTTTATCACTGCTGCCAAAGAAAGAATAGATGTCACTGATCTTGATAGTGGGCATCACTTACTTGAGGAGTTAACAGGTTTCCCAGTTCTTTCAACACCTGTCAGGAAGATTGCCTAAATCAATTCATAATGGACAGAACCTGGCCAACAGGTTAAAATTATAGCTTACTAGGTTGTTCTTGCTGTGTTTCGTTTTTCTCTTTTATATATTTCTGTTTTTCTTCCTGAAATTCATTGCCACAGCAGCAAATGTTTTGAATGAAAAGACAGTTCACTCTGATTCTAGAGAGTTGTGTATTTCTGTTTTCCATTTCACAAAACAAAATAAATAATAAAAAATACATTATAATGTGTTTGCAATAGATTGAATCTCCACTGTAAGAATCAACCTTGTTTCTTAGCAGAAATCTCCTGATAGACATTGTGGAAGTAGATAGCATTGTTGCTATTATTATTATTTTATTAGGTGTTTTGTGCCTTAGAGAAAGGAGTATGGGGTGGCAGTTGCTACGGAAACTGGTTTGAAAGAATGTTATCAGGAATCTATGAATCTGTTCCTAAGACAGCTGTCAATGTGAACATAAATTAGACCTATCCTCATTAGTTAGGTGCTTTCTTTCAGGAGATGGTGGTTGTTAATCTGACATTTTCTGTATTTGAGAGATTTTCTTGTGCAATTCTTCTTATTTACAGGAACAGAATGGCTGTTAATGGACTCAATGTTTTCATTAATTTCTTCTTACATATTCTAGTGCTAAGTAAAGCTGTGGGTTTTTGTTGTTTTTTTATTCCCCCC